>OU343217.1:39199047-39560694 GCA_910596185.1 Chrysanthemum makinoi
CTTTTGGTAAAGACAAATCAAATCTATTGTGATGATTTGCTAAAAAATCATATGGTTATCAATGTACCATGGTCTTTTTAACATTTATTTCTCCAGAGTTAATGGCTTTGGTAAAGTGATCTAAATCCATTAAATTTTCAATGATTCACCTCTCACGAAATTTTACACTCCTGGATGTGATGAATTCAAATTTTTCAATGATTCACCTCACTTGAGTTTACACGGATGTGATGAGAATAGATTGCAACTTAAACTGAATTAATGTACAAATTGTCGTATGTTGCTGTGTTGCTGAAAAGATGGAGCTTGCTCGATGATGCTGTAAAGAATAAATTCTAAGGAATACTTTGATAATGCTGATATAAGCACAGAAACTACAAAGATATAATCTAAAGACAAAGACACAATCTTTCCTTGAAGATGGAGAAGTTAAAGATAAATTCACAAAGGAACTTGAAGTCAAGCAAGTAGAATTCAAGTTAGGGGAGGATTGTTGGGATATGAAAGTGCTGAAGAATGACAAAGTACTGGAAAAGTCAAAATACTGCTAAAGAAGAAGTCAAAGTAATCTTCGCTGTCGAAGTCAAATCTTGCAAGGCTAAAAGAACTGTTATATTCGTTTATAGAAAGCTTTGTAATTCTAGAATATTCTTTGTATTAGATTACTTGTCGTACAAGGTTACAAATTGTAAGAACTAGGGTTATCCTTGAGCCTATAAAAAGGACCCCTAGGTTGGCATTAGAAAATCGTTTTTACGCCGCGACTTTGACTTTAGAGAATAGTATTATTAGAGTTTTAGTGTTGTTAAAGTATATCGCATAATAATGATTTAGAGTTATTAATAAAATCGTTGAAAGTTAAAGTTATATTCTTCTTAGCTTTGTTAAGTAAATTCCGCATACTTAATAGAGTTTGCTCAGTGTTTCATTGTTAATAACTTAGTATTTATCCGAGGTTATTAAACCTTAACAAGCTATTTAACTTAGTTTGATTAGAGTACATCGATCCAACTGATATGCATTAACAACTATCCTAGAAACGAAATTTGGTAAATTAGATTGCGGGATTTAGTAAAATTAAACAACTTACCCGTAGAATCCACTTCACCAATTTTTTTTACACAGGCAGAACCCTTAATTTGGTGCCGCTTTGGTCCTTTGTCTGGGCATGGTGGTACCAAAAGCTATAAGCAGACGGAACCAAATATTTGGTGCCGTCACGTGCAGTCGTGGTGACGAGAAATCTTCCTGAGACCCATATTTTTAACTATCGGGGACTTTTAGGAACAAATTTTGCTTAAAACATATGCCATTAATTTTTTCTAGTTAGGAAAAGTCGATAACACACATACAAACATAGTGGAGCATAGACTTTGACCAAGGGCTAACGATTTTCACATATAAGTGAAAATGGGTAAAATTTGATAACACCCGTGTGCTATCCCCCTGCATGAACCAGTTAGCATACAACATTGTTTCAAGTTATTTTATCATCCTACAAAGTAAGAACGACCAAATAGTATCATACACCATTGTTTTTGTCTTGTTCCAAACACTCCTTTAAAACCTCACTTTTTTTCAAAGTACTTGACTAATTTACTTAGTACTCATTGCTAAGTGAGTTATGACATTTCATATGTTACGTTAGTATAACCTATGCAAAGAAAGTGATCTAATTCTACAAGGGATGGTAAAACAATTTTCTAACTTAGTGCACAAAATCTAGCGAATATCCTATTGTGCATAAACAAGAAATCGTCAAACAAGCGAATAAATAACATGGCAAGATTGACACTTATATTATGCAAACAAACAAGTGTAAACAACACTTTGAAAATAAGCAAGCAACATATATGCAAACAACATAAACAAGTGGTCATTTAGCATAGCATAACAAGAAAAACACTTTTCGTCACTTTGCGTTTAAATATGACGATGTATACCAAGCTTGATTAGTTTCCTTTAAACATATTACCAAATTATTTAGTTTCAAAATAAATTGTATCAAAGTTCTAAGAATACCAACTTAAATTTCTTGATTCAAAATTTTGAGTTTTTATGTTAAAGCGAAACTTAATATCTTAGATATACTATAGTATTTGGTCTATTTCACGTATTTAAAATTAGACTCAGGCCATGAGAGTATTTTTAAATGAAATTAGACTCAATTCCCTTTAAAATGATAGGTGGCTCGACTTGCACGGACTTACGGTTAATTAGTTATGATTTTTTGAAGTTGGTCAAAAAAAACTACATCTTTGTCTGAGACAATTCCAAGGAACCAAATTTAGGGTTCCGCCCTTTATATGATTTGGTTCCGTGGTCTTCTGAGACAGATACACCTAAACTAGTATTTTGACATAGATAAAACGTGTGGGACTTACAAAATTTGATAGTAAACATATAATACACATATTTGACAACATTTCTACCTATGTGACTTATCTTAAACATTTACGGAGGTGCTTTTCAACTAAATTTATAGTTATCCCAAACACTCCTTTAACATTCATATTTCTTCGTAAATTTTCTATAAGCACACAATAAAATACTTACAAGTTCTTTCAAGAAACTTTTTATTTTATTTTTCAAGAAAACTTCCAAGCTTGTATACAAAGTTATATTTAACAACAAAATTTCTAAGTATAATTAGCAAAACATTTTTCATATTATTTTTCGTTTCAATGGTAATTTCATACATGGATCGTACTCTATTTTAAAAACCATTTGTTTTGAAAACAAGAGCTACGTGGCTCTGGTACCAATTATGAAAACGTAGAGGGGGTGAATACGTTACCGTTTAAAATCGTTAGATCTTTTGTATCAAATCGTTTATGAAACTTGTTATAATATGAAAGTATCAATTATTGTTTGTGACTTATATAAGTAAACCAAGTTGTCACACAAGCATCAACATCAAACCACATCACAAGCAATAGTATAGTGCAACTATAAAAGTAAAAAGATAAAGAAAGGAAAGTGCAAACCGAACACGATGATTTATAGTGGTTCGGTCACGAATCTCCTCTCCGCCCTACTCCACTCCCCGAGTACCCAACTCGAGAGTTACTTAACTTAATCAACAAGCTCCCTTCTCGGCGGAGAAAACCTTACAATCGTTAAACACACTTTTTCCGGTACAAAGCTAAATATCGGGTTCTAGTTCGTGGTAGAACCAACCTAACGTCGCCTATACAATATTTCCGACACTAAGCTAGATGTCGAGTTCTTTTACATGGGTACAACCATTCCCATTATGTTTTATGGCCCAACATAACAAACCTTGTGTTTTATGGCACAAACACATAAACCATCTAATCTAGTTTGGTGAAAGTGTTGTGATGATGCAATGATGTTTTACAATAATGATCCATGACACAAATGTCTAATGGATATTAATAACTACTTCTAAATGATCTTCCATTGATAGGAAGCCTTCATGATGAAGATCACAAGTTCCCTAAACTTGTTGTGATAGATCTTCAGCTTGTGGTGAATGGAGATGGCTAGATCTCCAAGCTTTCCTTGGTTGATCAAGATGTAGAGTATGCTTACAACAAAGATGAATGTTAGTAGCATTATGATCATGGTGATTAAGGTGTTTAATGTATGTTACTACATTGTTAATGATTGATCTAAATGTATGCAAGAAGGTGGAGAAGATGTGTTTTGAAGTAGTGAAAATTTGAGAAAATAATTGGCTTCTATTTATAGCCAAAAGGGAACAGCAATGCCCACAGACCAAGGAACCAAAAAAAGGGTTCCTCCCTTTATAACTTTTGGTGCCGTGGTGTGTTATGCTGAGAAAATCTAAAAATCTTTCTTCAAATCTTTCCAAGATATTACCAAATCTTAATAAGATCACATTTGATATATTGAGTGACAATCTAACCAAAATATTCAAGAGATATTCCAAGGATTTCAAAGATGATGATGTAATATGTATTTCTATTTTAGATTAAAAAGTTTATCAAAGTAAACTTGTAAAATGTATTATGTAACTGGTTAATAAAATGTCTAGTTACCTTTTGTAAAAATATCTAGTTGAGTGCTTGTCAAACTAAAATGTATTTTGTCAAGTGTAAGTAAACTTTTAGTACTTGTATGAATATTATAGTTAGTTTACTTGTAAAAATAAAAGTATATATTTGTTAGACATTTTACAAAAGATGTATTTGTATAAAATACTTGTGAATGCAAAATGTAAAATGAGGTTCGAAATAGAATGGTTAACCTATTAAAATACTTAGTGACTCTAAACGTATTTTAAATATTCTAAATGATTTGTTAATGGGTTTGATCATAATGCCACATAACAAACATGTACGAACCTGTGTTGTAACATACGAGGACTGGAGACATCGAGAGGTGTTGAATGTATGTTGAGACAAAGTGTGATTACAAGTAACTTGTACATTTTACGTTATGTATTACAAGTTACATGTTTGTCATCGATCAAAACAAACGAGACTGTAAAGATTAAATATCGTAATATTTGCACTAACAATATCAATCCTTTTGTTATCCATACTTTAAGCCAGTCCATGTAGTGAAGGATCAAAGTATCTGAAACTGAGTAAGGACTACCTGCACTAACATTACAAGCTTGATTGCATATATATTGGTTAGTGACATTAGTATCCAAACCCTTTGGGGTTTCACGGTCAACTTTGATTTTGCCATCGGTAAACAGTTTTCTGGTAGGTATCCACCTAAGTCCAACATTCTTGAACATTCTACCAGACGGTATCCAGTTATGGCAAGGTCTAGGATTGCTGATATTCTTATGCACAATGGAAGACTTATCGTTATTCCTAGACTCCAAAGATTTAGCAGTTGGGATCCATCTAGGCGAAGTTTTAGGTTTTTTTTTCTTCATAACATGTTGAACCTTAGCCATGTTGGTAGTCTTAGTGGATTGTAACTTAGCATGTGAATTAGGAAAATGTTTCTTATTAGGAAAAGACTCAGAGTTTCTAGTTTCGTTTTCTACATGCTTAACATTCTTATTCACATAACTACTCTTAGATGCAAGCCAACCCCTAGTATTTTGAGTGTTCCTAGGTAGTGGTTTACTACTAGTAGCAGTGCCTTGAAATCTCGTAGAATTCCTCACACTAGGTCTTGCACCTAAAATTACGTCTTTTTGAATCTGTGCCTTTTTCCTAACTTCTTCTAGATAATAGTTCTTCCATAAGTCATTCATATCATATGAATTTTGGATTTTAATGCTTGGTTTTGACACTGTTTTCAAACTAATCCTAGAGGTGCTGGGAGTAGAAGTAGCTACTTGTTGAGGGTTAACGGAACTAGAAGCATTATTCTTAGGTAACTCAGGTGAAGTGACTGGTTTTGACAAAACTTTTATCGCATCAACTTGGGAGAAGGCAAGCCTTGTTTTTAAAGATTTTGTTCTTTCAGATATAAATGCAGTAGGCAGCCTAACAATGGACCGATCTCTAGTGGGATGAGAAACTGGCTTCCCCAAGGTTGATGGTTTTGTAAACTTAGTGTTCACACTTTTTTCCTACAGTTTTTCTAAGCTCATTCTTTAAGGCAACAATAGCGAAACTCTTTTCCTGAAGTTGAGTGATAAGGTTTTAAAATGTACCTTTTTGAGGGGTCGTTTAAGCCCTTATTTGATCACTTTTGTATCCGTTATTACTTAATATCGTTCCTTTTCACTTTTTAGGTCTCTTGAAGGCAAATTGCTGTAATCGAGACACTGCTAAAAATACAAGGTGACGGCGTCACTGCTTAACTGCGACGCCGTCGGAGCATTTTGTGACGGGACAGAAGCCAAATTTCTTATTTTCAAGTGACGGCCACTACAACAAAAGTAGCTTTTTAGGACCCTTTGTGTGGGACGGTATGATAATGGAGTTCTAAAAAACTGTTTAAGAGGACATATGAGCGTTTAGGGTCCTTTTTAAATATTTGCTACTTAGGCGATGTCCTAAAAAGGTATATAATAGGATGGTCGATGATTTGGGGTCCTATTATCATATAACTTAAAATGAAACTTAAAATATGGATCCTAATAAATTACCTTTATAAGACGTTTATTCATTATGGTTGTATTATAATAAACCATAATAGGACACTTGAGTTTTGAGTCATAAGACATCCGTTAGTTAAAACGCTTATTCACAAAAAGTTTTATTATAGCAAAATTTAATAGGACCTTTGACACGTGGGTATTATAACGTTAACCTTTATAGGGACGCTTATGTACAATGGCTTTATAACATCATTTTTTTAAAACGATTATTTGCAAAAGTTTTATTATAACAAAACTTAATAGGACCCTTAAAGGATGCATATTAATTATGGTTTTATTACAATACACCATAATAGGACACTTGATATATAAGTCATAAAACATTAATTATTTAAAATGCTTATTCGCAAACGTATTATTAAAACATAACTTAATATGACAGTTGACACTTGGGTCCCATAGATTGATACACCATCATAAGACACTTGATATTTGAGTCATAAAACATCGGTTTTATGGAACACTTATTCGCAAACGTTTTTTTTATAAGAAAAGTGAATAGGGCCCTTGACAATAGCGTCTTATAACGTTAACCTTTATAGAATGCTTATTCATAATGGTTTGTTTATGATATACCACAATATGGCACATCTTTTTAGAGTCGTAAAACATCCGCTTTTTATAACGCTTATTCAGTTTTATAGAACGCTTAATTGCAAAAGTTTTATTTGAAAAAAAATTAACAGGACCCTTGACAACCGTGTCTTTTAACATTAACCTTTATAGTACGCTTATTTGTTGTGGTTTTATTATCCTACACCATAATAGAACACTCCTTTATTTGAGTCATAAAACATCAGTTTTTTAGAACGCTTATTTACAAAAGTTTTATTTAAACATTAGTTAGTATGACACTTGATACTTGGGTATCAAAACTTGATACACCATAATAGGACACTTGTTATCTGTCTTTGTATTGTTATATGTCTCAATCATATCTTTTGGAAGTTATGTATGGGTTATCTGTCTTTGTATTGTCGTTATCTGTTGGGAATTATGAGAAGTAGGTATTCTGCTGTCAATACTACCGAAGGATTCTGCTGAAGTAGAAGCAGAATCTGCTGAAGAAGAGAATCTGCTGAAGAAGAGATTCTACCGAAGGAATCTGCTCAAGATCTGTCAAGGTCTGTGTGTATTCAACAAGTGGTATCAGAGCCTCGGAAGTTTCTACGATCTGAGAACCATATTTTTCCTCACCCCATACAACCAAAACACATTCACCATGCAGGGTGATGAGGAATCAAAAGTCACCAACAACAACATCAAAAACACCACCTCTATGCAGCAACTTAGTCTTTCCAATAGTAATGGGAAGTTTCCTTATCTGAAAAAGGAAGAGTATGATCTGTGGACTATGAAAATGCAGAACTGGATCTCCAATATTGATTGGAATCTTTAGGAAATTGTAAAGAAACGATCGAAGAAGACTATCCAGATCTTGATGGTAAGTTTACCATTGCTCCTCCCAAAATTGCTGAAGAGATTTTAGCTGTGCAAAGAGAGCACAAAGTGAGAACCATCCTTCTTCAAGCTATTCCTGAAGATCACTTGGGTGATTTTAACCACATGGATGATGCAAAGGACATATGGATGGCTCTTAAATCAAGGTTCGATGGAAATGAAGAGTCCAGGAGAATGAGGAAGTCCATGCTGAGACAACACTTCTAAGAGTTCAATATCTCTAAAGAAGAAGGTATCCACAAGGGATACGACAGGTTTAATAATTCTTTAGTTTGTTTGTCTCTGTTCTGTTTTTGTGTGTATTTGTGTTTGTGTTGCAGTTTATCTATTTCAAGTGCAGTTTGTCTATTCCATGTTCAAGTCCAAGATTCATCAAGTGTGATTCTTTTATAAATGGTCAAGTACGCTTTGAAGCTTGTTTCTCTGAAACTAAAGTCTTGAAGTAAACAAGTTGATTCTACTGAAGTAAGAGTACATAGAGAAGAAATTGAAGTCAAATTTTTCATTCATTCATTCAAGAAACAGTTTCAGCTTACGACTTACAAAATTCAATCAACTTCAAATGCAACTACAAGAACAGAGCTATACATAATCCTAATCTAGTTCATATCATCTATTCCAACATCTAACAGGCTGTTGGATATGCATGATCGCTCACA
The DNA here is from genome assembly GCA_910596185.1 of Chrysanthemum makinoi. Taxonomy (NCBI): domain Eukaryota; kingdom Viridiplantae; phylum Streptophyta; class Magnoliopsida; order Asterales; family Asteraceae; genus Chrysanthemum; species Chrysanthemum makinoi. Next base: position 39,207,229 of record OU343217.1, read on the forward strand.
TCTTTCACACTAGATTCTGGATATGCGTTTGTGAAAACTTGCATAACCACCCATTTCTTCTATCTCGATGGGTGGATATGCATGACCACTAGGACGAGGAAGCTAAGGATCAAAATGGGAAGGATGGATTGATGAAAATAATGATGATGAAGAAAAATAAAGTGTCCTTTATGCTTCATCTGCTGATTTCACCAAAAGCAATCCATTCACCTTCCTTATGCTCTTCCTCTATACGATGTGTGAAGATGCACCAAAACATGGCGAAGGTAGAGCAAGCACCACCTCCCCTTCGGCACGAGGCCTTTGTTGAGGTTGAGGTGCTGGAGGTTGGGAGTATGAAGGTATCTCAGAAGTGGGTTCCTTTGAGTCATCAAGAGACTCACTTGGATCCACTACACCATCATCTTGAGAAGAAGAGAAATGGGATGTCAAAGAGGTCAGGTGGATATGACCAAAGCTGGAGGAAATCAATGGATGATGAGGATGATGGAGAAGAGGTTGGATTTACAACCTCTAGTGAAGTATTCATGGTTAATTTTGGTTGATTGGGTGTATGATGAATCTAGGGTTTGTGATGGTAATTTGGGGTAAAAGTATGTGAGAGAAGTATGCATTGGGATGATTTTATAGACGGGTTCGAGGTTTAATGTAAGTTAATGCGAGTTAGTTGGCACAGTAATTCTAGAATCTTACCGAAGATATCCTAGTCTTGGGTTGGTTTCTATTGAATTGTATAACTTTAGCGATTGAGTATCTGTTTCTACTGAAGAGTTAAATTGTCTATGGTCAAAGTAGATGTACACGTAAGCGTAGTCAAACAATACAGTGCCAATACTTTTGACTATTTTTGCACAAACCTCTACCAAACCATCACTCTCATTTTTCACTTCAAACAAAACCCTTCCCTCTTCTCCTACACCCAAAACCCTCACTGTTACGAGAAACATAACCCTAAAATATCAATTCATCAAATGGCTCTTCAATTCAAGAAGGATCACAACAAAGTTGTGTTTCTGGGAAATGCAAAAGGTGATGAGGTGTATGTACCTATGGTAGAGTTCTTGAAAAGATCAAAGATTCACTATGCCCTAACGCATTCTCCTAATGCAATTTATGAATCGTTGGTCAAACAATTTTGGGCATCTGCTTCCACACGGAGTGAAACAGATATTGCGGCCATGATTGACGGAACAAAGTATGTAGTAACAGAGGAGCTGATTAGGAGAAAGCTTCACTTGGATGATACTGATGCGGTATTTCACACTAGCAGCGAGGAAATACTCACGGGCTGAGAGCTATTGGGTATCAAGGTACCAGGACAGACATATGGTTGAAAAAGCATTTTTGCCCTAAGTGGAGATTCTTGGTTCACACGTTGCTTCAGTGCATTAGCAACAAATCAGGAGCATGGGATCAATTCTCTTCCCAACTGGCATATGGTATTGTGTGTCTATCTCAAGGGATAACTTATAATTTTTCTAAATTTATTTTTGACAATTTGGTTGAAAATATCAATAGGAAACAACATAAGTTTTTAATGTACCCTAGATTCTTACAAATAATCATAGACACCTCTACCCAAACCCAAGCCTTTTATGCCGTAGGAGCTCTGTTAGCCAAACTTTTTGCCTCTATGAGAACTAACTTTGAGGGGGCACATTATCCGTTGAAAGAAGCTATGTTGCCTCAAGGCAATGAGGCTGCTGATGAGGAGAATGTTGCTAACATCCCACCCTCTTCAATTGTTACTACTGATGGCAATCCATCAGTTAATATTGATGAGGGCCCCTCCTTTTCTTCTGAAGCCTCTCATGTTGCTCCACAGCAGCCTCCACCAACATCAACTCTAGCACATTGTCCTAGTCCACCACCAACACAAGATCCTCTTGATGAGTTTGAGTCTGATCTGAACAGGATGACCACACCTAGTCCTCAAAGGAAAACTTTTAATGAGGTACCTCCTCATTTTGAGCATGACCATGTTTCCACTGAAAAGTCCAATGAAGCTCCCATTACCACAGAGCAATCTGCTGGTGGAGCTGAGGACCCCATTACTCTCACATCTGTGTATGATCTTGTGAACAGGTATGCAGCTGAGGTGTCTAGTCTGAAAAAGGAACTTGCAGAAACCAAGTCTACTCTTGGTAGTAAGATTGAAGAACTACAGAGTAAAGTTAAGGACCTAGGAGACAGACTTGAAAAGGGCACCAAAAGGAAGCTTGTGGTTTCTTCTAAGGAGGAAGAAGAAGAACCTCAGTATGGGTCTCTCGATATGTTAGCTGATATGTCTCTTAATGATCCTTCATCAGTATTTGCGGAATCTTCAAAGAAGAAGGAACCTGTTCTTTATAAAAGGAGAAAGAGATCGTACTTGAATAAAGCATCTACTGAAGTATCCAAGGAACCAGAGTTTGTCAAAGCTGCATCTACTGATACCCTAATGGAGGATGTTGCTACTGAACTTGGTCAATCTTCATCATACAAAACCATCGGTGTCCATTCCTGCTGAAGAACCCTCACAACATGTTTCTTTTGAAGTTGATTTGGGAGTTACTACTGAGATTCCTTTAGTTGATATTACTGAAGATGATTGTACTAAAGAGCCTGCTGATAAAGAGAAAGGTTTAATGGTAGAAGATGAGCTTGGTCCAGACTTGGTAAGTGAAGATGAAAGGCGAGAACAAGAGAATGCTAGCGAGTGTAATGAGAGAAAGAAAGATGAAGAAATGGCTAAACAGATTAAAGATCAATCTACGTCTGTTTTGCCTCTGAAGACAAAGGGAACTAGATGAAATGCGTACTAAGCTACCTGACACTCATTGGGATGCTTACACTCTGCAAGTCATATCAAACCCTTCACTTGCTCAGAGTATCTTAGGTGCAGACTTCAACAGTGAAAGTTTTGTGGAACTGATGATGGCTCATGGAAGAAAAAGGAAGCAAGAAGCAGCTGAAAAGAGGAGAGCCATCACAGCCCAAAAGAACAAAGAGAGACCTCCCACTAAAGCTTAAATGAGACTTATGGTGAAAAACCAGAGCTCCACTCTGTATAACTCTGGGCTATCAATGAAGCAAGTCAAGGCTTTCCCTGATCATGTTTTGATTCACAAGTTTAATCAAATCATGAAGTACTCTTCATCTCACACTTCCTGCTTGAAAAAGATTGCTGGGAATGAAGTTGCACCAAAGGCCAAAAGACCAAAGTTTGTTGAGGTAGTGGATACTTTTGATGATATTACAACAAAGACGATCTCTCAACTGATTACTTCTGAAGAAATTTCTCAAGCCACTCCTTCATCTGACAAGATTCCTTCTGCTGAACCATCTATGGTCTCTGCTGAAACTCCTACAGAGATTGCTAGCTCACTTGACAAGACTCCATCTGCTGAACCGGTTGCCATTTCTTCGAAGCACCTAATGTACCAGCTCCCACTCCATCTATGACATCTGTTGGCTCAGAAGCTGCTGACAAGTTTAAAAACTAAAAGGCTAGAAATTTGCTAGTAAGGATGAATGCCATTCGTGAAGGTGCTTCTCCTTCCTCTAGTCGTGCCAGCCAATCTAATGAAGAACCTCAAGATGCACCATCTTTAGGAATCTATAAGCCTGGAAGGAGGAAGAAGAGGATGGCCAAAATCACTACCTTGGATATTGAGGCTAATGAGTCAACCTTTATTAAAGAAGGGTCTTCCTCTGATTTTTCTGATGGATATCAAAATGTGTTGATCAATTGGACTTTGACAAACAAAGAGCTGAATGTCATACATCGAAAGGACAAAACTTCTATGGAGTTCACCTTTTGAAGGAAATACTTCATTTGGTAGATAGGGCAGACTTGCTTACTCTGTACACTCTCGTTACCTCCCATTACTGCAACAATGCACCATAGGGTTTCGGGATGTTTTATTAGGAGATCTTCATGTCCTGTTTAGCTCTGAATCTCCCAATAATAAAGGACATTCCATTTGGCAGAACTCACATTTATGGCGGGTTGAGTCCTGGAGATTCTATCCTCTGCCTCGTGTGCATGTAGTTGAGACGAAGGGTGGAATCACTGTCTGCATGTTTGCCGAAAGAACTTACCCATTGTCCAAAAGACTTATGGAGAGGATGCTGACTCTGAAATTGGAAATTCCTCCAGATCCAGTGGGAAAAGAAAGACCACAGGCTGAACAACTGGTTAGATTGATCAAGACTCACCTCCTTCAAGATCAAGCTGCTTCTTCATCGTCATAATGGTATCTCTCATGGTCTTCTGCCTTATATTCCTTTTGGTACTATTTGTATTATATACACTTGGTAGTTTCTTTCTTAGTTAATAAAAAAAAAACTAACTTTCTTTTGCAGGTTTGTTGTTCATAGTTGATGGTTTTAACTCACCAGATATACCTTGTGTATATCGAAGAGTTGGCTAGTCCAAAGGGTACAACTTTGGTAAAGACACATCAAATCTGTTGATAGCTGTAATGTTTTGCTCAAAATCATAGGTCGCAACCACCCATGCTTTATTGCTGAGTGTTGTATGGTCATCAATTCACCATGGTATATTCCTTTTGGAATCCAAGAATTGGCTAGCCCACAAGTATATGGCTTGTGGTAAAGGCAACATAATCCATATTTGGTTATCAATTCACCAATTCTAAGAATTGACTAGTCCTGAGCAAACGGCTACAGGTAAAGACACATCAAACCCGTTTATATGGTTTCTGGTTTGCCAATAAATCAGATGGTTATCAGTGTACCATAGTTTTCGAACTTAAACATTTGGCTACTCCAGTAGTAATGGCTATTGGTAAAGAGACATCAAATCCATTATTTTCAATGATTCACCTCTCTCAGGAGTTAACACACCTGGATGTGATGAGAATAGTATGCAAATAATGAGTTTTGATGTACACTATGTCAATTTTTGCTGCAAAGACCTGGCGTTTCAAAGATTGGTCATCATAGAGATGAGCTTATTCTTGGTTCTTTGCTACTGATGTTTGAGAACAATCCTCTATTACTGCAGTCTCTAAGATCTTTCAAGGTTAGGAAACTGGAACTTAACCAAGTCAAATTCCAGTTTAGGGGAGGATTGTTGGGAATTATGCGAAGTAGGTATTCTGCTGTCAATATTGCCGAAGGATTCTGCTGAAGTAGAAGCAGAATATGCTGAAGAAGAGATTCTGCTGAAGATTAAAAGCGTTGCCGTGTTTCTTCTGAAGGGTGGAAGCTGACTAGGATCAGCATGCGCTTTATTATTTAAATGTTAACCCATCATTATTCTTGAACTGCCCGAGGTTAGCATGGGTATTAATGTACTGCTCAACTAATTCTACATAAAAACAGGGACTATTATTATTTAGCTAATTGAAATCATTAAGCTTCTTCAACTGGATCTTCTTCATCGGCAATAACTAAGTCATTGTTGTCCACAACGGTTCCATCGAAACCACCTCTAACCAATTCAATATCCATTGTTTCGCCATGTTGAGGACACATAAATGAGTCACCCTGCAAATGTGTTTCCACATCATCAAGACTTTTTTGTTCATCCATGTCATAAACATGTCTGGGCGCTGTCTTGATCACAACTTTCCATCCTTTGTCAACACTATCTGCAACGTAAAATACTTGATGTGCTTGAGAAGCTAGTATAAAAGGCTCGTTATGAGCCTTCAATCCTTCAAAATTCAATATAGTAAACCCGTTGTCATCTTCTTTTTTCCTTGAACCATTCGAAATCCAATCACAATCGAACAAAACTACTTTCTTGTCAATACCATACTCCAACTCAATTATATCATTCAAAACCCCGTAGTAAGTTACATCTCCCGCGATAGGATTGTTATCTGTAGCACTCGAGTAACTGTTTGTCATGGCCTGAAGATTAACCCCACTATTCTGTGTTTTCCTATTATGTTCTACATCTTTTGTGTGAAATCGGAAACCATTTATGATAAATCCCTTATATTTTTTCACATACTCAGATGAACCATTGCCAAGCACCTTAGACTTTCTGTGATTCTGTGATCCCCTCTAGCATGTAGCTCCTCAACCTGAAATAAGGCAAGATGTGTTAATTGTTTTGTTATTAGTAGGTCGAAAATGCTATGTCATTATAATTATTTTTCAAAAGTAATAAACCTGTGTATATGCCTTACGTGATCTTGAAACCACGACTCAAAAGTTTCACTATGTAAACGTTGAATGTCACGCTTACGTTTTCTCTGATTTTGATGATGAACCAACGCCAGATGTTCACTGCAGTGTTAACAGATGATAATGATGATAACAACGACAACTATTAATCGTATAATATAATTTATGAAACTCACAACTAATATAATTACTTACGTTCGAAATTCATCAACTTCACTACAATTGAACAACACATATGAATGTGCTTTAGCCAAAATGTCAAGTTCCATCATTTCTACCTTTGTAGCACCAATCGGTCGACCCACCATAGAAAAGATAGGTAAAACATCCTCATAACCATCGTCATCATTATTTCGACTTGTCTTATTATGTAAGGTCTCAACATCACTGGATAAGTACAATGAACAAAATGACACACACTCTTCAGCTAGATATCCTTCTGCAATGGAACCCTCCGGGTTATTCCTGTTTCGCACGTAAGATTTTAATGTAGCTAAATACCTGAGATATCAAAACCAATAATTTTAGATTCAATAATATTTGTTAATAAAGGTATTTACTATAATAGTAATGTGCACCTCTCGATTGGATACATCCAACGGTAATGAACTGTCCCTCCTAATCTGGCCTCTGAAGCAAGATGAACCGAAAGATGAACCATGACATCAAAGAATGATGGCGGAAAAATCCTTTCTAAATCACAAAGTATTTTTCCAATCTCGGTTTCCATTTGAACCAAATCATTTGGATTAGGAACCTTTGCGCATAATTGTTTATAGTAACGACATAGCTTCATCACAGTATAGCGCACGTGCTTAGGCAAAACATTTCTCAAGGCAATGGGAAGCAACTGCTACATCAAAATATGGCAATCATGACTTTTAAGTCCAAATAGTTTTGGAGGTTTTAACTCTACGCATCTTGATATATTAGCTGCATAACCATCTGGAACTTTCACCTTCTTAAGCACACGACAAAAAATATCTTTCTCTTTTTTATCCATTGAGAAACAAGCAGGTGGCAAATAAACTTTGTTGTTATCTTGAACTATAGGATGAAGTTCAGGTCTAATGCCCATTTCTTGTAAATCTAGGCGTGCTTTTATATGATCCTTGGTCTTCCCATCTAGATTCATTAGCGTTCCAAGGACACTGTCACAAACATTCTTCTCAATATGCATTACATCTAGATTATGGCGTAGCAAGTTATCTTTCCAGTACGGTAACTCAAAAAAAAAACTTTTCTTCTTCCAATTAAAAGGTAAATTTGGGTTGCTCTTCACAAGTTTTCCAAATTTAACTTCAAAACCATCTAACTCATCAACTACTTCTTGTCCTCTTAAGCCACGGGGTTGCCTGTCTAGTTCTTCTATGCCATCAAAAGAGTTTGTATCTCTTCTAAAAGGATGATCAGTAGGCAAATATCGACGATGTCTCATAAAACATTGTTTTTTGCCATGACTCAAGCGTGTTGATTTTGTATGTTTATGGCAGTTAGGACATGCAAGTTTACCTTTGGTACTCCATCCGGATAAATTTGCATAAGCAGGAAAGTCACTGATCGTCCATAACAAACAAGCACGCATCCGAAAGTTACTTTTTGTTGATGCATCATAAGTGTCTACTCCTTTACGATCCCACAACTCCTTTAGCTCAGCAACTAACGGTTCCATATAGACATCTATATTATTCCCAGGAGCAGATGGGCCAGGTATAAGTAACGTTAGAAAGAAATAAGGTTTCTGCATGCACATCCAAGGAGGTAGATTATATGGCGTCAAAACAACAGGCCATGTACTATGAGAAACACTCATTGTTCCAAAAGGGTTAAACCCATCACTCGCTAAACCAAGCTTGACATTACGAGATTCTTTGGCAAACTTATCATACTTAAAATCAAATGCTTTCCATGCCGGGGAATCTGCAGGATGTCTCAAGTAACCATCTTTCGTGCGACTCTCTTCATGCCATCTCATGGAGGCGGCTGTTTTAGATGACATAAATAACATTTGCAATCGTGGTAAGAGCTGAAAATGACGCAACACCTTTGCTCAAATCTTCTTACGTTTATCAGCTGTGGTTGACTCATCTGCACAATCATCTTCACTTGCTTTATACCTTGACGTATGGCATATATCACATTCTGTTTTATTAATGTTTTCTTTCCAGTACAGCATACAATCATTAGGACATGCATCAATTTTATCATAACTAAGTCCCAACTCTCGAATTATCTTCCTTAGTTCATAAAATGACTTTGGTATAGAAGCATCGGGGAAGGCTTCCCTCATTGTATCTAGCATCTTGCTGAAACCATTATCACTACATTTCCCAACACACTTACCATGAAATAGTCTAATGATAAAAGAAAGAACTGATAACTTACACCCAGGATATAGTGGTTTCTTTGCCTCTCCCAACACTTTATAAAATTTTTTCGCCTTTAGGTTTGGCATACTCATACTTTCAGTTTGTGTTCCCATGTCATCGGTTAGTGTGTCATCACCAAACCGATGGAAGGCATCATTCACCAACCCTTGCATGTCATCTTCAGCATCCAACATTGGAGCATCACTTGATTTGGAACTGAAAGGTGGAATTGTATAACCTTTCATAAACCCGACACATAACAGATGTGTTGTAGCCTCCATCCGATCTACCCATATCTGATTACCACAATCAATACATGGACATGAAATCTGTCCATTTTTACCCTCATTATAGAATATATGATCAAGAAAGTCGTCAAGACCTTTTTTATATTCAATGGTAAATCTAGGTAAAGACATCCAACTCGTATCCATCTTAAACCTAATTCAATTAACCACAGAAAACCACATATAATTTCAACAAAAAGAAAGGGAGCCTAATTCAATTAACCACATATGTTGTTTCATAAAAATTTAGCAAAAACGATTAGGGTTTCATTTATGAGGTATTACTTGGTCTTGATGATGGTGGTGATTCCTGTTGGCAATTTTGGATGGTGGAATGATGTGGATTTGGATCTTAAAATTAGAAATACTTTTACAATTTATTTTTAAGCTATTTCTTAATTAATTGCCTAATTATTACTTCAAAGCTAGATAAACTAATTTATATCTAAAAATTAGAAATTAAAAGTCAAAATTGCAAAAGTAATTTTTACATAAGCTTGCAGAAGTAATTATTACTTCAAAGCTAGATAAACTAATTTATACAAAATTTTGTTATGAGCTCAAGTATATGTTTGGCCACTATGTTATCTGCAGGGGAGTATGGATGCATCCTATATCTGTTATCTACAGTTAGTGGATTATCTGTTATATGATATGATATGTTATGTTTCTGGGCTCGTGTTGGATTACTGTCCTATCTCTGACTTCATGCGAAGCAATACATTCAATCATAATAGTCGGCACTTTATGATCACCTCGCGTATATTGGCCTTTCAAATGCCTAGGACAATTCCTCCGTTCAATATGTGTAGAATATAGGCTACAAAGCATCCCCGGAATGTGACGTCATGGGAAGTCGACTTACGTAAAAACTCTTGATGACATAAATGAACGACCGCATCCGTTGAGAGTTATTCATATTAGCTTTTTCAAAGTTATTATTTCATAAACTTTACGTTTTTACCAAATCAATCCCGAATCCAAAGCAACACCCACCAACCAAACGGGCCATTATTTGATAACCCGTTACAACGACGGGTAATTATACATCAAATTATACCCTATCACCGATTCATCCCGCCCAGACCGATTACAAGCTACAAGGTGGTCGACCGCCCGACTACTGATTCGCGATTTTTGCAACATTGGATATGAACCTTTTGATATGACACTCTGATTATGATATGATATTTGACTCCCAGTTTCAAACCCGAGCCATTTCATTATTCATAGGGTTCCATGCATGTCCGTCTCATTGATGCACCAATGGCATATATGACTCTAGTGTGGTTTACTGTCCTACATCTCACTTTATCTTTCGGGTCAACTAGATGCGGATACGCTTTAACAAACGTAGACCACGTAGGATAAATTCCGTCTGTAAGAAAATAGCAACATTTTAAATAACGCCCGCGTAAAACAAATGACCTATCTGGAGCCGCTCCATTTCTGGCAGTAAGATACAACAGAGACTGATTACTACATCACATTGATATTGTTGTTTGACCCGGGAAGTCGGAAAAACAAATGCCAAATCTACTTCATTTTTAGTTTCACATACAATAAAATACTTATATATTATATATATACAATAATATATAATACATTTCATATACTATATACTACTACTCCCTCCGTCCCAAAATTATAGTCCCCTTTCTATTTTTTCGGTCTTTCTTTTACCACTTTGACCTTAAGTATTTTTTTTTGTGTTATATAATATTTGATGCAAAATATATGAATGGATTGAGTTTTTAATGTATTTTCATTTGGTTAAATTTTCATCAACTATTGTATAACATAAACGAAAATATTTATGGTCAAAGTTGGAAGAGAAAGACCAAAAAAGTCAAACGGGGACTATAATTTTGGGACCGAGGTAGTATTAGTTAATTTAATTATAAATCTAATTATAGGGGAAAACTTACAACCCGCTTAAAATTTAGTTTCACATACAAACCCACGTTCACAACCCGCTTAAAATTTTTGGGGAAAAATTCAGATTCATAAATAACTTTTGGCGCTGCGAAAATCAAGCATATCTTTTCGGAAATCAAGTATTTGATTCGATTTTATTAATGGAAATCGTTTTTCACAGACGGTTAAAATCTCAATTTTGGTTTACGGTTGTATGTGGGCAGTAAAACAAGGATCGTGGGTTTTCACTTTTGAATGAAGATCTGACTCAACAGGTAATGCAAACCTCTCTTGTTGTTATTATTATTGTTGTTGTTATTATTATTATTATTATTATTATTATTATTATTATTATTATTATTATTATTATTATTATTATTATTATTATTGTTGTTGTTGTTGTTGTTGTTGTTATTGTTATTGTTATTATTATTGGTATTATCATTGTTATACATTGTTATTGTTATACATTGTTAGTGTGGGAAATGGTGGGTTCGGGTATGTGTTTGGTTGACCTCTTGTGATGAGTCTCATATGTGATCATAAGTGCTGCTTATTTCTGATGTGGTACAAGTTGTATTTAAGTTGCTTTGTTTAATTTAAATGAATGTTGGTATACCTGTGTAAATTTGGGTCAAAGGATTTGGGTAGTGATAGTGATAGTGATTTGATATCAGTTTCTAGCTAATGTATTTCATTCTGTGACATGTAACTGAAGGATTTGCGTCTATTTTTTGTTTGTAGATAATGTATTTCATTCTGTAACATGTAACAGATAGTGATTTGATTTCAGTTTTGTTGTTCTCAAATGACTATTGTTCTTTGCAATCTCATAATAATTTTATTTGTTTTGTGCACCCGTTATGGAAAATAACAGGATGCAACGCCAAATCACCACGAGAAATACGAATGATTATGAAATGTCCCGAAGGACAAGGATTCAAGAAAACCAACAGAGATTACAAGCTTTGGGAGTGAAAAATCTTGCTAAGTCTTTGACAAGTCTAGTAGAGAGTGGCAAAACAAAGAAAAGAAAAAGAAACCAACGGATACCGGTGAGAAAGATGCAGATTATATGTCTGGTTCAGACTTCCATCTTAATCCTGAGGAAGATAAGCCAGAAGAAGCGGCTGCACAAACAAATAGAAAGGTACAAATAATAAATTTGGCTACTATATTTTCTTTATGTTTGTTTTCTAACAATTCTACTTGCATGAAACAGAATCGAAAATACATTGCTCCACAGTCCATGACTAGATATAAAAATTTAGCAAAAAAACGAATGAGTGCTCCGAATGTCTCCAGTGGGCTAACATCTTCAGAATCTCAATCGCAAAAGGGACAACAGATTGATACAGGGAGGGCAATACGTAGTAGGGTACAGGAGTCCGACCAAGTCCAAACGAGAAATGATCAACCAAATTCTGTCAACAGAGGGAGATTAACTGCAACTGAGAGAAACTTAGTTACAATTGACAACGATCATGACCACGGGGAGCGTGACTTGAGATCTGATGGTAACTATACATAAATTTCAAATACTATATATATGATATTAAATTACTATTAAGTGTATATTCAGTTAACTGTTTTCGGTGTTTACTTGTTTTTTTTTAATTTTAATATAGATAATAATGAAGACCTTTATGATGTTGAAAATGATGATATCGAAGACATACCTATGAATGAAGATATTGAACAACAAGCTACTTCAGAAGATGATGTAGATAAAGACATGGATGATTTGGAGAATGAGGATGATTTGGAGAATGTGAACGATTTAACAAATGACGGCGATGATCTACTCGGAGAAGAGATTCAAGCTGAGCATTCTGAAAATGAAGAAAACCATGTAGTTACACAAGCTCGAAATGAAACAGGTTAACATGGTCTACTTGATTGCATCGTTTTAAAAATCATATATCATATATTGTGTCATATAAGAAGAATATATAAGAAAGTTAAATTAAAACAAGACAAAATACAATGCTAAGATATTGCCTCCATTTCAAATTATTTAGTATTTTAAATGTATACCTATCTATTGTAAATCATGTTCACTTTTTGTAGTTCGGATTGTAAGCAAAAGAAAGAGAGGACCAACACGTATGGCAAAAGTTTGGGCCCAAGAAAAAGGGGATAGAATTCCTATTTTAGTTAATGAACACGGACAACCTATTAACGACAAAAGTAGTCATCTGACTCATTTCATGGGAACACTTTCAAGGAGTGGAAAGTATTGTCCGATTTATAAACCATGGAATAAAGTTGACGCCGCAAAAAAAACCTTTGCTTGAACTCTTAAAGGTACACAATCTTAAGTTTGTATGTTAATGAATAAATGTTGAAAACTGTAAGACCTTGATAGATCTTGAGCTTCGTAGATCATTAGTATCGCTTGTGTAATCACAAACAAACTAAAAGAAAATCTCTACAACTTGTATTCTTTAGCGGAATATAAATACAAGTATAAAACACAGATAACTAAGAACTCTTTGATCCTCTATGGATCGTTATATTAATCAATTGTTTAAGCACACCCAAAATACATTCTATTGTGTTCCTTTTATAGACAAGGAACCCTAACTTCTTTTCTAAGAAACGTATAACTATGAAACTAAATAAGATATACACAATCACTTCCTAATAAAGCTCATGTATATCCTAACTAATTCTAGAATATACGGAATACTATTTCCGCAGAAACCAACTACGACTAATATAACTTCAGCATAATCATGTCTTCAGCAGAATCCAGCTTCACTTCAGCAGAATCCATTAGCAGTAATATCAGCATGATTCATACTTCACATAATTCCCAACAATAAAGTATTTGTTTTCTAATGTGAGCTATTACATTTTTAGACAAAATTTGATATTTCGGAAGCTGGAGAAAAATGGATATTGCAATCATTTGGGCGGAAGGTGAAGAACTGGAGGGCAAGAGTTAAGGAACACTACCATGATCCGTCTTTGTCAGTTAAGCAACAAATAAGATCTAGGCCAAAGCAAGTGCAAAAAAACAATGGAAGAAGCTTGTGAAGTATTGGAATAAAGAAAACACTAAGGTGTGAAATACTTTTCCACTTTAAATAACATTACTTAATTTCCCATTATGATATTTTACTTTCCTGTTGCAGAGTTTAAGTGAAAAAAACAAGGCGAATCGGGCAAAAAAGAAGATGATCCAAAGAACCGGTAAAAAAGTTATGCTCGCAAAAGGGAAGAGTTAAAGGTAAGTGTATGGAGAAAGTGGGATTGTTAATGTATCCTGTGGATATCCACTGTTAATATTCATTTTCTTTTTATTCATACAGACATATTGGGGACGAGATCCAACTCGATTGGATCTTTTTAGTGCATGCTTCTCCAAAGATGGAAATACCCAAAATGATGACACTGCAAAAGCGATTGTAAGTAATATGCTTTTGTGTTTGCAAAAGTGTATTAATAGCATAAGTTAAACACAATATGCTTTTTTTGTAATACATGCTTTTACTATATGTTGTTCATGTTTATATAAAATGTAGGATGATATGAAACGACTTAGTGATAATCTGCCCGAGGGTTCGATTGATAATCCTGGACCAGATGATATTTTTTCTACAGTTATGGGTAAAGATCGAAATGGTGATGCAGGCATGTATGGTCTAGGTGTTCGCGCTTCTGATGTTTGGGGTGTAATACCAAGTCGTTTAGCATGTCATAGAGAAAACAACGAATTGAAGTCTAGATGTGGAGAACTTACTAGTGAAAATGAAAAGTTACGAGCCCAGTTATCAGAGAAGAATGGGTCGACGGATAGTTCCATTGTTCCACCTCTTACATCACAAGATTCTCCTGTTGTAACTAATGAACCTCCACGCTTACGGGTATGTTTCTATTATAAATCGTTCCTTTCTAGTTGTTATAGCTTATTTTATCTTTGATAGCTAATGAACCTAGGCTACAAGCTTATGTATCAGTATTATGATTTAGATTGCTCATTTGCCTTTTAAATTTGTTAACTCAGTTATTAAGGGGTGTTTGGTTCTGTGTTGTTTCAACTGTGGTAGTTGCCTTTTCACTTGTTTATCTGCACACTATGACCTCTAGGTGATATTAGAACTAGTAAAACTATAAAACCAATGTTTGAACTAGAGAAAGTCAAAATCAAATTACCTTCACTCTCACAGTCCACTGTTGGGACATGCGAGTATCAAATCTCACCCACTTGGTCTAAATCTTGTTCATGTATCTTAAATTAGTGTTATCATAGCTTAAATAATCATAATTAGTGCATACGGATCAAACAAGTTTCATTAAAGTCAAAGTTTAAGTTCAAAATCAAAAAGTCAAAATGGTATGTTAGTCAGAAACTCAGATCTTGGGAGAATTTTTGTGAATTTTGTGTTGAGATTCAAGTCTTGAGATTTTTACATGTTGAAATTCCCCATCTAAGCTTTTGAATCCCACAGTTAGCTTATTTTTATGATTTTTTCTCTGGCTTAGGTGATAGTTCAAAGTGGCCTCCAGGGCTAACCATTGCCCTACACCAGGGCATCAGCTCAAAACCCCAACTTTCCATGTGCCTTAGCTTCTTCATTAGTGGGCCACACAGTGAGCTTATTGGTTTTTTTGAAAGCCAATAAGCTCATCTATAAAGTTCAGGGCTTATTTCAAACTTTTGACCTTATTAGATAGGTCTGCAGATAGCTTTTTGTTTGTCCAATTCCACCCATACACTGAGTGGTCAAGCCCTCATCAAGTGCTTATCTGTGGGACCCAAACCTTTAGTCCTAGCTTTTTAGAAACCTCAATAAGTCACCTTTTCATATCAAGTCTCACTTTGGATCCCTGTCAACCCTAGTAGGACCCACAAGGGCTGCAAGGTTGTTGGTTTTGGCCTGTTTGGCCTGTGATATTTGATCAAGTGATTATTCTGGTCTATAGCTTATTCCTTTAGCTTATCTGGTAGTTTTTAGCTTAATCTAGTTACAACTCATGTAGTTACAGCTTATTTAGCTTATTGTAGCTTATTTGTAACTTATTTAGTATACACCAGCCTCCACACCTGCAGTATTACACTAATCAATTTTTGACCTCCTTTGTATACCCCAGCCTCTATACCTGCAGTATTACATCTGTTTAATCTAATACATGTGTCTTGACTATAAATTGATAAATCTTTGTTGAAAACTGAAATCTAGGTCGGGGATGAAGTTGTCCTTAAAAGCATTCTAAACTCAACCGAGACTGTAGCAAAAGGATGGGTGAGGAGCTTGAACCCAAATGATATAGTTGGTGGTACAGAGATTGGACGAGGATGGTGTGAGGTAAACGTTCAAGTACCAACAAAAAGAGATGAAGTGTTGGTGAGACCCTATGGGTTATTTACCACAATTGAAGACTGTGTTGGTGCAACCATAGCATGGCTTTGTCCCTTTATCTCGGTATGTCTTTGTTAATCTTGTGATACCAATAATTTTACTAACATGGAGCTTAATGCTTATACATGGGTGTTTATTTGTAGGTGGTCCGTGAGGATTGAGAGAGATGATGCATGATGACCACGGACTAAGCTTCTTGTTGCGTTAATGTATTGTTTAATGTTAACAGACTTTATGTTAGATTCTGTCTACCTTATTTATGTTTAGTGATTTTGTTATGACAATTGCTAATTTGAAATACAATTTCATTTTATTCATTTAATATTTAGTTGATGTTTTATTCATATCGTAATAATAGAGTGTGCATGGTGAAAATAGCGTCCTATCATATGACTTGTCCGGACTTTGAAATTGTCCTATTAAACTTATTAACCGTCCTAACAATTAACTTAACATTGTAAAAGTGTCCTAATATGTTGTTGTTAGGACGTTATTTAGGTTGTTAATAGACATTTTATACGACCAAAAATTGGTTTCATAATCTTCTTTGAGATATTAGAACCCTTTTCTTGGTGCTAAAATAGCTATAATGTTATATGATAAGCGTCCTAACAATTATCTTTTAAGTACGCTTGTATGTGTATCAAAAGATTAAAATTAGGTAATAACGTTTTACAACATTGTAAAAGTGTCCTAATATGTTGTTATTAGGACGTTATTTGGTTGTTCATAGACATATTATGCGACCATAAATTTGGTTTCATAATCGTATTTGGGATATTAGGACCCTTTTCTTGGTGTTAAAGTAACTATAATGGTATATGATAACCGTCCTAAAAATTAACATTAAAGGACGCTTGTATGTGTATCAAAAGATTAAAAGTAGGTTACCACATGTTAGAACATTGGAAAAGTGTCCTAATATGTTTTTATTAGGACGTTATTTGTGTTGTTTATAGACCTAAAATGCGACCATAAAATTGGTATCATAATCTTATTTGAGTTATTAGTACCCTTTTCTTGGTTGCTAAAATAGCTATGATGTTACATCATAAGCGTCCTAACAATACTTTTAAGGACGTTTTTATGTGTCTCAAAAGATTAAAAGTAGGTAATCACATGTTAAAACATTGTAAAAGTGTCCTAATATGGTTTTATTAGGACGTTATTTGTGTTGTTCATAGACATATAATACGACCATAAAATTGGTTTCATAAGGGTTAGGACGCTTTGGACCTATTACAACCGCCTTACATGAAACGCTTTCATCCTTGGTCCTATTAAATGAAAGGTCCTAAAAAGTACCATTTTATGACGCTTATGGGGGTCCTAAAAAGCCACTTTTCTTGTAGTGGGCGTCAGGCTTTAAAAGAGTAGGCCGTCGCAACTCAGACGGCCTAGATTCGATCCAGACGGCGTCAGAAGCTGAAGAGGACGGCGTCACAAGCACAAGGTGACGCCGTCGCAAGACTAACGTAGCCAAGATGAAACCCTAGTGACGGCGACACGACGGCGTCACAAATCATAAGGTGACGCCGTCGCATATGTAATCTTATGTTTTTTATCTTTTTTTATCTCTTTTTTTACATATGTAATCATATGTAAAAAACGAGACCCTTGGGGTTGAGGAAGATTATTTTTTATCTTTATTTTTTATGTTTTTTATAAAATGGAAAGGTACGAATCTCGGGGTTTGGATTTGGGGGGTTGGTATTTCTACCGATTACTGTACTTATCTAATTATCTAATTAACTAAGGTGAGGGTAGTCTATGTCTAATTATTGTGTGCTCTTATGATAGTTTAAAGATGTGTTTACTTAGGTTGTATTAGTCCTTAATTATCTCCTATTGGTGGTTGAATTGTCACGTCCTTATTCTTAATCGCGTTGTGTGTCTAAAGTCGTAGGGTATGCGTTTATCCCTAACTCTTTGAACTTACCAAAGGGTCTCGTCTACAAAAACCACTAGGGATCATAAACTCTAACTCTAAGGCCTCTTTGTATGGTTTATCTTACAACCACTCTAAGTGCTATAACCTAAGGTTCACAAAGACTAATCAAGCATTAAGTACACAACGAATGACCTATCGCATTACTAGATCATTAACAACTAAGATAAGAGACAACCAATCAATAATCAATAATTAAGTTTCATATTCCCTAAGCAAACACACAAGTAAATTAGCCGGACATGGAGAATATGCAAGCATACACACAAATAATCAAAGACATAATTGAATTAATGAAGTAAAACACTTATCTTGATGTAAGATAGGGTTTGGAACCCTAAAATACTGTACAAGACAGCCTTGGTTCGGCTTAGGTTTTTACTCCAAAAACACTACTCTCTAAAACTGAAAAATTCGGATTCTATATATAAGATTACATATGCGACGGCGTCACCTTATGTTTTGTGACGCCGTCGTGTCGCCGTCATTAGGGTTTCGTCTTGGCCACGTTAGTCTTGCGATGGCGTCACCTCGTGCTTGTGACGCCGTCCCCTACAGCTTCTGACGCCGTCTGGATCAAATCTAGGCCGTCTGAGATGCGACGGCCTACTCTTTTAAAACCTGGCACCGTCACTTGAAAATAGGTAGTTTGGCTTCTGGGCCAACACAAAATTCTCCGACGACGTCGCAGTTAAGCAGTGACGCCGTCACCTTCAGTTCCAGCAGCCTGAGTGTCTCGATTCTTGACTTTGGCCATTTTCTTCGTATATTCGCGCCTTTTTGTCCAAATAAGTGCCATTCCAGCATTTTGCCTTCAAGAGACCTAAAAAGTGAAAAGGAACGATATTAAGTAATAACGGATACAAAAGTGATCAAATAAGGGCTTAAACGACCCCTAAAAAGGTACCTTTTAAAACCTTATCAGAATGTTTCGCTGGATTTTACTAAAATCAAGACCAAACTGTAAGAGAGTGAGAAGTAGGATGTAGTAAAGGAACTAGAAGATGACAAGGTGGTGAAGATAATTTTGGTGTTATGGTTGAGTTTGTGATATTCCCTAATTCTTTATCTATACCCCCTGTTCGCTGGGGGGTTCATGAGGGCAGGAATTGTATGTTAGGTTAATAGACAAATCGCAGGAATTGACAAAACTCAGTCCTTGACAAAACGCACTGATGACAAATCGCATGGATGACAAATCGCACTGATGACAAATCACACATATGACGAATCGCACCCTTGACAAATCGCACTGATGACAAATCGCACAAATGACAAATCGCACTGATGACAAATCGCACAGATGACAAATCGCACTGATGACAAATCGCACTGATGACAAATTGCACTGATGACAAAGCGCATTAATGACAAATCGCTTTTCAGACAAATCGCTTAAGGGACAAATCGCATAAGTTGACAAATCGCTTAAGGGACAATGCGCATAAGTTGACAAATCGCATAAGTCCTTTCTTGCCGTTTTGTCTAAATAGACAAATCGCATACACAATATGAAAAATCACTTCAAAAAGTATTCATTAAAGAGACAAATCGCTTAGTTTTAGGACAAATCGCATAGAAGAAAGTCTATTCGAGACACAAATCGCATGCTAGAAAACTTTCAAAAACACCACATTTCAATCCAAAAACAACCCAACCACGATGATTCAAGCCTTCCAAACCAAAACTTAAATACTTATAATGATTCTAAACACAAAGGTACAATCAAAATTCAAACTTTAACACAAGAAATGGTCCAAATGATGCAAACTACTCTAAACTCATTCAAACCCAAAAACCTTATGAAAACCACTAGAAATCCAAGAACATGAGAGATGAGTGATCAAACCGTGGCTCTCTGATACCAATTGTTAGATATTAGTTTTCACAAACACATAATCAAGCACTAGTATGGATCGAATGAGATAGATTTTAGAGAGAGAAAGTGGAAGATAGGATCCTTTCTAGAGAGAGAAAGTAAAAAAAAGAAAGAAAGGTTAGATTAAGTGAAAGGTTCAACCCTCTACCTTGGGAGGTAGAGGGTATTTATAGTTACATACTAAACGTCCTCCTTCGGACTGTGGATCAGGTATACATTGGGTAAAGACCCGTCCATCCTCCACGGTGTTGCACTAAACTAAATAACTAACTAAATAACTAGTAAATAACGTAATGTCTACGAGCTAACATATGCTAGACTAGAGTTGGGGTGACCGACTCTTCAACATGGATTTTCTAAATCCTAACACTGACGACCCTTTCAACTTGTGCGATTTGACCAACTGATCACCTACCGTTTGGATGAACTTAAGAAGTAAGGGGTGAGTGTTTAAGTTGCTAGCTCCCGTGCACTCACTATTAGAAATCTAGCATGTAGCGGTACTTAATGACTTGGCTTAGGGGACCATGAACATCTAGATTTATGAGGGGACACCTGACTTCTCCAGTGGGTCCCTTTGTTGATAGGTTAGGACGAACTGACCAAATGTTGTCCTAGCGACTTTGATCCCACCTGAAGTAATTGGAAGTAATTAGACGTAAACACTACTAGTTAGGATGAATAACTAGGTTAGCACCACTCTCCTTTATTGATCACAACCTTTGCCTTTATCTGCTTTAGTAGTTAATTAATTAATTCCTTATTGAAATCTTATTAAAATCTGTAACACCTAGACTTAGTATAAATCCACACACATAGCTCTTGGGACGACCTCGGTTTTACCGAATACTACACTACACACGATCGGGTACACTGCCCGTTAGTGCATTAGGGTAGACCATATGTATAACGAGACTTATAAATATTAAAACCTGGTTAGTAAAACCTGCACCAGCAAGTGTTTAGTCATTGATTTGGACGAGTATGATGAAGGGAATCAAGAATCAAAAAGGAGAAAGAATGAGTTGGTTCAAGTTAGAATAGAACATGAGGAGTGATCTACCTTCTTGATATATCATCTTCAATTTATTTTTCTTTTTTATGTTGGATTGTTTATCATTTTGTTGTTTAGATGTTTGTGGCATTTTGTATAATTGTGCATGTTTAAGTCTTATGTTGTGACAAAGATGACAACTATTTCAATCACACAACTAACGTCGTGTCCAAAGAAGTCCTTCATTAACTTTAATTTTTCCATTTTTTTAATTCTATCTTTTAAACAATACATTCAAGGTTATTTAGGTTACATTATTTATCTTTTAGCATTATACATTTTAGCGTATTAAATTTTTACATCATGTTTGTACTACATTTTTTATGTTTAATAATAAAACTTTTAGCAAGCCGGTCAACGGCCGGGCCTTAGGCTAGTAAGTTATATATAATAGTATTTACAACAACTTAACAGTCAAATAACAAAACTATAAAATTACATTCTAAGTTTTTTTTTCTTTTTTTTTGGAAAATTGTGACATTGAAAAGAAGTTAAGACAATATGTACCAAAAATATACCTATATGAGGACGAGAATGACATCATATGACAGAGAGTTGGATAGACCAACGTGTTGAAAGAGTGTTAGGAATGGCGGTTTTGATTAATATATCGTTTGCACTGACAATGACATGCATGATATCTGTCAAGCGAGAGAAGAATAAGATCCTATGATGGTGTTCTAGATAGTAAAGTTGTAAGGTGCTAGTTTAAGGAAAATCCAAGATTTCTTGATTGTGGAGATGAAGAAGTTTGTAAAACACATGATGCGTTTTTCACTTGATGATGTATTGGTGCAAACTTGTGATATAAGGTTAAAAAGGTTGAACTAGTTGTGGTTTCGTGAACCGGTTTTAGCTAAGTGGTGTTTACCTATGTGTTGGTATGTATCAAATAAGGAATGACAACAAAGTGTTTAGGAGGTTATTCGGGTTAACGAAAGAGATGAGCTTAGTGATGTATTTCTGGATGATGGTTAGCATACAATGAACTTCATCCTTAAAGTCACGTACCTCTTCTCGATTAATACGAGATGATCGTATGATGAGGCATGTGGTTTCCTAATAGGAAGTGAATAGGATTAGAGTATTGTTATAACTAAATAGTGATGGAGGTGATTTTTGGAAAGCGGAAGAAAAAATGAGATTTGGAAAGAGGATGGTGGAATGATATGAAGATGTAATCCCAAATCACTAAATGTTATATGTTCTAAAACTATATGCAAGTTTAAAAGGTCCTATAAAGCATATTACTAATCTACGTAGCAATAAGGGGATTATGAACATATAAAAGTTAGAACGAAGTGAGATAACAAATAATTTGTTACCAACCTACAAAACAAATTTGGTAGTAAAAAAGATATTAATATGATAGAAATCAAATGATAACATCTTATATAAGCAACAACAACACATTGCATTAGTAGAAAAGGAATCACCACACAAGATAGCATCAAAATAATCATATTATGCAAGAATACAACTTTATTCAAGACATTTCATTTTGAGATTGTTTTTTCGTTAGACTTAGACGCTTAAGAATACTTGGCTATAAATAAACACAACAATATATGTGATTAATAAAAAGACTTCTAAAAGTTTGTCATACCAAAATCACTTTGACATATTATAAGTGCACATGTAGCAAGCAAATAGTGTGACAAAGATGCAAAAGAAGCAAGACGGGAGATTCATGCAAGCCATGTTTAAATTATAACATTTAGGAGCATGTATCATTTAGACCATCTTCTGCATAGATTTAAGGAATTTCAACAAAATACAATAGCTTTCAAACATGGATACATCAATGACATATTATGAGTTCACAAATTACACATTAGTCATGCAAAACATTATATAGATGACAAAAATTTCTTCAACCGTAAATATCATGAAAATCATGTTTACGCTTAACATTAAGTAGCATAAAGCATCACAAAGACAAAACTTTCTAGGGTTTACACATTTGACAATTAATCAAGTAGGTATCAAACAACAAGCAAATGTCAAGACAATTGATCATTTTAAACAAGAACATGTAATCAACACATGTATGTGTAATGCAAGTGGTTTAAAATAAACTTAAAAGAGTAAAAGTCATATCTTCTACTTGTTTGATTGGTATTCCTAAGGCGAGGCAAACTATCACTATTTTAACACTTACTTTAGGCAAGTATAGGAAAACAGATTTTTCAAGTTGGAGAATGAATATGAGACTATTACTAGCGGTGCTCAATTAAGGCTAAACACGACCATTTTTACGGGTGATTCCACATACCCAACTTCTCTCCTGGAAGCAATTCAACCGTTAGGTCAAATTGAGTTTCTAGTGCAATAAGTTCTCCAGTAGTCATTCTCATGTTAGAAAGATGGGAACTCCTACTTTTGCCTATTAAAGTGTATAAAATATGATAGTTTAACAATATTTGGCTTAATGTGACTTAACTAATATGCAATATAACTAAGGTGATGAAGACGTCATGTTATACACAAGAATTTTAACAATGGTGTGTTGATAAACAATATGTTTTAATCTTGTGTTTAGAATCTAAGGTTGTAAGATCTAATGGATGACATCTTTTGTGTTGAGTAGAAATGTATACTTTAAATGTGATTTGATTATCTAAGACTAGGGAATGGAATATGTTAAATTAAGAACGTTATCAAGAAAGCTCTTTGGAATTTTATTTAACAAGAATCTAAATAAGGTTACCAACTTCAATAGATCATGTGTATGTTCTAGATATGTGTAGTTTTAACCTTGGATGTGCACAAGGTTTGAGTAAGGTGAGGTTATGATGTACGCTTGAAAGGAAATGGATACAAATAGTATCTTTCAACAAATGAGATTATCGCATGGGATAAAGTTATCATGCTTATGAAAATAAATATGACAAGATGAATTGGATACGCTAGTTCATAGAACTTGTAGATGTTCGTTTCAAGATCATTTAGCCAATGAGGTGTAATGAAATCTCTTGTAACACAACCATTTATGTCGCAAGGAGAGAATGATGCATAGGATATACAATATCCTTTTAACAAGATGAATACTTAACGCATGATTTCTTAGGCATAACGTTTTTCAAAACATCATGTTTTCCTAAATGAAGATATGAAGCCAAAGTGTTTGAATCGGATAGTCCTATCTAAATATATGTTGCTCGGGGTGTATGATGTTGGCTTTGAGATTGTTAACCTATGTTGTTAAAATGTTGATTTGAGGTTTAACGAAATTAATGCAGAAGTTTAATGACAAA
Source organism: Chrysanthemum makinoi (assembly GCA_910596185.1). Classification (NCBI taxonomy): domain Eukaryota; kingdom Viridiplantae; phylum Streptophyta; class Magnoliopsida; order Asterales; family Asteraceae; genus Chrysanthemum; species Chrysanthemum makinoi. The sequence continues at coordinate 39,231,453 of OU343217.1, forward strand.
GTATTACCAATACTTTGATAATTTGTGAAGGTAGTACTACTTATACCTAGTGGAAATTGACAAAATTACCAAGAGCACCATGCTTATTTGATAGTTGAGGTTCTAGCCATAATGAATTATCTAAGTCCTCAAAGGTGGGAAAGTATGGTTGAATTTGTTCAAACGTGCATTTGATTCAGTACAAGTGTTGGACACAAGGGCTTTTTGAGCAATGCACTCAACGAATTCAAATGATGGTGAGGATGGTGGATTGGTTGATCTAGGTGGTAGGTCTTCTAGTGTGTCTAAATAAGGATGTGGTGATGTAGAGGTTTGTTGTGCTATGGGAGTACTTAGGTTGATTATTTGTCCATAGATGTTGAATACAAAAAGTACGGATACTAATTCTTGTGGTTCATTGGTTAGTACAACTAGTGGGTGAAGTGCTTGAAGTTTTGGTCATGTCTATGAAGCTTAGGGGCTGAGGTATAGGTTCATCTTGAAAGGGCGCGTTTGGTTTAAAGGATGCTCTTGGAAGTTCATGAGCAACACGCTTAATGGTTCCAAAAGATGGAAGAGGGATAGTAGGTGTCAAAGAGGGATAAGTGACACAGTGGGTTGTTTGTTTTGGATAAGTGTTTGATTCATTTTAGGATTAGTGTTTTAACATGTGTTGTTAAAATACTTTGGTGTTGATTTTTCGGATATGACTTTTAATGACTACAATCGTAAGTCGCATATACTTGAATATTTCGGATGAAATACTTAAGTTGTCAATCCTAATTTGTTGAGATTATAAAGCTTAGATTGAACTTAAGGATAACAAGACTTGATAATATGTCTTTAACATACTTGTGAGTTATGACTCGATGTAAATACTTATCGTCTTGACGGATGGCACATTATTTTCATGTTAACCAAGTGAGGCAATACATGTAGATACAAAACAATATCTATAGTCATATGTTAGACTTGTGTATGATATCTTTGCAAATAATGAGTCCAGATTTGTTAGTCTCGGTGAGTCATCTAAGTCATCCGCAAACGGGTGAGGAGATGTTGGTGGTGTTGCACAAAGTTTGATAGGTACAAGTTTTGGAGACTTTGGTAGTGAAGGTGTTTTGGATGGTGGGTGATTTTGGTGGTGGAGTTGGAGTACTTAAGTTTAGAAAGTTCACATCTTGAATGGGTGATGAGATGTTGAGAGGTAACGAGTCTGAGGATGAAGAGTTCAAGTTAATGAAGCAACAAGATCGAATGCTAATCCTAGTGGTTTTCTTAAGTGGCTTATTTGAGGTTAATCCATTCAAAGATGGTAGTTTGTAATGAGATGGAATTGTCTAAGATCATGTCAAACATCCTAAGTTAATCCATTGAGGATGTGTTGAATGAGATATGAAAGATATGCATTAACAACTATCCTAGAAAATAAATTTGGTAAATTAGATTGCGGTTTAGTAAAATTAAACAACTTACCTGTAGAATCCACGGCACCAATTTTTGTACACAGGCGGAACCCTTAATTTGGTGCCGCCTGATCCGCCTATACAGGTATGGCGGTACCAAAAGCTATAACAGACGGAACCAAATATTTGGTGCCGTCTGGTCCGTGGTGACCAGAAATCTTCACAGACCCATATTTTAACTATCGGGGACTTTTCGGAAACCTGAAATTTTGCTTAAAACATATGACATTAATTATTTCTAGTTAGGAAAAGTCGATAACACACATACAAACATAGTGGAGCATAGACTTTGACCAAGGGCTAACGATTTTCACATATAAGTGAAAATGGGTAAAATTTGATAACACCCGTATGCTATCCCCCTGCATGAACCGGTTAGCATACAACATTGTTTCAAGTTATTTTATCATCCTACAAAGTAAAAACGACCAAGTAGTATCATACACTATTGTTTTTGTCTTGTTCCAAACACTCCTTTAAAACCTCTCTTTTTTCAAAGTACTTGACTAATTTACTTAGTACTCATTGCTAAGTGAGTTATGACATTTCAACTTCCACCTGAATAGGAGCCTCAAATGTTGATTGGTCTTGTGGTAATTTGAACACACGGTAAGTTGCATATGTTGTTTCAGGTGATACTACTTTGGATTTAATTTCTCTCTCAATTTTAAATTTTTGACTAGTAGTTATTACAAACACTTCTCCAAATCTGCAGAAACAGAATATGATCATATATGTAATAGATTCGGTAAGTCTTTAAGGTTTCCAAGTAGTAGAAGCCTACAAAGGTATTAACTTGCTCATGTTTAATGTTTAACAGGTGGTTATAAAACATGCCAACTTCAAACAGGGATAACATTTAAACTGAATGTAATTTATTTGGTCAATGGAAATTTTACATGCAATCACACACCAAACCAAATTCCTATGATGCTTTGGCATACTTTGGGGTACAAAATCCAACTTTATGGCTCTCTTTTAAAGATTTTCATAATTGATTGCTTATGTTCTTGAGTCTATTCAGAGTTACAGGGCTTGAGTAATCATGCTTTCTAAAAAGAGTTATAAAAGATTAGAAAGGTTTCCTATGGTGGCAATGAAATTAGAGCTAACGTTGCATGGAAAAATATTTGTAGACCAAAGGATCAAGGAGGATTCGGGTTGAAATATATAGATATATAGTGTTAATACAAATAAGCCATAAAAATGTTTATTTATATTTTACGATCTTCTAATGTTTTGTCAATAACAAACGTAAAATCATTTTAACGAAACAAATAAAATACGTAAATAGTTTGAGCCAATAGTTCACTAACACACTTACATTTTCGTATAAAACACTAAACAAGTAATATTGTTTACAACTTAGAGAAATGTATATGTATAACAACTAGTGTTTACATAATATGGATATGTACTTATATATACTTAGTATATATTGTAATTGGTAATGTAATGGGTAAAAAGCTAAGTACTTGACCCATTGACTAGATACATTGAATGTAGTTGGGTAAAACCCAAAGTCCATGACCCATACCCATGGAGCTTGATCCATAACCCATGACCCAGTGCATGACATCATAAATCATGTTGGGTATTATCCATGACCCATGGACCTAAACCATGACCCATGATTCAATGTCTAGATACATTGTATCTATTTGGGTACCCGTGAACCAAAGTCCATAACCCATGACCCATGATCCAAGACCCATAACCCAAATAAGGAGGAGCGCCCACGGATCCCTGGGATTACACTGGACGGATCCCTCAAGTAAGGGATCCGTGGGATCCAGGGAACAGTAGAGGTTTTTTCCTATAAATAGTGAGTCATTTCTTCATTGTAACTTACCCCTTTTACACCTACTTTATCTTAGTATTGTAAACACTCTAACCTCATATCCAAAGGATCTTTCTATGTAGTTTTGTGTTTGTGTGATTCTCTAGGTTCCTCTTAAAGGCGAGATCACCACCTCTTGAAGTAAAGCAAGCTCAAGTCCATGGGTTGCCAAGCTTCGTCATCATCAAGATTACTGAAGTAATCTTGTTGATAGTTCTTTCCTCCCTCCTTAGAAGTGTTGTGCTGAAGGCACAAGTGAAAGATGCCAAACGGGTCAAGACGAAGGCATTAGTGAAAGATGCCAAAGGTCCGTGTCAAAGGCATTAGTGAATGGGTGCCAAACGTCCGTGTCGAAGGCATTAGTGAAAGGTGCCAAATTTCCGTGTCGAAGGCATTAGTGAAAGGTGCCAAATTTCCATGTCGAAGGCATTAGTGAAAGGTGCCAAAGAGTCAAGACAAAGGCATTAGTGAAAAGTGCCGAAGGGTCGTGTCAAAGGCATTGGTGAAAGGTGCCAAGGGTGTACAATCGATATGGTGCATCGATGTACAAGATAGTTAGTTTGGGTTAAAGGATATTGATATCCTTGATGATGTTGTAATAAGGAGGGTTTCTCCTTTAGGATATGTATTGTCTTGGGTAGTAGTTCCTCCTTTGTAATGGAACTCGGTATCTAGCCTTGTACCGGATAAAGTGTAGGCGACGTTGCGATAGGTTTGGTTCTACCTCGTGGAAGAACCCGGTGTCTAGCCTTGTACCGGATAAAGAGTAGGCGACGTTGTGAAGGCTTCTCCGCCACAAGGAGCTTGTGTTGTGTAGTGATTACGAACTCTCGAGTAGGTGACTCGGGGAGTGGAGTAGGGCAAGGAAGGTGTCCTTGTAGCTGAACCACTATAAATACTCGCGTCGTGGTTTTGTGATTCTTACTCTTTATCTTTGCATTGCTTATTTATATGCTTATCTATCAACATCCAACACACATATTAAATAGATTGACATAAGTCGATCTAAATAGTTTAAAACAAAGTTTTAATCGGTAAAACTTTTCAACCCCCATTCTAGTTTTCCACAATTGGTATCAGAGCTTCGTTCCCAAGTTTCTTAGAGTATATTGTACTTTAAAAACTTGATACGATTCGTGTATGTTCGAAACCTACAAAGAAGAAAATTTCTTAAAACATAAAGTCACGTTTTTAGAAGTCATCATATTTTATAATGTTGGATAATGATAGATATTTCTAATATTTTCTTTGTTGAGAATTTTCCATACTAGGATTTGGGCATCTTAGAAGATCATGAAGAATTTCGCGTCAATGTTTCTTTTTCATAAAAAGAATATATATAGCAAAGGTATGCTCTTTAATAACTCACTTATAAATAATTTATTAATGCATAATTCCTAGCTTAATTAATAATAACAATTCGTATAACATGTAAAGAATAGTAGACTCAATACGTATACTTCAATATCACTAAAGTTGTTATCTATATTGAACTCATCATCAAGAATAGCATTCTTCGTTGGTCTCTATAGACAAAACTACAAACTAGTGATAATGATATCTTGGCTATTCGAGAGCCTTGTTCATCATTTCTCAAATAATGTTGTTGGCGTTTCATTTATGTCAATAGTGTCCATGGGAAAACTCCTCATATCATGATAAAATAGTATTTTATCATAATTCTTAAACTTCCCAAAAATTATGATTCATTCGTAAAAAGGGAACCTCGTCAAATAGGACTAGTAAAACACGTCAAAACCTCAAACCATAAGTTATAAAGCAAAAACACCAACTTCAGTCAAGAATTAAAACTCCCAAATCAAAATTATCAAATGTCACTTAAACTGTTAACTAAAGATATGCCAGATCCCTGCGTTTGAACTAGCCGGAAGCCTCATTCAAGAGATTCATCGGAACCGGCACATCAGAAGACAGAATAAGTGCTAGATGATCACTGTGGAGTTTTACTTTTCACTTTACTCTCTCACTCACGAACATAAACCCTAAGTTACTGTTCACAGGAGTTGATTCATCATCATTTCAAAGGAAACAATCACTTGTGTAAGTATAATCTTCACTACATTGTTATTTCCATTCTCTAATTCCTAGAAGTACAATTTTCATCTTAAGAAATTGGGTTCAAATAGGTTTATCACAATTTGGTATCACATTGTTTCTAAGATAAACTAAATCAAAGAATCAACATTGTTAATATAAATTAAAAACTCATTTTGAATTTAATGAAGATGTATTAAGCAAAATTGTGATGAACCTTATTAGGATACTATTCACACAATTGACACCACATTGTGGTTTTGGTGTTTAGGATCAACCATGCCAAGCAATAGACAACAAGACTATCAAGACATGGCACACTACATTCCGATGTATCATAGAAAGGATGGTTTAAGCCCCGAGGACCGAAAGGCCTTCAAATTGTTGCAAAAGAGGTTATTCCACGAAGGGCGTGTAGTTGAACCCTCATTAATCAAAAACACCAACATTCCACAAGTCTTTGCGGGAATCAACTTCCAATGCCTCTAAACCATCAACGAACAAATTTGTTCGATGTTTGTCCTAGAGTTCTACAAGTGCATGAGGATCATAAGAAATGAAGATGGAACCATTTCGATCGCTTTTGTCATCAATGAGCACGAATTTACCTTCACCCTTGAAGATTTTGCCCGGATACTTCGTATCCCTTGCCGAGGAGTATGCATGTACTCAAATGAATGGTCACTAGCCGATCTTCATGACATGGTTGATCATTACGAGGCATATTTCACACCCCTCCCGGAACCGGCTACGGTAAGAGATACCGTCTTCATGCAAAGAGCCTCTCCGTCACGAGTCACTAGGAAGTCAAAGGTCATCTATAGAGATCCCTTTCAAATGGAGCTTTCGGAGATGTTCCCGTTGTACAAAAAATGGGAACTAGTGTTAAGAGAGAATGTCCTTTGTTTGGTGGGAAATAAGGATCATCCCAACGCTTGCCTAGTCTACCTGATCTATTGCCTTGTCAATGGGACTCATTTCAACCTCGCCTATTGCATGTTCAAACGGATGGGAAGTGTGAAAAGGACGAACAAGATGGTGCTCCCCTATGCTATGCTCTTAACTCGCCTAGCAAATTTTGTCTTTGCTCTAGATCCATATCCCTACACCTATGACCACATCTTTTGAAACAAGGTCATGGTGTCCTTGTCCGATGAGAAAACTACAAGGTTTATGGTTGAAGGCAAGATACCTCACCCACCAACGGACTCATCAGATGAAACAGGGGGAGAAGGAAGCAAGCCCATTGGCAACGTTCAACTTGACTCCAAAGCATACATTGAGAAACTGCAGACATGTCGAGCCCATCACAAGAATTTCAACAAACAAAGGGGATGTTCAAATGTTTTTCTAACTTCCTTATGAAGAAGAAGAAGTAGGGGTGAAGGGTTGAAGAGTGAAGTTTGGAGGCGATGGAGTAGGAGATTGAGTGAGAGGGAAGGTAAGGTCGTGGACCTTAAAATTTGAACAATGGTCTATAAAACATCTTAAACAATATTTATGTAGCTTAGGACTTAGCTCTAGTATATGGCATGACATGAAAAAAGACCATCCAAATGCGTGTCTTGTCCAAATGATCTATTGTCTCATTCACCAAAGACCATTAAATCTTGCCTATTACATGGTTAAAAGAATGGTAGGTGTGTTCAAAGTCAATAACATGGTACTTCCTTATGGTATGCTCCTGACACGACTCCGTGAGTATGTTAGTGCAATGCAACCTTCTCCTATCAACGATGATCATTTTCTCGCGAACCATGTTATAGTACCACTTACCAAACAACCTTCTAAACGGCTCATGATCAATGGAAAAATGCCTCGTGCTCTCTCGGACTCTTCGGACGAAGATGAAGAAGAATTCGATCCCGTTTATAACTTCCGAATCGACCCCATGACATACTATGAACAACTTCCCACTCTTCCAAATGAGTTTGAAGAATTCAAGCAAACAAATGGGATGATCAAATGCCTAACTCACTACCTCATGAATTCGGGAAAGAAGAAGGGAAGAGATTGATAAAAGAGACATCATGATTATGGCTATCTTAGATATTCTATGATTATTAAACAATGTATGCTTATGATTATGCAAGATTTACCTTATTACTTCTATGTTTGATTGTTATCACTATTACTCGTCTTTATGTTATGATTGTATATGATATATATTGTGCTTTTACGTTGATACTTATTTCTAGTATTTGATGTTTATTTCCAGTAGAAACCTTTAGTATTAGTACGCGACATCCAGTGCAAAATCTGCACACTTTCTATGAAACTACTGATCTGCAGTAGCCGGATCCCTCATTTAGAACTAGCCGGATCCCTCCTTTAAGGGATTCGGGCAGACAGAAGTGGATTTGCAGATCTCCACATATCAACCCACTCTTCCAGACCTTATCATACTAGCTAAACATGATACTTTAGGATCACTTATGTCTTCCTCAAGCTCAGTAGGTCTCACACTCATTCATAGCTAACTTAGGATCATTTTCAAGTTGTTTTTTATTTATCATTTCACCAAAACTCACCATATTTCCACTCCAATGCTCACACATTGTTCCTCACATCTCAAAACACCTAGTTTGATATTTCTCTCAATTTTACCAAATTGATTTTAGTCATTCTTACCTCAAAATAGGCCAAAAACGTGTTTTTCATTTATCATGATTTTTAAGGAATTTTCCAAATTTCTTTTGAGTTACCATCTGATCTCTAGGATCATTTGACTCCACTTGACACTCTCAAAACTCTTAGTGTCATCCTTGATCACCCATTGTTGCTCATAAAAGTCCCATTTCTTTCTATAAAAGACAATCATTAGCTACCCTCACTCATTTCACTTGATCATTTATGTCCCTCTTCATTTAAGACACCTGATAAGACTAAAACACTCAAGATGTATAGGTACTAGACCTTACAAAACATCTTTTTCCTTTCTTTTTGCTGCTAAGAGTCGGATCCCTAGGTTTAGCCTAGACGGATCCCTCACTTGAGGGAACCGTGGGAACCGGCTGCACAGACTAAGTTAAATCCTGGACAAAACAATCATTTCAAGCTTTTCTTGCTAACTTGAATACTCCATCTTGTCTTAATTGACTTCCTTGATCAATGCAACTCTGAAGTTGACTCTTGTGCATGCAAATCATTATATTTTGAAGGATCTTAGTGTTTTAAGCTTTAAATTCACTTACCAATTCCTTTCCTTTATAAACCCTTTTGTTAGTACCTCTAATTCACCATTCATATCATCATTCTCAGCAACTAAAATCCTCTATTTCACTATCCATTTATCATTTCATTATGAGGAAAGCTCCTAGTGCTAACTCATCCACCAAAGGACCACCCAAGAAACTTGCTCGGGTTGTTCACGAAATCTCTTCAACCGAATCATCACCCGTTAAAACCACAAATGCTAGAATTCCCTCTCAACCTACTCAACCACCTTCACCATCAAATAGTCCGTCTTTGGAGACAAGGAATCACCAAAGACCCAACCACATAGAGGACATCCCATCTCCACCACCAACTCGTGCATCATCACCTTCCTTTTTAGTTGAACCACACCCTACGTCGCTCAACTCACCTCCACAAATCCCACCATCCTTTGAGGAGCCTCCTCACAACATTCCACCTCATCCGTTTCCTATTCATGACAATAATTGCTCTAATTGTCAACTTACCCAAAGACTTGTTCAAGAAGTATGAAATGAGTTGCATTTCATGTTTAATCATCTCCTTGAACGATTCGACCAAATCAACAAGTCTACTTGTCCTTAGGTTACAAGCACATTGATGACTATTATTAAGTTTTCGACACTTCTTAGAATTATTAGAAAAATATATTACATTTTTTTGTCATTCTCTTAGTTTTAGAGATATGTATATCATTTCACGTGTTTTTATTTAATGAAATTACATGTTATATGTCATATGGTCTGGAGAATATGTTTGGTGCCTTAGTACATAACTTATTTTGATGTTGACATCACATTTTACACCCACATTGCTGAATTGAGAATGCAGGTTACGGATCCCTCCTTTTGGCCTAGACGGATCCCTCCCAGGGAGGAACCGTGGGCTTCGTGCAACAGAAGAGCCTTTTATTACTAATTTGAGTCTTATTTGCAGGAAAATATGCATCATATACTTGTTTCTAACCTTTGTTTTATAGATTTTCAATATACACTTGAAGACTTTGACACCGTCAAAAAGGGCAGCTTCTTGTCAAAGCAAAATATCGCAAAAACGCTTGCAATACTTTCACATAGGATTACATTACTACTTGACGTCCTCCTTACAAAGGAGCACTCGTCAAGGGGGAGCATGTTCGTCAAAAAGACGAAACCATTTGCAAATGAAATTGCAAAACACTCGCTTAGTCTTCCTAATTACTTGACGCCCTCACAAAGGGAAGCACCGGTCAAGGGGGAGCTAAGAAGAGAATTCTTCTCTTCTCTTATTCTCTATTTCTTTCATATTATTACTTTTCACACGTTTTTCTTAAAAACAATGTGTTAGTTTCTTTTCGACGCTCTTTTTGTTTCGACAAAAAGAGGGAGAAGAGAGTAAAAACTCCAATTCAAACTTTTACGAATTTTAGTTTTCCTTAAAATAATCTTATGTTTTGTCATCAACAAAAAGGGGGATATTGTTAATACAAATAAGCCGTAAAAACGTTTATTTATATTTTACGGTCTTCTAATGTTTTGTCAATAACAAACGTAAAATCATTTTAACGAAACAAATAAAATACGTAAATAGTTTGAGCCAATAGTACACTAACACACTAACATTTTCATATAAAACACTAAACAAGTAATATTGTTTACAACTTAGAGAAATGCATATGTATAACAACTAGTGTTTACATAATATGGATATGTACTTATATATACTTAGTATATATTGTAATTGGTAATGTAATGGGTAAAAAGCTAAGTACTTGACCCATTGACTAGATACATTGAATGTAGTTGGGTAAAACCCAAAGTTCATGACCCATACCCATAGAGCTTGATCCATAACCCATGACCCATTGCATGACATCATGCATGAAGTCATGTTGGGTATTATCCATGACCCATGGACCTAAACCATGACCCATGATTCAATGTCTAGATACATTGTATCTATTTGGATACCCATGACCCAAATCCATAACCCATGACCCATGATCCATGACCCATAACCCAAATAAGGAGGAGCATCCACGGATCCCTGGGATTACACTGGACGGATCCCTCAAGTAAGGGATCCGTGGGATACGGGTAACAGTAGAGGTTTTTGCCTATAAATAGTGAGCCATTTCTTCATTGTAACTTACCCCTTTTACACCTAATTTCTCTTACTATTATAAACTCTCTAACCTCTGATCTAAAGGATCTTTCTATGTTGTTTTGTATTTGTGTGATTCTCTAGGTTCCTCTTAAAGGCGAGATCGCCACCTTTTGAAGTCGAGCAAGCTCAAGTCCATGGGTTGCCAAGCTTCGTCATCATCAAGACTACTGAAGTAATCTCGTTGATAGTTCTTTCCTCCCTCCTTAGAAGTGTTGTGTTGAAGGCACAAGTGAAAGATGCCAAACGGGTTAAGATGAAGGCATTAGTGAAAGGTGCCAAAGGTCCGTGCTGAAGGCATTAGTGAAAGGTGCCAAAGGTCCGTGTCAAAGGCATTAGTGAAAGGTGCCAAAGAGTCAAGCCAAAGGCATAAGTGAAAAGTGCCGAAGGGTCATGTCAAAGGCATTAGTGAAAGGTGCCAAGGGTGTACAATCGATATGGTGCATCAAGTACAAGATAGTTAGTTTGGGTTAAAGGATATTGATGTCCTTGATGATGTTGTAATAAGGATTATGTCTCCTTTAGGATAGGTGTTGTGTTGGGTAGTAGTTCCTCCTTTGTAATGGAACTCGGTATCTAGCCTTGTATCGTATAAAGTGTAGGCGACGTTGTGATAGGTTTGGTTCTACCTCGTGGAAGAACCCGGTGTCAAGCCTTGTACCGGATAAAGAGTAGGCGACGATGTGAAGGCTTCTCCGCCACACGGAGCTTGTGCTGTTTAGTGATTACGAACTCTCGAGTAGGTGACTCGGGTAGTGGAGTAGGGCAAGGAAGGTGTCCTTGTAGCCGAACAACTATAAATACTCGCGTCGTGGTTTTGTGCTTCTTACTCTTTATCTTTGCATTGCTTATTTATATGCTTATCTATCAACATCCAACACACACATTAAATAGATTGACATAAGTCGATCTAAATAGTTTAAAACAAAGTTTTAATCGGTAAAACTATTCAACCCCCACCCCCCTTCTAGTTTTAGTCGGTAGGGGTGAAAACGAGCCGAGCCGAGCCCGAGCCTGTTAGAGCTCGAGCTCCGCTCGCTTATATATAAAAAGCTCGAGCTCGTTTCGAGCCTAACATTTTGAGCTGGAGCTCGGCTCGTGATATTTTTCAAGAGCTCGGCTCGAGCTCGACTAATTTATATGATGTGTAAAGTTCAAATGGAGCTCGGCTCGTTAACACAAGGCTCGAGTTTGGCTCGTTAACACAAAGCTCGGCTCGTTAACACAAGGCTCGAGCTTGTTAACAATGTTATACGTATAGAAAATATATATACGTATATATTTCTATGGCTCGTTTACGCTCGCGAGCCTAAACGAGCTTTTTTTATAGAGCTTGGGCTCGAGCTCGTTTATTTAATGAGCCTAAACTTGGGCTCGAGCTCTTTTAGGCTCGGCTCATTCGGGCTTTTTACCGATCCGATCTAGAGCTTTTCACGAGTGGCTCGGCTCGTTTCCACACCTAGAAATGGTTAATCCAATTCAATGTGGCTTGTATGCAGCTATATTCAAAGATGGAACATGAAAGTGTGCCTACAATATGTGCTCCAGTTACAAGCATCTCACAACCTGTACCAATCCTTTGTGAAAAGCTGTAGCAGTATGGAATTAACACAAGGGCAATTTTGTAATTTTACAATTTCCACCTAACATCCCACCCCCACTCACTCTCAGATAATCATTTACACAATCTCTCTCTTTCTCTCTCTCACCATACATTCATCTTCATCACATCTAACTTTTTCAAACCCAATAAAAACCAAATCTTTACTATATATTTTGATTTTTTGTGGTTTGGTGACGGGGATTCGCCGGAGAATCCACAGATCTACAATGTGCCATCGATGATGACGTGGTGGTGGTTTTGTGACGATGATTCGCCGGAAAATGAGAAGTGATTGTTTGATTTGCTGCTTAATTATTTTGGTTTTTCCAATTAAATAGATGAGAAGGTTTTTTTTCTTATGTTTTTTTGTTCTCAGATGCAAGAAAAAATAAAACCTTGATAAGTTTTGTGTTGATTTTGAGCTTTAGGCTGGCTATGACATGAAATGTGTAAGTCCCAACGCAATGAAAAGTAAAGCCTTAGTTGATTTGCTTGCCCATTTCCCGTGTGGAGAATATGAATATGCACCTCCATCAGAGCAGAACTCTTAGCTGCAGTATTGGAGACATCATTTTAGTAATGATATTTTGCCAGAAACGATTTATATTTTATACACAATTGAGCAGCCAACATGAGGCCATTTTTGTCAATTACTAGTATTTATACTTGTTTTTATCTCTTAAGAAAGCAATATTGCAAATTTATAATATTTTGTCCGACACCATTGACTATGACTATGAGTAATGATCAGCCAGTTTTGTACTACTTTAGTTAAGTTTAGAGTTTAAGTTTGTAATATTGCTTTCATTGATAAAAGAATATTATAAATTGGCTACTATAGTCATAGAAAGAGTTTAGTTAGTGATTGAAAGTTATATCAGCCAGTTTTGTACTTACAACTTTAGTTAAGTTTAGAGTTTAAATTTGTAATATTAGGGTCAACTATTTAATTATTTCCAGTCACCTTCTTTCAATGATAAAATTTTTTATTGGGCACTTTTACATGGTATGTGTACCAGTTTCTTGAGAGAATGATCTAATAATGTAATTGCTAATCTAGCTTTATCAATGTTGTTACGTAAGCTTTCCGCCTATGTAACGGGCTGAGACATGGAATTCACCCATATCCTTTGTACTTAAACATTTTTTGGAGTTATATATTTACCGGGTCTTTGACCTTTTACCCCAAATAAATGTTGTTGTATATGCTTGTTTACCATTGCAACTAATGGTTGAGTACTCATATAATAATGTAGTATCTCCTCATGTGCGGAGTCGAAGATGTTTGTTTCAAGTGGAGTTGAAGATGTTTGTGAAGTTTTGTTTCATTATTTTCAGTGTAAGTTTTGTTTTAGTGTTTAGATGAAACATAATTACATGTGTTTTACACACGAATCACAAAAAAAAAACAGAATCACGTGTGATTTACACCATTCTAGATTAAAATAAATCACATATGTTTCAGTTTATAACAACAAAGAGTAAACCACATGTGATTTACATTTTTACATAACAAAACACGCGCGCGCACACACACACACACAAAAAAGTAAATTGCATTTTTGGTCACTAAGGTATGGGAAATTTGCAGATTTCGTCGCTAACGTTTGAAAAGTGCGGCGATAGTCCCAATTTTGAAGGTTTTGTCGCATGTTTGGTCTCTAATCTACAATTTAGGGACCAAACATGCAATGGAAACTTCAAAGTTTTAGGTACTAAATCTGCAATTTAGGGACCAAACATGCAATGGAAACTTCAAAGTTTTAGGTACTAAATCTGCAATTTAGGGACCAAACATGCAACAAAACATTCAAAATGGGGACTACCGCTGCACTTTCGAAATGTTAGGGACGAAACCTGCAATTTGGCTGTACCTTAGGGACCAAAAATGCAATTTACTCACAAAAAAAAAAAAAAAAAAAAAGAAAAAAAGAAACGCGTGAATTACTCCTTTCTAGATTAAAACAGAATCACATGTGTTTCAGTTTATTACAAAAAAGAGACGTGATTTACATTATTCAAAAAAAAATTACACGTAATTTCACGAATTTGTTTTATAAAAGGAATGACTAAGCTGATTTGATATTGAAGATCACATGTGATTTATTAGTCTAAAGATTACACGTGACTTGTGAAATCACATGTGATTTTTTCTTTTCTCTTTTTGTAACTTCGGTTTCTGACTCGACATTGCGGGCCGACTAAAATCACATGTGATTTATAAAATCACACGTCAGTGATTTTTACAAATCACGTGTGATTTTCTTGGGCGAAAATTATGAAAAAAAGTTCGTCGAAAGTATATAAAAGTGCATATCTAGAAAAAGATAATTTAATTTTCGCCGCGATGGTGTATTTTTCGTAGCTTGAAGATTTACCGTTTGAAAGATATGTTGTTTAAAAAAATGTAGAAAGTCGGTTTTTTATATTAAATAAGCCGAAATGAAAATTTTGCCCTTGCTTTCTTACTGTTTTGTTTGATCTCTACCGTTAGATGAAAGCAAAATAAAAAGCTAGGATGTGTTTATTTGTTCTTTGAATCTTTGTTGGATGTCACGGATCTCATCTCGCCCTTATAATACCTTAGTTGAGTGCAAAAGAATGATTCATAAAAGTTTGTGTATCCGTAGGGATTTGAAAAGTGGCACGTATTCATAAACTATTACAAGAAAACTGGCTTGAAAAAAATAGAGAAAGTACCTTGATTCGAGGGAAGACTCGCAAGCTGAGGTGCCATCATCTGTTACCCAATTCTCTCTTGCGGATAGCATTAAACATTTCTTCCCATGTTTAGCAACAACGAACTACTATCAATACATACAAATATGTAAGTCTAGGAATATTACATTTAAAATATGTTTGAAAAAATGACAGTAGTCTTATTCCTATAAAATATACATGTTGACCATTGTCGATTAGGAACCCTCTTCTGAGAATTGAGTATAGGTCCTTTTTCGTTATCCACATCAGACTATCTTTTGACAATTTGAGTATTTCTTCATACTCATTTGAAAACTTTTGTTTCATGTAAGTATTTGATTCTGAATCTGATATGGTTTGGATATTCTCCACCTTGTCATCCTTTGATACTTGATCTTCCACCAATTTTTACAAAGTAATCGGTTTACCAATTTTAGTTTATAACTATAAAAAAATTGATTCATAACTTTTATGAATTTAGTTTTAGCTATAAAATAAATTCCATGTGGAGTGTCCGACTCAGAACAAAAAATGGCCCATTTTGACCTAAACCAATTTCGACCTATTAGCAGACCCAACCTTTTTGCCACTGTTAACTCAAATGATTACAGTAGTTGTTTACTTATTTCGTAAGAATAATAAAAAATTGACTAAGATGATTAAACAAGTACTATTTGTCAAACTTACTATTTTCAGGGGCTGAAACATTATGCCTTCTACTCCGTTTATATTGGTTCCGTAATTTTTAAAAATAATTTCAAAGTAAACAACACTCCCATCGCTAGTGAATTGAAACAATTCAGCCATATACAGATCATCATTTTTTTTTACTTGCAAGGTACATAACAGAAGTTGTTTCCTCCCCTCTTAATTTGTACTTGAGGTCTATGTACACTTGTCTACCACTTGAGTAACTGTCGTATACAATGTTCACACTATATGTGATTGTCGGGGACAAACACCGAGTATTCAAGTGTGTTTTGAATCCATTCTTGTTTGTTTGATAAAATCCTGCTGGGAATCTAAATGAAGAAGAAGAAGCAAAGAATGTTGCATCAATTTATATATACTTATGAAACAATAGGGATAAGTCTGAGTATGAAAAGTCACCTTGACCGACAATGAGACTCATATTGAGAAGGGAAATCTTGATTTGGAATCAAACAGGCTTCCAATGATATCATTTGACAAGCCTTTTAAACCACTCGGTGTCCCGAGTAGACGAGTGAAGTCTCATGGGGTTTACAGGGAACACACCCACAAAGTTCATATAGAACTAATACAAGGTTATGGTAAGTAAGATTACAATTTAAATTTGGTTACGGGACAGGTTACAGCGTAATCTCACTGCTGAGTTACGCCGTAATTGGTGAAACCTGGGAGTCATCTGATACCGGGAGGATGTTTACGGCGTAACCATTGGCTAAGGTTACGCCGTAAAGTCTGCACATAATGGAATTTCCAGACTGGTTCTATTATCCGAGAACTTTACGCCATCCTCCTTGCTTCAAATCCTGCAAAATATAAAAACAAACATACCAAACCCAACAATACTAATAAAATAGGAAAGAAAAAGGATAATTCGGGTTGTTTTCCAAAAGAGCACTTTTGTTTATTTTACGAGTCTTTAAGTTAGACTCAAAGTCGCTGCCATTACGTGGGTAGATGGACTTCACTGTCCTTGTCCTTACTCTTAGAAGATTGGTCCCAAACCGTAGGAGCTATAAAGATCGAGAGGTCATGTGGATCTTCTCGAAGAAAATTCGCTTTGACCCATTCATCACGATATTTAATTTCGATTTTCTTACTTATTTGAACATCTCCAAACCTTACCTTGACCTAATTTTCAAAAGATATCCCATGGTAGCCTACTTGTCCTCTCTTATGCTCATTAAAACACGCCCATTCGTTTGAAAGTCATTTGAGCAGATTTTCTTCAGGGAACTTCCCTCCATTACATTTCATGAGAAAGGGATCACATGTAGCCAGGCTTGCGTCGTTCCTCCATACGTCATAATAGCCGGTTTACAAAAGTGAACCGTCCACTCAACCTTCTCGTTTAAGTTAGCGCTCATGAAGTGGTTACGGAACCAAGTTTCTTCAATCACACTTTCATCTTCAAAGCACCACCAAACGTTTGCTTCCATCTTTAATCACCTCAACCTAAATTGACCCCCTCCATTGCAACGTTTGACAAAAGGGTCACATGTTGGCAGAGTTAGTTTCAACCTATTGTTCATAACTTTCATTGGTGTACAACAATGTAACCTCCCTATCGCGGTTATCGAAGCTTTTCCGTTATCCCCCACATCTAATGCTAGATCTACTTCATCGCTATCATTCCAAAAAGATCTGTCGCTATCATAGGAATTAACATCATGTTCATATCTTAAACACGAAGGGGTTTCATAGGAAAATAAGGGGTTGTTTGATTGCTTCTTAATGAGTTAATTCAAAGACAAATACTGAATCGGTCAAAGATTTAGACGTTTGAAAAAAAAATATAACCCACCGGATCATTCCATACGCATTTGAACGATTTTGCATGAGAGTGGGTCCTAGGGGTGTCCAAAAAAACCGAGGAACCAAAAGAACCGAAGAACCGTACCGGTACCAACCGGGAATGGGACCGTATATTAGAACCATGGTACGGTTCTTGGTTCCTAAAATTCCAAATTTTCGGTTCTTGGGACGGTTCGGGTCGGAACCGTCCGGTTCCGGTACTTTCCCGAAAGAACCGACTTTTATGAAAATATGTAATTTTATAGGCTTTGTTTGAGACATTGTGTACATGCAAGTATTTGGCCTTTTAAGAAAATAGAAAAAACCTTACATAAACCTAAAAACCCATAAACCTTAACCTTTAATCCATTGATTCCATTCAAATATTCAAACATCATTTATCAACATGAAAACAAGTTTTTCTAAACTGGAATATCGAGTATGCGCATAGCCACATATTGAACAATTTTATGTTGCTCAGTAACAACTAACAAGAAGTTGTAGTTAACTGTTGGTATTTATTGTTCATTAAATGTAATGATAAAATTCGAGAAACAATTAACGATTATGGCAACTATATTGTCACCATGTAAGTTATTGTAAGCTAGTCACCATGATTGATATATAATATTCTCAATGAGTTTGCAATTATTTTCGTGGATAATGAGTTTGCTATATCGGATATATGTTTTTTGTTTGTTTGTAAGTCGAGATGTGGAATATTATTAAGGCTGTCAACTTCCTTCGAAGTTCTACGAACCGAGTACCATAATTTCACATCCATCCAAACATATTTTTTTAACACTTCGGTACTCATGGGAATTTCCGAAAATTCCCGTACCGGAACCGAGTACCGTACCGGAACCGAACCGAAAAACTTGGGACGGTTCTTGGTTCCACTTTTTCCTTATTTTCGGTTATCAGTTCTTTCGGTTCCGGTTCCGGTTCGGGACGGTTCCAGTACCATGGACACCCCTAGTGGGTCCTATATCATTCAGCAAGTCACACTTTTCCCCATCAACTTTTTATAATATTATCTCAGTTCCTTTTTCATCATAATTTAATATTTAAACTTTTTCTCGTACAAATTCACAACACTACAACAAAATAGTTAATCTCTCACACTTATTAAAGCATATTTTCACACTTTAAAGTGTGTGAAATTAAAAAGTTCACACTTAGCTTGAGTGTGAACCAATTGAGTGTAGCAGATAATTTCACACTTTTAAATGTGAAGATTTTTAAAAAGTTCATACTTTTAAGTGTGATAATTTTAAAAACAATTCCTCACACTTTTAAGTGTGAGCTTCTAATTCTTCACACTTTTAAATGTGATATTATAAAACAATTCTTCACACTTTTAAGTGTGAGCATTTAATTCTTCACTCTTAAAAGTATGAGGATTTAAACGCAATTCACTACAAGAAAATTTGACTTTAGTGACGACATGGTTTTGTCACTAAAAGTCTGAAAGACATCACTAAAGTTGTTTAGTGACAAAAATTAAGGTCATCACTATAGCTTGTCACAAATTATATTAGTTACAACATACAAAACTCGATGCAATCAATACAAGCAGAAACTTAAAATAACTTCCATTTTATTTGATACAATCAATACAAGCACTTCGCTAATAATATCAATACAATATCTCTAAATACACATATCGACATGACACATACAAAAAGAACCAGGTGTTCGTGACCAAAGTTGCTTGACTTGTGAACCGGGCTTCTAAACTGATCCTTCCTTTACGATCTCAACCATCTGAATTCAATAAACACGTTTTCAGGTTCACAAATAACAATGATATAATGCAACTTTATATATTCTATTAGTTGTATTAAAAGTCGTAGAATGCATTTAAAAGCATACTCACTTTTTCGATAACTTTGGTTAAACTTCAATCCAATGACAACATCAACATAAGTCCATAGTGTGTAGGCATATCACCACCTGAGGCCAAAGTTCTTCTCAAGTACCACTTGCATTTGGTTCTCCTCATCGATCAGCTACTGCATCCACATAGCCTGATATAAAGACAGTTAGTTATGTTATACAAAATCCATTATATGAGCAAATGAGGACGATTAGTTTCAAAGATAATGGGTCAAATATCTGAATAAGTTAAAAATCCCCCAAGGTGTATTTGTGATAAATACAACCTCCTAAATCATCTAGAAAATAATGTAAACGAGGAGTGTCTGGGCCAACATGACCCGCTCGTTTTGACCCGTTACACAACTCATCCAATAATCGCAATTTTCACCCCGAATGTCATTTATCCACCACGTACAACAGATGTTATATAGTGAATACTTATACTATATTTATCCACCATGTACAACAGATGTTAAATTCGGTACTCAACTACTCATCAGTAAAGATTTATAGCAAATGAGTCATAAAGGAGTTAACAAGACATTTTAAGACCAGAAAAACAACCACCACAATCAAAGAACTTACTTTCTTCAGAAAGGTGATGCCATTGTATCGAGACCCGCTCCATGATGCCATCCAGGTTATCAAGCGCAGCAGCTCGGGATCCATGATTTTCCCTTTAAAAAGAGACAAGCAATGAAACAAGCATTTATAATCAATTGTAAGATTTGCAGACAATTTAAAAGTTAAAATAGCAACATTCATCAACGTTCTGTCAAACCATTAGCAATTTCATTCAGATATGTATTAAAATCAATGGTTAATGGATCCATTCTCGACAAGGGTAATTAATGAGCAATGTCTACAAAAGTACATCATTACTCTGTACATTACCGCCATGAAGATTAGAAAAGTTAGTCTAGAGCGAAGACCATGTAGTCTTCCCACAACCTTGTGGAGCACTAAACTTAATCTGCACAACAACAGAAAATGTCATCTAAAGCTTATTCCGTAACAACAAAACATTCAAGTATATACATCTGATAATTTCCTTAACAACTTGAGAATGTCACATTATAATCAGGACGAGAAACCACCATAAAATCAGGCAATATAATCAATTCTGACATCATACAACACCTAACCACTTTAAAAGGCCCTTTGTATGTAAGGTGGGGGATTCATGTTTAATTTTAATTCCGATTGTTAAACTCCTCAAGTAGGGTCAAAAGAGTTTCTAAAAATAAAACTGATCAAAGCGATTCACCCTGTTGCGCAAGTTAACTAACGGGTCAAAAGGTCTTTGCACGGTTCAGGATGACACGAAAACACGTTTAAAAATAGTGTGGTAACTTTGATTACAAAGATTGTGTTATTCCAAGACTAACTTTTAAGTGGCTTTCAACCATTTTCCTTTTTAACCAGTTTTAAAGTTTAGCCATTTGTTCCGTTAGAGATTAAACTTATCCCAAATTGACCCATTTATAGATAAGTGGCTCGAAATTACCATCTCCTAACTTTAACCGGTACTTGCAATAGAGAAAGCATATCTCTAAATAAGTTTGTATACTATGAATAAGCATACCTCTATAGGAAAACAGTAAAAAACAGGATGTGAAACCAGCATCAACGTTCTTAAACTCTCCTACAAATTCAAATAATACATAAGAATATAAGGAGCCTCGAGACATTGTAACAGTTGGAATGCACAACTGTATATTCTGAACCAAATATTAAAAGTAATATTACTCATTGGTATCACAAAGCTAGCTACTAACTTTTGCCTCCACTAACTACATTCGCATACCAATTCTACGTGTAATTATTTGAAAACACACTACAAAAACAAAGTTTTAAAACTACAGAGACACATAATCCAAATTTCGTAAAATGATATTCGAATCATAATTTGTCATAACTACTTTCAAATTTTGTTGTAAATAACATTTTTAAATCTAAACGCTAAATGCTAGTAAGCACTAAACACTCCTACATCAATAAAATAATTAGATTTTCAAACGCTATAATCAGGAGTTTCTACATAGATTTCACAAGTGAAATTCAACACTTACAAACTCAATCAAACAACAATTCCATTTTTGAATGAAATAAGCCATAACAGAGATGATTGATAATGATAAATCAAAAATTAACCTTATAGACGTCTCTGAAACGGAGACGATGGCGGTGGTTGTGAGGGTGACAGTGTGACGGCGGTGAAGGTGACGGCGTGACGACGGCGATGGTGAAGGCATGACGACAGTGATCTCAATGTCGCGACGGTGATGACGACGGTGATCTCGACGGTGATGATGGCTATGCAATGGCGGTGCGATGTCGACGATCGTCTGCTAGGGTTTCATTTCTTTATTTGAGATATTTATGAAAAGGGGGAGTAGTGAACTTTTTATTTATTTATTCTTTTTGTAATTTTTTTGTTATACATAAATATAATAAAACCTCACGCTTTTGACGTGTGTGAAGTTATTCCAACTAAAATGTATGAAACTGTATATGTTCACATTTTATACCGTGAAAAGAAATAACACTTGCTTCACATTTAAAAGTGTGAATTATTCTCTTATATTTCTTCACACTTTAAACTGTGAAAATATTATACCTAAATTATTTCACCCACTTAAGTGTGAGCTTTTTTTCTCACAACTAAGAGTGTGAAGTTTTATATGATGCTTCATGCTTATCACACTTATAAGTGCGAATAGTTTTTACACACTTATAAGTGTGAATATCTTAAAAATAAAGTTCACGGTGTATAAAGTGTGAAGAAAAAAGTGTGTACAAATGATCAATTTGTTGTAGTGCAAGCACGTTATTTTTTATTTAATATTACATCACGAATGATCAACATGTATATATAGATGTTATAAAAAGTTATAACTTTGATTTTTATAACTGCATCTAACTTTTATAATTTTATTTCATTAGATTAAAATTTCTTTTATTGCTGGAGTACTAATCAAATAATTGTATTTTATTAGCATTAAAAGGTTATAATCGTAACTTCATCTGACTAAAGCCATTCGTTCAGCGCACTTTTCAAACAATTTATTTTATTCAAAACCAAGTTCATTCAGAGTCATTGTATCATTCAGGGCTTGAAATCATTCAGCACTATATCATTATGTTTTATCAAACAGCCCCTAAATCATCGGAAATCTTGAAAATTTTCGTAGGCTTTTCTTCAACAACCATGTCAGCAATGCCTGAACTAGCTACTTCCTCGTTTTCATGACATGAACAATGATTTATTTTAATCACAACCATATCATTATTAATTCCAAGAAAAATTCCTTTTTCAAAAACTTTAATTCGGGCGTGTAAAGTAGCAAGAAAAGGTATTCCTATGATTAGATGTTCCCTAAGAATATTTTCCATGTCAATAACAATGAAATCAGTAGGGCATAAAAATTTGTCAACCTTGATTATCACATTATCCACAATCCCACTAGACTTGCTCTAGTTATATCTGCCGTTTCAATTTTCAGATTGGTTTTCCTTAGGCTTGTGGCATGACATTTATGCTAAACCCTAGATCGTCTAACGAAGATAAGTCACAATTACCAATAATGCAAGGAATGGTAAAGCTTCCCGAGCTATCCTCTTTACTTGGTAACTATCTTGGAATAAAATCATTTGCCTTAGTGCTATCCTGCAAAAAGGAAACTCCACATATTTGATTATAATTATGGAAGTTTCCGTTGGAGTCGTTTACCTCTTTTTTTGTGAAAATTTCTTTGTAGACTCTAACGGATTTATTGCATTGCACCTTAGATTTTCCCATTGCATTCCTTTTATGCACATCTTCACTAAGCTTTCCAATCATGGCCTCGAGTTTCTTAAGAGACTCACCATGGCTAGTGTTCTCTTGAAAGCTCTTCAACCATTCGTCTTTTTATTTTTTCTTTTTGGTTGACTCTTCTAAGTATTTGTTGATGGTCTCCTCAAGGCTAGACTTTTTTTCCCCGTAAGGTGCACGATTGTAGTACCCCAACGGTCCTACACGGTACCCATTGATATTACCACAGTTTCTTTGAAAAGCTCTTCCTTCTCCATATTTAACATCTTTGATTTTTTTATTATTATCATTCAAGGGGCAGTCCTTGGCTAGATGAGCTCCTTTTCAAGTGTCACATCCTACTAGAATATCATGCACATTTTCCTTCAGCTTTTTTATATCTCTGCCAAGACTTTCGAGTTTGTTAGTAATAATAGTAATACCGTCCAAACTTCCTCTAATGCTTTTGCTGCTGCCTCCTTCATGCCACTTTTGTGAGTGGTCAACCATGTTTTGAATAGCCTCAAGGGCTATATTAGGAGTCATTCCAGGGATCGGTCCCTGAGAATCAAGAATCTGCCTTGTTGTGATGTTAATACCCTTGTAAAACAAGTTGACCTTCTGCTAGTTGTTAAGGTCATGAGTTGAACACCTGTAAAGAAGATCATTATACCTATCCCAAGCTTGGTATAATGTTTCGTCACCTTCTTGTCTGAAATTATGAATCTCCCCTAGTTGTTTTTCCATCTTAGAAGGAGGGCAATAGCGTTGGATAGAAACTCTTTTAAGGAGATTCCACGTGTTGATGGTTCCAGTGGGCAACCTATCAACCCATCTTTTAGCGGCTCCAGTGAGTGTCATTGGAAACACTCGGAGCATAACAACATCGTGAGAAACACCTGGGATGTTGAAGAGACTCACGATGTACAAGACATTTTCCACATGCTCGTAAGCATCTTCAGTCTTGTTTCCGGAAAAGGGATTTGCACGTAATTCCCTCATGAACTGGTTCTTGATTTCGAAATGGATATCCGCTCTAATATCCGGCCTAACAAGCCCCGACCCTTGCTCTTCTCGAGTCATAGCAAGGTACTCTTCTAGAGTAAGTGTATCAATATCCACAACTTCCATGATTCCTGAAACTAAAAGAAAAGTGTAAGAAAAATAAAAATATTAAACTTTAAAACTAAAACAAAAATCCAAATATAGCTCCCCGACAGCGGCACCAAAAACTTGATGCAAGATATCTGACCAGGTTTTAATACTTTTAATGTTACTCGTCTACCTATGGTCTACCTTATGCACTAACGGGCAGAGAACCTGATCGTGTGTAGTGTAGTATTCGGTAAAGCCGCGGTCGTCCAAAAAGCTATGTGAATGGATCATAACTTAAGTCTATTATCACATTTTAAAGGGGTTTTGAACTGTATGATGAATTAAACTTAATAACATAAATGAAATGCTGAAATTAAATTAAGATGAAATCAATAGTGAGAAAGTGTACTAGCCTAGTTGTTCATCTTATCATGTAATGACTATGTTCTCTAATTAAGCCTTGTATCGCTTCAAGTGAGGTATAAGATTCACTATACTCCTATGGTCAATTCGCCTATCCTATCTCCCTAGAATTCTCTTTGGAACCAAAGACTCTTTTTTTGTAGTAAGCGGAGGTACGGTAGACTAGTTTGAGTCATTAAGTGCTGCTACATGCTAGATTATTTCTTTGTACGGCCCGGCCTCTCAGACCTTAGACCACACATCTAACTTCTTAAGTTCATCCAACCCGGAGGGTGATCCTATGGTTAATTAGCACACAAGGGATTGATAGTCCTATGGTCAATTCTTACCAACCGTCGCAACCAATCACACTAGGGTCCTATGGTCAATTCTCATAGTGAAAGAAGTACAACCGGTCTTCAAAACTACCGAAACTAGAGGATCTAACAAAAAACTAAGCATGCACACGCTAGAAGCAATAATAAAAGCACTAAAACATAATCAAGAGTCTTAAGTGAAAAAATGACTAAACTACAAATGAAAAAATGAAACTGATACTAGAGTCTTAAGTGTGTAGTGTTCTGTGTTTGTGAGAAATATGACCAGAAGGTGTCTTATTTAGGGAAAAGATTTAGTGAGAAGAGAAATTGGAATAAGAATAATGAGAAGAAATTTGAGCCACACATTTCAAATAAAGAGGAGAAATTTAAGAGAAGATGCATCTATTTCTTTAGGTGCGATTACTTTTCTCCCGAAATGTCTTGGTATGAATTTTAATACCATTTTAATTTCTTACCATTTGATCCTTACTCGTCTTATTTATACTCCAAACTTAAGGCATGTTAAATGTTATACGAAAGGCTCACAAGCTTGTATAGGTGCATTTGACGAAAGAAGACAAAATTAGTGTCTTGTGACCATGCATGCTAGCTTCAAGAACCACATGGGACTTAGTTTTTATGAAATTTGAAAATGAAAGGGTCCTCCTATGCAGGCACCCCTTAGTAGGGGGTGGTTGCATTTTATTGTGTCTCGATTTCCGTGCCAATCATTGAATGATGTGGCTGATTTCCGCCAAGTCTTTTACTTATTTTTACAAGTGTTTTTTTACAACTTTTTGTACATTTGTATTTTTTTTTTACAAGTCTTGTTTTGGTTTTATATTTCTACAAGTTTGTTTTACAGCTTATTTTTGTTTTGTTTTACAGGTTTTACAAGTTTTTTAAGTTTTCAAAAATCGTAGTTGAAAACATTTTAGGCTCAGTCCGAAGTTTTCAAAAGTGAGATTTTATCCCACTTTGCCGTCCATTCGGTTTTCATCACCGAAAGTTTTAGGCTCAAACCCGAAGGTTGCAAAGTGAGATTTGATCTCACTTTACCATCCATTCGGTCCATTATCATCATCCTCGAAAAGTTTTTAAAGTTTTTAGGCTCAAACCCGAAGGTTGCAAAGTGAGATTAGACCTCACTTTACCCTCCATTCGGTTTTTATCATCATCGCCTCGAAAAGTTTTTAAAGTTTTTAGGCTCAAAATACATCATCGCCTCGGAAAAGTTTTAGTCACAAACTGCACAAAGTCACAGTTCACAACTGCACACAGTCACCAGTTCACAAGTCTAACAACACTGCAAAAGTCTCAAACTGCTCAAGTCTCAAACTGGTCACAAGTTACCAGTTCACATGAACTTCACATGTTTCACAAGGTTATACACGTTTTAAACAAGATTCTCAAAAGTTACCAAGTACTGCAAAAGTTCACAAGATTCTCAAAGGCAATGTACTAAGTTCACATGAAATCCTAGGCAGGCACCCAATATAATCCCAGGTGAAGCAACAACACAAACAACAATCAACCAACAACACAAACAACCACCCCATATAACACCTGGTGAAAGCAACAACACCAACAACAATCAACCAACAACAACTGGTCCAGAACAACAAACAAGTGGTCCAGAACTGCAACAAGTGGTCCAGAACAACAACAAACAAGAATAAGCAACAAGTGCACTAGCAACAGCATACCAGTCCACCATGTCTAGTTCACCATTTAACACACAAGAGGTAAACAACTTATCAAAGGCTCAGATTAATAGTTTATAGTTCATGTTGGCTGCAAATTAAGTATTGCCTCGCCAAAACTCTTTTTAAGTTTTATTTTTAAAAAAAAATCATCATTGCCTTTTTAATTTCATTAAAGTTGCAAAATGACCTTGAATGGCCACTTTACCATCCAGTAATGAAATTTTTTGATACAAAAACACTAAGTTTTTTTATACATTACAGTTGCAAAGTGAATTAAACTCACTTTACCATCCAGTAATGAGGTGCCTGCCAAGGATTTCATGGGGTGCCTACGTAGGCATGCCCACAAACAAAAGGGTCCTCCTATGCAAACCTGCAAAAAAAGAAACAAGTTTTAGATTCTAAAAAATTTAAGAACGAAACATTATTGTTTTTAAGAAAATCACCATATTCAAAGTTTTTAGATCTTAAAATGTTTTTAAAAAATCAAAAAGTATTAACTTTTTTACAAACCTCATAATATTTTCAACATCAGATAACTTAGAAGCATCTAAAAAAGTTTTAGATCTAAAATAGTTTTAGATCTAAAAAAGTTTTAGATCATAACCCACGGTATCAACAAGTGTAATAGATCTAAGTTTGTAGATCTAAAAACTTTAGATCTTCAATTTTTAGAGAGAGAGAGAGAGATAATACCAGTAGGAGAGATAAGAGAGAGACAGAATATCAATGTAAGTCAGAGAAAACCATGTGAGCACATGGTTTTCTCTGCATGGTATACACGGTTTTTTAAAGAAACGCGTAAACCATTCGAGAACCACACACGTAGCACCAAATATACACACACACGTTTTTTAAAGAAACGCGTAAACCATTCGAGAACCACACACGTAGCACCAAATATACACACACACGTTTTTTAAAAAAACGCTTAATATACATAAAAAAACTTTTAAAAAAAAAACGTTTTTATTAAAAACTTTTTATTAAAAAACGTTTTATTAAAAAAAAACTTTTTTTATTAAAAGAAACTTTTTTTTATAAGTTATTATACATAAAAGAAACTTTTTTTATTAAAAAAAACTTTTTTATTAAAAAAAACGTTTATTATACATTAAAAAACGTTTATTATACATAAAAAACGTTTATTATACATAAAAAACTTTTTAAAAAAAACGTTTACTACAAACCAAGTTTTATCAACAAATATTTTTAAAAAAAAATTATGAACAAGATTATAAACAAGTTTTATCAACTACAAACCCTTTAACCAAATTAATAACCCACGGTATCAACAAATTTTTTAAAAAATTGAACAAGATTATTATAAACTAAGTTTTATCAACTACAAACCCTTTAACCAAATTAATAACCCACGGTATCACCCAATTTTTTAAAAAAATTATGAACAAGATTATAAACCAAGTTTTATCAACTACAAACCCTTTAATCCAAATTAATAACCCACGGTATCAACTACAAACCCTTTAACCAAATTAATAACCCACGGTATCAAAAAAAAAAAAAAAAAAAAAAAAATTAATTATGAACAAGATTATAAACGTAGTTTTATCAACTGCAAACCTTTAATCCAAATTAATAACCCACGGTATCAACTACAAACCCTTTAACCAAATTAATAACCCACGGTATCAACTACAACATCTACAAACCCACCGTAACAACATCTGCAAACCCACCGTAACAACATCTGCAAACCCACCGTAACAACATACCACAAAAAACGAACCATCACGAATCTAAAACTTTAGATGTAGTGCGCGTCGGTGAGAAATACTGCGCGTGGCCTACCTTAAAATGATCACCTTTTCCCGATCTATCGTTTGGGAGAAAATTACCGGTGGTGCGTGGCCAGAATATTGGCCGGAATATATTAAGTCACCGGTAAAAGAGATGAGAGAGTTTTTGTGTGAGAGAGAGAAAGTGATTTGAGTGAGAGAGAGAGGTTAGTGTGTGAGTGATTTGAGAGAGAGAGGAGTTAATAACACCCGTTTTATCACACACGTAGCAAAAGAAACACAACAATAAACGTTGTATTATAAACGTTTTTTATAAACGTTTTTTTTATAAACGTTTTTAAACAATTTGTAAAAGTTTGTAAAAGTTTTATAAAAGTTTGTAAACATTTTGTATTTATTAAAGTTTGTAAACAATTTGTATTTATAAAAGTTTTTAAAACAAAATTGTACAAGGTTGTATTTTTTATCAAAGTTTTTATAAAATTTGTACAAGTATTTTTATCAACGTTTTTATATAAAGGTTGTTGGTTTTTATATTGTATAGGTGTTCGCAATCTGAAGTTGATTTAATTAATTGGGTTCGATCTACTGCTGAAACGATTGGGTTTGTTATTGTTATTGGAAAAAGTAAAACAGATAGGGGCTATAAGTACTCTATCGAATTTTTGTGTTCTGACAGGGACGTCTTCACGTGAAGGTTTAGAAGATGAACTTCAACGGCAGACTAGTACCGACAAATGTAATTGCCCATTCAGATTACTAGCGAAATATATAAAAGCTTTTAATGGTTGGATATTGAGGGTTAAGCGTCCGGAGCATAATCACAATTTTCCAGACTCGTTGCATGGTTTTTCACAGGCCATGCGATTAAAAGAAAGTGAGTTAGTTTTTATGAGGCAGATGACAAAACAAATAGTAGCACCAACGAATTATACTTTCTTCAATAAAAGAGATGGATCCTAATAACGTTCACGATTAAAACGGGTATAATGCACAAGAAAAGATACGTCTGACAATGGGTGATTTGACCCGATACAAATGCTTTAGTACATTTGCGACGAAGGTTATCATATTATACCTAGGATAAATGACCACACAAATGAGCGGATGAAATTTTTTGTTCACCGACGTCATATGCCCCTGTGGACAACATATCCAGAAATCATGCTGATGGACTCCACATACAACACCAACATGTTTAAACTGCCATTCTTTACAGTTGTTGGGGTTACTCCAACAAACACAACATTCTCAATGGCGTTTAGCTTTTTGGACAAAGAAAAAGCCAAATTTCAAATGGGTGTTGGAATGTGTTAAGTTGGTGATACAAAAAGAACAATACTACCGCGTTATCGCTCAATGACAGAGACGTTGCTGTTGGGGCTTGCGCAGAAGAATTCCCAAACGCTAACAGATTACTCTGGCGATGGCGTATCAATCAAAATGTGCTAAAGCATTGCGTAAACAGCCTCACGTTAAAGGAGTATGAGTCCGTTAGAATCACTTGGGATTCGATGATTTCAACCGGCCGTATAAAGTGTTCAGCATTATTATCAGAACTACGTGGTTTATTGGTCCAAAAAGGGTACTTAATTGTACTTTAATAATACACTTTGTTATTATTATTTAATAAATAACTACTCAGATAGTTTTGTTTTCACTTTCGTAATCTTTGTTTTCGGATGTTTTCCGTATTTTCGTAATCGGCTAGATTACGACCGCATGTTTGTATCGTACATTACCGATCAATATCGCAGCTCGCCGACAACAACATGTAGAGTTGAGGGTCAACACGCCGCGTTGAAGTTATACGGGCACCACACGTCCAACTTAGACACGTTGTTGTGTTCGGTCGACAAGATTATAGCTGCGCAAGAAACTGCGATACGAGCCTCTTTGAATATAAGCAAAATCAAGAAACTGCATGCTTGTAAGAGCACTCTGTTTAACGAATTGCGGTATAATGTTTCAATGGATGTTTTAAGGCTCATACTTCGAGAAAGTAAACGGATGTTGACCCACATGCATGTGGTCATCAAATGCGGTTAGTGTATGGCTTACCATGCTATCACCAACTGTATTGGCTTCAAGCAAACGGTATGTATTTAAAAATTTATGCCTACCAAGTTATTCTTTCCGTCAATCCCGATAATTATAACAAGTTCTTTTTTTCAATACGATTGCCAATTCCGCTTGATTATGTTGATAATTTTGGAGAACACTAAGCGCCCCCTCGCCTGTTCAAATACTCAAGAGCCCTGAGCCTGATGAGCCTGAATATCCTCAAGAGCAACAAGGTCCCTAAGAGCTGAATATTTTCGTAAAGATGACGCATTGAATTCCAAAGTGTTTATACCGAGCATCGTCGTTTGTCAAAAAAATATGTTAAACATGCTCTGAGGTATATACGCCCCTAACTGCGGTTTCAACAACTGCCTTCGGCTCAAAGAATTGGTATAACGGCAAAGACCCCGACGTTATTGGATGAGTATGCCGAAATGGAGTGGTTATTGCTACAGCTATTAACCGTCCTATTGTATGTATAGCCAATAGACAATCTCTTTTGTTACTTCCGCTTAGAGGTTCTCCAGATTCAGCCCAGTACTTGACTCCGATTGTTATTCTTCGTGTGGGGAACGAGGAAGGTGCTCACTTCGTTCTTGGTTCTGACGAAGACTCACCACTCCGTATAATCACCCACAATGGAGTTATCATAGAGATGCCGGGCCGCCGCAATGGGAACATGTGTTTACTCAACGATAGAGGATGTTTAGATATACGTAGAAAACGATTATTTATTTATATTGTAAATAACAAAACATGTATAGACGATTACTGATCTATATTGTAAATGACACAACATGTATGTAGCGATTACTGATTTATAGCAAACGACTGTCATCTTTGTTACAGATTTCTCCCTCGCCCTGTTCTTCCTCATGTTTTGTTACAGAATCGGATGACATTCGTGGAGGGACATTCATTGTGTCAACCACACACCCGCCAGGTTGAGAGTCCAGATTATGTGCTTTCTTCACAATCTTATGTGCCTCTCCGAGCTATATCCCAAATGCATATGAGGACAATTTTATACACGGCCCTCCGGTTCTTCCTCATCTATCGATACAGCCTCGCGTTGATGTGTATGAGCGAGAGATTGGATTGACAGAGCGATTTCGAGTTAGAGTCTCGTGGGATGGATGGCAAGGTATCATTGGGCGACTACGCATCGGGCGTGATTGATCTTAGTTTCTAGTTATATTGTAATTTTGTGAACCATGTATCAACTATTAATCTATTACAAGATTGGTTATTTGTATTGAAGCTTCTAATTTTGTGAACCATCATATTAATAATTTATGTTGTGAATAATTATACAAATTCTTTTGGCAGATGCAACAACAAAATCCTTACTTGTGTCGTTGTCAACGTGGATTAATAATTCAAAGAACATCCCCCGTCCCGGACTAGGTATGTGAGTATTATATGTCCGTTTTCAAAAGGTAAATAATTAAACGTTTGCTTATTTGCGTAAATATATCAATAACTTGTTTGTTTAGAATACATTTCTTATAATTGTTTCGTCATTTAACGTACCAAGGACTAAAGACTATGGGTGTCGATACTTCATGTGGAAGGAAATATTTCAAGAAAGGTACTTTGGTGAAGCCTCTTCTCAACGCAGTTGTCAAATAGAAACTAAAGATACAACGATCAACATGCTATTGGTGAAAAGACTTTTGTTGCAAGCAAAAATAAAAGGCGTTGGAAGCATCACCGAACTGGCAACTAATCCAGTTGATCACGCATGTCCAGTAGAGTGGAATACTCTATGAGCTTATAGATGACATTAATAATCTTCATGTGGAGTAGACGTTGTAATATTGAAAACATTTGTTGTTTTAATTGTTTAATGTTTACATTTGTTGTTATACACTATTAAAACATAACGAAAATAAATACCACATAAAAACACTACATAATTAAATACACTATATTTAAAAAAAACACTACACAAATTAAATACACTATATACACTATACACTACACTAATTTAATACACTAAAAAACACTTCACACAATTAAAAAAAAAAAAAAAAAAAAAAAAAAAAAAAAAAAAGAAAAAGTCAAATCTGCCGACAATGGGGGGGTCCACACTAGTGAGGTGCCTGCCAAGGATTTCATGGGGTGCCCACGTAGGCTTTCCCAAATGAAATGTGTGTTTGGTCTTGGGTTCTTATGGCAGCAGTTAAGGGGAAACAAAGGGGAAATTTTGACTTGTCTTTCGGGTCTTTTAAGTTACTATCATGTGACTAATATCAAATAAAGAGCAGAACATGTGAGTTTGGAAAATTATGTGTGTCATTGTTGTTGTTCGAACGGTATAAAAGAAAGGAACAGAGGAAACATTTGACCCTTGAATTTTAATGGTGGAAAAGGGATGTGTGACTATTTTAGTTATCTATACTACATATAATGCATAAGACACATCACTCTTAATTTTAAGACGTACAAGAAATTAAGCATGGTTTACAACACTTTAATGTACTTAATTTTCAGAATTACAACAAAGTAAGCATATTGTACAACAAAATAAAGCGTGATGTCATTTTAAGACCAAAATTTTATCAAACAACATTAATGATATTAAAACACTCTTTCACTAAAAATTACAACCATTTAAGCACAATGTAAAATAGCTGCAACCAATTTTCAGATTTACAACAAAATAAGCATAGTGTACAACAAAATAAACATTATGTAATTTTGAGACTTATTTTCAGACTTACAATATTAATGCTATTAAAGTGGTCAATGTTATTAATGACTATAATGACTACTATTTACAAGAAAAAAACATAGTGTACAACACTTTAATGCACATAATTTTCAGACGTATAAGACAAGAAGCATTGTGTACAACAAAACACCACATTAATGTTATTTAATGTAGTCAATTATTTAACTGATCAATAAATACAATTAATACAGTTATTAAAACACGGGCAAATCGCATAAAAGTGTACCCAACTTATACCCAATTTCAATTTAAGGTACTCAACTTTTTTTATACCAATTTAGTGTACCAACTTTTTTATTGACGATGTAAGAGACTAACGGTTTTAAAGTCATAGGTTACAAATTTTCAACGACCTTTAGATGACCACCACCACCACCTTCATTTATCACCACCACCACCATAACCCACCACCAATACCTTCATTTATCACCACAACCACCATAATCCACCACCACAACATGTTCTGTTAATGATATTGTATACTTTTAGAAGCAAGGGCAGCATGGCAACGTCTTCATTGTCTAAACAAGTTGACACAAGACCTCCTACAAATGGGTTGGACGATTTTGTACCTCCAACCGCCAACTCGATGTACTCATATCTGTCCCCAGAATCACTGTCATTAAGCAATTGTAAACACTTTTTAGTTGGTAATAAACAAATGATTAATATCTAAAAAGAGGGAAGATGAAATTCTTGTGAGAAAACAATATATGGAGTACACGAGATGGGCCTAAAAGCTTCTCCAAAAATGGATAACAAGGTTTGTTTACCATTTCATTATCAGTTATAGTCTCCACAAGCAACACACTAATTTGACCCGTAAGAAATAAGATGCCTTAAATAAGACAGAAATAATAACTTGTGGAAAGGTACCTGACTTGGAATTTGTCTCCCATGAAAAACAGATGTTGGTTCAAATTTAGCTTCATATGATGGAAGTGAATGAATGTAAATTGAATATTGACCTTCATGTCCCTTAAAGAATCTCTCCCATAATGGAGCCAATGGCAATGGCCCTTTAGTTAAAAACATAAAAGCAATCTTTGGAAATCTTGTAAATGGACAATTCTTCAATTGTGGCACCAATGAAGCTCTCCAAAACAGCTCTTTATCACTCATTGTATGCATCAGGTTTAAAGGAGACTCAATCCAATGATCAAGATTCGTCTTTGGCTACCCGTTTATGGTGCTGGATTATGGTGGTGGATTATGGTGGTTGTGGTGATAAATGAAGGTATTGGTGGTAGGTTATGGTGGTGGTGGTGGTGGTGGTGATAAATGAAGGTGGTGGTGGTGGGTCATTGGAAAAGGTCATCAGAAAATTTGGTAACCGGCTAAGTGAATTGGAAACCCGCTAGTGGGTCTACATTATAAAAAAAAGTTTGTACACTAAATTGGGATAAAAAAAATTGAGTACCTTAAATTGAAATTGGGTATAAGTTGGGTACACTTTTATGCAATTTGCCCTTAAAACACCCCTTACATAAGAAATACAAATTATCAAGCATATTGTACAACAAAATTAAACACAATTCCTGCATTAAATTTCACTACTACAAATAATAAAACACATTATACAAATATTCAAGCCCAAACATGCAACGGGCAAAATATATGGGCTTGAGCCCGAACGGGCACGGGCTATACGAAATTCTTGATATCCATAAATTTATTGTTAAAAAGAAAATAATAAACTAAAATACATTATTTATCGAAAATTTTTATTTCAGGGTACCTGCCGCTGCAACGCGCGGGTAGGTACCCTGCTAGTAATACAAAAGATGTGAAGTCACTTTCAATAATAAAGTTTAAGACATGTATGTGACTTTGTATTTTTAAATAAATGAAAAATAAATGTGTGTTTAACCATGTTGAGCCGATTATATAACAAAGATGGGGAAATAATTTTTCTTGCTTTTGTGTACAAGAAACAATGTGTGAACCATATAAGAGTTAACTTACAAAGTTAATGGTAAAGTCTTTTTCATGCTCGAAAGTAAATATGCTCGTGTGATTTGGTAAACAAGTTTGGCGGCAAAACTGGAATTAGGAAGGTAGGGATGATTTCAATTTTTTGTCGTTTGAGCTTAAACTATACTTGTGGTATCCCGGTTTGGCGTTTTTGAGCAAAAACATGTAAAATACGTTTTTGTGAGGGTTTTAAAAAAAAATAGAAATAAAATTATTGAGTCCAAAAAATAATCATCGAATTTAAACCATTACTAATGCGGTGTCGTTTTCAAAGAAAGCGAGATAACTTCTCGTTTTTAGTTTTAATCATCAGTAAACGTAAGAAAATAACTAATTTGATTTTTCTGATAAAAATAAATAGTAGTACTACTAAAATAATAGTCTAAAAATTATGGGTTGTTATAAACGTGCAGATAGATCAGAGACTAAATGAGTGATGATGGAAAACAACAACAACAATCATGAAAGTCTTCTAAATCGAAAGGGGTCCTCGACATAGAGAAAATATATATAGAAACAACAAAGAAATTAATAATGAAAAAGACCAAATATGATGTCAAATAAAAGTGATAGCTTACATCTTTCCTGAAATCCAAAAGAAATGTCACAGGAAGATGCAGTAATATGACATACATAAAGATTCAAACCTATTTAAGCCAAAATGACTTATTTATTACTGTTATAAATATCCTAACTTAATCAAAATAAACTTAAGTTAACTTTTTTTAATTTAAATATAACACAGGTTACCTCCCGAGAAACGCTTGTTTAACTACAATCCCACTACAAAGCAAGAAATCTCAATACTTTCTCCCCAAGTTAAAATAGTACGTTTAAAATTGGCCACAACGAGGGGTATTTTCTTCATTTCATGCGACTTGAGGGAAAAATAAGTAATTTTGCGTTTGCTGGAATAATAGATAAAAAAAAATCTTCCAAGCATGGGAATCGAAACCCTGAACTCCAGCTCACAACACAGACAAACTTGCGTTTGACTGCGCCCACTTTTGTGATTTAATATGCTTTTCAAGCCGAATTTTAACACACTTGTTTAGTAATAATCTTCGTTCGGGCTTCGTTTAGTCTTTCGATTTTTCGTCTTTTGTCTTGATGCTCCAAATAAATTACCTATAATATAAAATAACAAAATTACACAATATATGCAATAAATTCATATTTTTCTATTATTTTTAAACCGTAAATGCGGGTTTTGGACGTTTATATATATATATATATATATATAGAATATCACCTATCAAATTTAAACATATATCAGAAAATAAACATTTCTTACGATTTTCATCAAGATTAGACATCTATCAATAAAACAAATTTCTTCCGATTTTCATCAAGATTAGACATCTATCAATAAAACAAATGTGAATAAATAAATAAGTAGAATGCATCTAACATCTTACTCACTTCCCATATGGCCGCTATATATTAAATTAAATTTTTTGATAGTTCCCTTTGTTATTTTTAACTAAATTTCAAATTCTTTTAGCACTTCATCAAATTATTAGATAATAACCAACATTTTGGATCATGATTGATGATAATGTGTCTTTTTTAAATTTAGAATGAAGATAATGTAAACAGCTAAATCAAAGCAAAAACAACATTGGCTATAATTAATTTAATACTTTCTATTAATATTTTTCTTTTAGCCATAGTTAAAGTTTCATGCAATTTGTCTATTTTATGAAATTCAATTTAAAACCAACAGGTAGTAGGTTAACCCAAACCGCTAGACCCATTTTGACCCAAAATAATTTTTTTTTTCTCAAAATGACATGTTCTGACCTAAACAAATTTCTTCATGTTCCCGACCCAACCTTATCTTGATAACTTGTATTTGTCAGCTTACTTTATCCAGGGGCTGAAACAAGATGCCTTCTAGTTGTAGATTGAATCTATGGTTAACAAAAGTAATTTCAAGTTCAGCAATACTCCCATCGCTAGTGAATTGATACAATTCAACGATAGAAAGCCAATCAAGTCTTCTTCGATTAGCAAGTTTCACAGTAGAAGTTGTTGTCTCCCCTCTTAATATGTATTTGAGCTTTGCATTTTCTTGTTCACGATCTCCGGAAGAGTAAAAGACAAGGTTCACGGTGTATGTTATTGACGGGGACAATAATTGCGTCTTCACATGTGTTTTGAATCCTTCATTGTTTGTTTGATAAAAGCCTGCTGGAAATCTGCATGAAGAAGAAGAAGCAAAGAATGATGCATCAATTTATATATACTTATGAAACAATAGGGACAAGTCTGAGTATGACAAGTCACCTTGACCAATGATGAGACTGATATCGAGGTGTGGAATTTTCATTTGGAATCAAACAATCTTCCATTGATATCATGTGACAGTGTTCTCCTTTCTTATCAAGTGAAAACCACTGCATAATTAGTAAGTTGGGAATTAGTTCTGCTCAGTTTATCTTAATAAATAGACATAACCAATTTGTACCATTTTGTATCCATTAAGATGGAGTCCTTTGGAGAGAATCTGTTTTAGTTGGTCAAGGGATCTGTAGACGAGAGATTGTGAGGCAAGCTTGACTATGTCTTGGTACTCTTCAAACACTGGATTTTCCACCTATATATGACATATCCAAGCAAGTGAACCATACATTCGGGTTAAGTGTCATTCATTTATTCTTTACATCTTTTATAAATAACATAACCATTGACAATAAACTGCTTACTTTTTCTTCAAATGGTTGGAACTCGATGCCAGCGACTAGTAGATTTTCATAACGGTCTTCAAACTCAAATAGAAGGTCTGCAGTTTGGTGTTGGATTGTAAAGTGATACAATGGAACAATGAACCATCTATCTTCTGTCATATGGGTAGAAGGATAAATTATGAAAACTTTTGTCTCCTCTTCCCCATCTATTTTGTATCTGAGGGGGTTATATGAATTGACAACCCATTCATATTGATATCGGAAGACCAGGATGAGCGTGTATGAGATTTGAGGTGTCAAGTATTGACCTCTCACAAGTGCTTTGAATTTAGATTTATAATTGTGACATAGCCCCCCTGGAAATCTGCATAAAGAAGAATTAAGGCAGCAATTGAAGAATGACAAACTAAATATGTTATTGAACTTTTCAAATAAAAGAAGGGATATGAATAGGATAAGTCACCTTGAATTAAAAAATCCATAATGAGATGGATGTTTTAAACTTTCATCATCAATTTCAGTGGGATTGAGACAGGCTTCAATGTAAATCCTTTCAATGTGTTCCCCTTTCTCAGTTATGGACAGCCACTACACATCCAATGAAAAATAAACTTTTGAATTAGTTATTATTAGGTTTACACTTTACAATATGAGAATCAGGGCAATAATCGGGTCAGACCATTTAGATTTTGAGTAAACTATTGGAGATATCATGGAGTAAGGAAAGAAAAAGAGAATCATTGATAAGACTTAGTTTACTCTAATGCAATATAGCATTAGGTACTCAGCCATTGCCCTTAAATTGGAGGTTATGGTGTTCATTACTAGGGGTGAGCATGGGGTGGGATGGGGCGATTTTATGGTAAAACAAAGAACCGAACCATATATTTCGGTTTTTGAAAACTACAAACCGTTTAGTGTCGGTTTTTCGGTTTTTGACATTGAATCGGTTCGGTTTCGGTTTTTATTCTGTTTTTTCTTACTAGAAAACAAGTTATTTTTAATCTTATATAGTGTTTACGATTCCTAGATTTCAAGCAAAAATATTTAAACAAATACCAATAGCATAATATCCAACAATCCAAAGCTTTGAAAAAACGTACAAAACAACCAAACATGAATCTAAAATATAAAATGCATGTCTTTGTGGCTTTGCACTTTTACGCTCGCAAAAACATTCAAAAAACACGATTGCTCGAAAACAAAGATATAATATATATTAATATATATTTGAATGTATTAATAATAACAACCCTGTTACTTTTTTTTCTCTAATAGATAAAGTTGCATGTATACTCAAATCTTTAAAATTAAATAGCATATCTCTTATATAGATAAATATAAAACATACATAAAGGTGGTAGGCGGTTTTCTCGGTTCGGTTTTTCTTATGAAACCAAAAACCGCCCCAAACATTCGGTTTTTATAAAATTCAAAACCACCACCATCGGTTTGTCAAATGGGGCGGTTTTTTCAGTTCGGCTTTTTCGGTTTTTTCGGTTTCGATTTGGTTTTTCGGTTTTTATACTCACCCCTATTCATTACTCATGTAACTGTCAATTTATTCTTTTCTTTTCTTTTTTTTTCAAAAACTATTTTTGTTCCAGCAATTCTTTTGGTCCAGCAATTTTCGTCTAGATTTGCTATTGATATAAAATCCATTACAAGGTAAGAAACTATATAAATAAGACGACGAGTTAATATGTCAACATCTTATTTTGATATACATATGTGCCAGTCATTTTAAAATATTTAGGAAATTAGGAGTTTGGTTTAAAAAATTACTTTTTTTTTGTTGTTTGTACATGTTATAGCATACAGTTTGTTGTTTGTACACGTTAGCTTGTATAAGTTTTTATAAAATTTTAGCTAGTGCCAGTTCATATATTGTTTCTTGTAGATATGTGATGTATGTGATGTATGTGCTGTCTGTATGAAGTATAACCAAGCACGATCAATTGCTAATGAAAATACCCATTACAATCCTTAGTATTTCCTTTACCTTTCTTATTTTTATTCCTCTATGTAAACCAAACACCCCTAAATCGTTTATCTTTCTTTCTTCTAATGATTAACACACTTGAGATGTCGTTTTTTTACTAAAATACATGAAATTGGATTAAATTTGATGGCTCAATTTCGACACATTTAAAATGTCATTTTTAACAAATTGGGTCATATTGGTTTTATAAACAAGAATACATATGTAATTTGAAAGTTTTATTTTTTTTAAATTTTTTTCTATTTAATTTTTATTTTTAATTTTTTTTGGACATAAATATAACAATTTACCATTTTGAAAGTTTGATATAAAATCTCAATCAACCTCTAGCTAACAATTTATCATCCACAGGATTTAAGCCCCACCGACACACATACTCAAATCGGGTAAAGCCTTTCCATTTCCAGGAAGATTAGCACCACTTAGAGTTGTTTGCCCCGAGCGGGAATTGAATTTGAGACCTCTCAATAGTTACTCAAGTTTTTTACCACTAGGCCACCACTAAATGGTTAGTATGATGCTAATTTTACATAAAATATTTAGAGATCACAAATGTGCAGGCTTTTGATGAGAGGTTTCAATGGGATTCGAAATTGAGTAATAAGGTCACCTTTGGTGAGCGAATATTTGTGGTTGATGACACTTGTTTATGTTTGGTTTGGAAATATAAAATATAAACAAGTTCTCAATGTAAGTTATTCACTGATTTTCTACTTTTAGTGACATATCTAACATTTCTACCTCACGCCCCAAACTAATCTTTTCAAACATAAGCTTTGACGAGATCTCCCGAGTATTCCTTTTAGTTATATATTCAATGATTTACAATGATAGGTTAAATTTTATAATGAAAAAAAAAAAGAAAAGAATAAAAAAAGGAAACTCAAAATTTTGCTAGATCTTATGTGAGACTGGTGTAAATATAAACACTTTTTACACTGTATGAAGAGAAAAAAATTACATTTTCGCACAACCCTTTTTTAATTTATTAGTAAAATGCACCTCTAAAAATCATTGTATTGTAGCGAGAAATATAAAGTTTGTAATCTTTATGATACTGTTTTCATAAAATTCTAGAAATAAGTTAATAATTTATAAAGAAAAGTAGCTAATTACCGTTTTACCCCCTTTAAGGAGGACCCCGTTGGAGAGAAGCTTTTTGAATTCCTCCAAGGATCTGCAAAGCAGAGGATCTACTGCAGCATTAGCTATCTCTATATACTCTTTGGGTAGCACCTGCATTTGAAGTGCGATCTCGAGTTTTTCCACAACAAGAGACATCGTTGGCCGTTCTTTACGTAATCTCTTCAAACATTGATATGCAATGCCTGAAAAGGTTTCCAAAGAACCCCGGTTCATTTGTTGCTTGATATCTTCAGGGATAATCCGGTCTAATTTCTTCTCTTCGTAGCTTTGTATCCACATAGGCACGTGAATTACCTTTAAGTAGCCCTTGCTATATTCAACGCATAGTTTCCCACACAAGACTTCAAATAAAACTACT
Source organism: Chrysanthemum makinoi (assembly GCA_910596185.1). Lineage (NCBI taxonomy): Eukaryota > Viridiplantae > Streptophyta > Magnoliopsida > Asterales > Asteraceae > Chrysanthemum > Chrysanthemum makinoi. The sequence continues at coordinate 39,272,866 of OU343217.1, forward strand.
CCAAAAGAGTATACGTCTGACTCTTTTGTGAGCGTGTACGTCTCCATAAACGCAGGATCACAATATCCAGGGGTACCCAAGGCACCTGTGACCAGAATTGAATTTTGTTGATTAGCGGGGCCTATTTTTGACAGCCCAAAGTCAGAAACTTTAGCCTTGAAATTCTCATCGAGTAGGATGTTGGCACTTTTAATATCACAATGAATAAGTCTCTGGTGAGTCTCTCTGGGATCATGGAGGTAGTTTAGTCCCATGGCAGCATCAAGGCATACCTTGATACGTTGCGTCCACGTGAGAGTGACATCTTTTAAATGGCTGTCGAGACTTCCACGAGATGCATACTCGTAGACAAGTATCATCTCATCCCGTCCGCGGCTGAACCCCTGGAGGGAGATGATGTTTTCATGTCTGTAACGCGAAAGCATGCTGACTTCTTTATAAAACTCAGCGTCTCCTTGACCATGTCTACGATCGAGACGCTTTAAAGCAACCATGCTTTTCTCCGTGGAGTGAGAATGAGACAATTCCCCCTTATAGACCTTACCAAAACCACCATGTCCAATAACATTTTCTTCACTAAAGTTATTGGTTGCTGATTTGATCTCTTCGAGTTGAATTTCAAGATGTTCAAACCCTTTCATGGAAGACGCCATTATAATTGGTTGATCAAATAAAAAATGAAAATAAATAAAATTTGGTGTTCCAAAGCATTTTCAAATGAAAAACTTGATATGAAATCAATGCCAAAAGTCAGACTTTGATGCTTGTGGTAGTCGAAATTCCTTCATGACCAGGTCTTTCTTGTATTAAATGTGAAATGTCTTATTGTCTGGTTCCTTTCTTGGAATCACCTGTGTGAAAATTTTGATATTTTGCTAGTTGCTTTTTAACTTATAGTAAAATAATGAGTGTTTTTTGAGATTGCTTATAGCATTTTCATTAAGCACATAGACCCTAAATAGAATGTTTGAGATTTACTTATATAAAATAATGAGTGGTGACACATATGTACTGGAACACATTTTTGGCTGAGGGTTATTTCGACTTTTTTACTCTTCGCCTTCTTCTTTTTAATGGTGAGTTGATTTGGTTAATGGTTAATGAGGCATTTAAGTTTCCTGGTTGTATTTATGGGCTATTTAGGGGTGTTGGGATGTGCTTAAACTAAGTTTGTTCTAGCTCGACTCGAGATCAAACTCTAACGAGTTCCATTTAGTGGTCGTATATTAAATTTGTAATCCACACATGTCAATAAATTGTACTACACCTAAGGAATAATGTGTGTTCTTTTTAAAACATTATCACTGATGGATAACCTGATTTTTTTTTTACTCTTTATTTTAGTTGCAACAGTCAACAATATCTTGTTTGGGATACATATGGCATGTCACTCTTATACATAAGATGTATTTTAATCTTTTATATAATAAAATAATTACATCATTTCGGAGTGTTTTACAAAATCATTCTTATAGGAAAAAAAAATTAGACCAATAGTATTGCTCGATTTTGACACGTGGACAAAATCGTGCGATGTGATTGGTCAATAAAAAGTCAAATTTGAATTGAATTTGGTCAAAACTGGTCTAAAAAGTATATGTGTCAAAAGTGTGAAGAAAAAAACTTCTAAAAAGCGGGATTTAAATTAAAAACTTCAAGGATCTCAATGTAAACAATACCAAACTTATCTTCTAGCCAATACCCATCATAATACCCGACCTCACCCAATCAGAAAACCCCAATAAAATAAATTGCAACCAGAAAACCGACCATCACCAATCGTGAACACATATGGTGATCTAAAAAAATCGTTTTATGTTTGCTCAAATGGGGATCGCAATGGGAAAGGGTGATTTTTGGTTAATCAAAGGTATTTTTTCAATTTATATCAGCAAGTTAGATAATAGATTTAGGGTTTGTGTTTTTGTAGGTAATTGAGATGTGGGTTTATGTTTTTGTTGTTTTTTAGTTAATTTAGATATGGGTTTATGTTTTTGCTGTTTTTTTAAGGTAATTGTGATGCGGGTATTTGTTTTTGTTGTTTCATTGAAGAAAGAGCAGTTGTACCATGAACTGGCATCTACTACGAAAACTATATTCTGGATGGGGATGTAAGTATGCTGTTTTAAACTGTTGCAAATTGGAGTACAAGTCCAAGGAAGCCAAAGGTTATGTCTTGCTTATGAACTTTTTGCAGTTATGTATTTTAAGTATTTATGACACGGTGTGTATTGGAAATCACCTGTTTTAATTGTAGAATGTAGATTGAAGAAACATGAAACAAACAAAAGAATCATAATTATCTATCATTGGTTTATTTCCTTCCTCTTCTATATTAACTCTGCTCAAGCTACTTACAAGTTAAGAAATCAAAATGGGTCAAGTTGGGTTTTGTTCACCAAAAACATCTTTTGGCCAAACTTTTTAGAAATAGATAGTATGCCAAATATTATTACGATCATAGTATATCAATGATAGTCAAAGAGACAAGAATTAGTAATAGTTACCTTTGTAGAATATTTTATTTGAAGTACCAATACCATTCAGAGTAATTTTGTCAAATATTTTTCGATGCATAAATTGGTATCAAGTTGAAACATGGCTATGTCAAGTTGGTATCAAATATATTGTATTGCATTTGCTGATAAAAGGATAAATTTGGCTGGATTTTACACAAGAAGAGTTTGTCAATACGTGGGGTATTGGGGTGTTTGATTATGGGCCATGTTTTTTTAAGTACGTTTGGTATAAATTTGGTATTTGTGGGTTAAATGCAGTTTCTAGGGTGTTTGGGTCGTTTTAAGGGTGTTTGGGTGGTTTTAATGATTCTTTGGGGCTGCTGCAAAAGTTAAGTTTTAAGGGGTGTTTTTGGTCGCTTTATTAGGTGTTTCTATATGCTGCAAAACTATAATTTTTTCGGGGTATTTGGGTCGATTTAAGGGGTGTTTGGGACTGCTCAAAATTGTAGTTCCATCGTTTACTAATAACTAAATTTATTGAGTTTTATCAATTTTGGCCACCTTCGACCAGTTCGACCTATTTCCTTTGAAGCTATACTTGTTGTTTTATACATTCAAGTGATTAGAGATAAAACATAACACAAATTGACCCATTATACGTTAGCGAAATATCTATTTCTAGCGATTATTTTATGCTACAAAAATGGAACTATTGAAATATAGTGGTACTTATTAGATGCCAATGTAATAATATTTTATCCATGCATTTTCTTCTGAGAGTTCCATTTCCCATTTCATATATACGACATATGTTTAATTGTTGCTTTCCATTTTAGTAAGGTGTATTTGTATAAAAATGAGTATTTTAAAGAAAGGTTATAGAGTGGCAATTATTGGGAGTGAAAAGTGAGGGAGTAAGGGAAAAGAGAAAGCCGAGGTGAAAGGTGAAGTGATGTAACTGATGTGAGTAGTCTTCATTTGCAAAGTAAAGTGATAGTGGAAATGTCTCAGTTCCTACGTTGGATAATCATCAAGGCAGCAGACGGTTGTTTTCCTTGATGGGGCTCTCCACTAAACCCATTATTATATAATTATAATAAATGAAAAAGATTTTATATAGTTATAATAAATTATAATATACGGATCATTAGAGCACAAGGTATGCAACATACCAATAACACGTTATTGGTATGCCACCTCAGCGCCACATCATACACTTCCAAATAACACACCAATAACTCAAACACCCCTCCCTCATAACACAACAATAACATGTTATTGGGTCCCACTTTTTTTCATTTCATTTTATTTAAAAATAAACACTTTTTATTAAGCATAAAATAAAAATACAAATACATAAAAACGATTAAAACCGATACATTACACAAAAAAATGAGATTACAAAAAAAATAAAAAAATAAAATATAAAACAACTACATGATACTAGGGGTGTTCACGGATTGGGTAATATCCACAGTAACCGAAAACCGAAACCGAGCCGAACCGAAAATAACTGAACCGAATTTGTGACCGAACCGAATTGGTCAAAACCGAACCGAACCGAACTAAATATTTGGTTATCGGGTTGGATATGGTTTTGGCAATGAAAACCGAAAATCGAATTCATATAAAATATATATTTTTTCTATGTATGTATATGAAAAAAAATCACTAAAACTCTTTTTTAGTATAAATATAACATGATTTAAGCTTGAAAAAAATATTTTGTGCTAAAAATATATATAATTAATTAAAAAAATAAAAAAATTATGTAATTCGGGTTATTTGGTTCGGTTTTTGGTTATAGGGGTTCGGTTTTCGGTTCGGTTGAATCAAATTTAATTTCGGTTCGGTTCGGTTTTCGGTTATACCCAGAAATTTTTTTTAACCGAACTAACCGAACCGAATAAACCGAATAACCCGATAACCGAACCGATAAACACCCCTACATGATACGATTGTGTTGGAGACTATGCACATTAATTAAATTAGAAAATACAACTTTTGAGAAAACCCATTTGACAACTGCAAGTAAAAATTTATATTTTATTTTTTGTGTTGGGAAAATACATCTTTATTATTGTGTTGGAGACCGTGTATTTATTGTGTTGGGAATATGCAACAACCATTTTAAACACACTATCTCTTCCTTTATTACACCTTCTTCACCAACCTTTCTTCTTCACCCACCTTTCTTTGCAACCACCAATTTTCTGTGCAACTGCAAAACATAAAAAAAAAAAAAAGAAAGAATACAAACTCAAACACAAAATCAAAAAGAAAAAACAGAAAAGAAAGATACACGAATTGCACCAGCCATTTGAATGGCGGAGGAACGTTTGGCAGACGAATGGCGAGTTAGGCAGTAGGGGTTTGGCGGCGCCATTGGTACAAAGGGGTGTGTTTAACGTGTTATTCATCCCCCATACCGTGTGCTCTTATATAAGCGATTGTCTTTTGTTGAATTAACTATGGGTTTTGGATTAATATTTAATTGGAATTTAGTGATCATATGATAAGTTGTGAACTTGTGATTGTGTATAGGAACACACATAGATGGGTTTCTTGATGTTAATATGAGTCATAAAAAGTACTGATACGAAGGAAGTGTGAAAAAGGGGTTTTATTCTATTTTATACATTTACTTATAACCGTCTCAAGTACAGATGTTTAGGAAAACACTTTGATAGTTGTTTCTTCAAAGTGATTGCCTAGCTTATATGATGTTCTCTGAACTTTTAAGCAATTTGTATCAACATATTTGCTTATTTCGATAATAAGCTGTTTATTGTTAAGTAGTTGAAACTGCTTAGCTGCAATGAATTTTGCAGTTCATGAAGACTTAACCCCACAGACAAGCACTATTGTTTGATGGATTACATTATTTTATTTTGCCATATTGTGTATTGAAATATCTAGACTTGCACATAAAATGTGAAATCTTTTGTATCGGTAACTAATTGAATTTGAGACGTTTTGGATTGCTTAGTTACATACATATATCTTTAAATTGCGCCTTTGTTGGAATTAGATATCAAGACATTCAAATAAATAATCACCAAAACATCAAAGTAATATTGCGGAAGCGTATAGGATGTATTAACGAATAATTAATTAACATAAAGAATATGCGTACCTTTGTTGATTCTAGCCGAACAAGAATCAAATCCACAAACTAGCAACGGATGAACCCTAATTTGATTTAGTTAGGATTATGTGAATTACCCCTTACCGTTTTGTAATTCAATCCAAGACAATAACAAAAGTATGTTATTACTAAGTTCTTGTACACACGTCTTAAACCGAATTAAAGTACCGCTAGTTTTTATCAAACCAAATAACTTGATGTTTGGAAAAGCTTTGGATCGACACCTATGAAGGGTATGCGATCGGTTTTAGCAAAACACACACACAAAACAATTTTAGGTTTAGCTAATGAGCACAAGAGATTGAAAAACAAGACCCTAGCCGTATATATACAAGCTAACTTGGTGAACAAGTTGTAGCTTGTTTCCTTTTCTTGATGGCCGATCGGTTCTAGGAGTCCCAAAAGGATTCCGGAACCTTCCCAACTTTTGCAATTTGATCCTTTTCCAAATACTTTTAACGACCGTTAGTCCATTACATTAATTACTTAACGTCCGTTAGTTATTTCGTTTAATAAATAAATAAATATAACGTTTATATTTAATTATTAACTTTAAATTCTCATACGTAAAGTGTGCAATCCCATAGTCTTGAGTTCGATCCTAACTCACGTCTACTAATTTATATCCATAAAACCAACAGCTCCCACTTTGATATATCTTAATAGAGTGATCACATTCGGTTAGCGTCTAGCAACACTTCGATGCCTCTAGTACGAATCGAGTAAGGCTCCTGGAAAACCTTTTAATGATTTCTCATTATTATTATCCTTTTGTTTCTAATACCACGTTAAATAAAGATATGGAATTAAGTCATTCTTTATATAACTATTTTGTTTCTCATTTGTAAGTGATTGACCAAGATTACCGAATCATCTAAACATATTTAGGGAGATTTTAAAGCGCACAAACATCTTGTCAACCCTACGAGGGCCCAAAGAAGATTAAACTCCAAATAAATTTGAAGGAACAAATTCTATCTTGACTACAAGAATAACCCACAAACTTTGTAACATTTCCGAAAACAACCCTTATGACTACCAGTTACGTATAGCGTTAAGTTGTTCCACAGAAAAGCACTACATTCATGACACTTATCTGGTATCTCAAGTCCGAGGATAACTATTCATAATTTACTTATAACAATATCCACAAAGTAAATTATGTAGTTGGGATAAGTCCTATATTCAATTCATTGAATATCATCTCAAATTGGTATGCATTCTCATCAATATACTTTCAAGTATATTCTACCACATCTCTCCGATTTGTCTTAGTTTAATGATACTCCCATATCATTAATCGACAACGGACATTTAAAATAACTTAGTTATTTACGGATTAAACATGCAAATATAGGACAACAATATTATAAATGAAAATAAACATAATCCAAACTTTATTTCATTGAAAATAATAAATGTTTTACAATATCCTTTATCCAAATACTAATCACAGTTATGCATGAAACTTTTAGCTAAACGAAGTCCAATTCCATTGGCAAGTCCTACAAGCTTGTCTTTAGCTAAAGCCTTAGTGAACGGGTCAACTAAGTTATCATCTGTGTGAACTTTCAATAGATTTATTTCACCTTCCTGGACTTGTTCCCAAACATAGTGATACTTCCAGAGAAAATGTGCGGTGCCCTTCATGACTCGGTTCATTGGCAAATATGATTGCTTGAATTGTCACAATACATATCAATAGGCGATTCAATTGAAGGCATAACACCAAGCCCTGAAATGAATTTTCCTAATCCAAACACCTCCATTGCGACGAAGCAGCTATGTATTCGCTTCGCTTACATCGCAATTGTACTGCTTCTTGCTCTTCGGTCAAATAATCGCTCCTCCATTTATGACAAAGACATAACCCGTCGAGACTTCGTATCATCTTTATCACATTGCCGGGGCGCATCACAAGAACTGTAACACCAAGCTCGTGTCCGATTTCCACCATACACTAAAACATATCTTTAGTATTTCGAGATACTTCAAAATATGCTTAACAAAGAATCCAAAGAAGATTACCCGGATTCTGTTGATATCGATGGTCATGTTTTGAGCTTAACGCCACATCGGCCTTGTACATCTCACATCATACATAATAGATCCTACAAGAAGCATAAGGAACTTTCGCATGCGTGCCACCTCGGCAGGTGTTGAAGCACACATATCGCTACATAAGCCATGCTTTACTTCCATCGGCAAATATCCTTTCTTGGAATTTTGCATACTGAATCTCTACAATATTTTATCAATGTAAGCACTTTGACTTAAACCAATTAACCGCTTTGACCTATCTCGGTAGATCTTAATTCCCAGAATGTATGCAGCTTCTCCTAAATCTTTCATGGAAAAACACTTCCCAAGATATGCCTTAACATTTGGCATACTTGGAATGTCTTTTCCCATAATTAATATGTCATCGACATAAAGAATTAGGAAAATTACATCACTCCCACTAACTTTGTGATATACACATGGCTCATCAAGATTTTGAACAAATCCATACCTTTTGATTTCTTCATCAAATCTTTTATTCCATTGCCTTGATGCTTGCTTCAATCCATAAATGGACCTTTGAAGTTTGCATACACGGTTTGGAAATTGTGGATTCACGAACCCCTCAAGTTGCTTCATATAGATGTCTTCATCTAAGCAACCATTTAAGAAGGCGGTTTTGACATCCATTTGCCATATCTCATAGTCATAGTATGCCGCTATAGCTATGAGAATTCTGATAGCTCTAATGTCCGCTGAGAGAAAAGGTCTCCTCGTAATCAATGCCATAAGTTTGAGTAAAACCTTGCGCAACTAGTCGAGCTTTATAGACGTGTACATTGCCATCCATGTCAGTCTTAATCTTATAGAGCCACTTACTCCCAACCACCGAGGCGTTTGGAGGTAAGTCAACCTCTACCCATACTTCATTTTCTCTCATGGATTGCATTTCCCCATTCATTGCAACTTGCCATTTAGCCTTGTCGACTTGCCATGGCAGCTTTATAACTAGTAGGCTCTCCAAGATCTCCTAACATAGTTTCCTCAACCTCTACGTTAAGACATAGACGTTCAGATGCACGTATATTCCTTACGGATCTACTGAACGGAATCACTTCAACTTCGGTGGAGGACCCGACTATCGTGTTCTACCGAAGTACGTTAGTGTTTTCGAAGGTAATGCATCTTCTTGATCATCTTCCAGATCATAAACTCTCCCACTGAATTCTTGAGATACGAGATCTCTTTCAAGAAAATCTCCATACCTAGAAACAATTACTTTATTTTCAGTTGGATAGTAAAAGTAGTAACCCATAGTTTCCTTAGGGTATCCTATGAAGATACACTTTACAAATCTTTGTTGGAGTTTATCTCGAGTCACGCTTAACATACCGCAACCCCGGACCTTTAAATAAGACAAAGTTAGGAGCTTTACCATGCCATATTTCATATGGTGTCTTATCAACCTTCTTTGTGGGAACCATATTTAGAATACGAACAGCAGATTCTAAAGCATAATCCCAAAAGGATAAAGGTAGAGTGGTAAGATTAAACATAGATCGTATCATGTCCAACAATGTACGATTTCTTCTCTTACATACACCATTTTGTTGTGGAGTATATGGAGAAGTGAGATTCTGGACAATTCCATTCTCTAGGTAATCTTTAAACTCTTGGCTTAGATACTCTCTATCGGATCAAGAGCTTTAATCTTCTTTCCCAATTGCAGTTCTACTTCAGCTTTGAAAACCTTAAATGTTTCAAACACCTCATGTTTATGCTTAAGTAAATAAACATAACCATAACGGATGAAATCATCAGTAAAGGTTAAGAAGTAGCTAGCACATCTCTTTGACACATGTCTAAGTGGTCCACACACATCAGTATGAATAAGACCAAGTAGATCAGAAGCCCTCTCCATATTGCTATGAAAAGGTTTCTTAGTCATCTTCCCAGATATGCATGACTCACATTTATCAAATGATTCATCATTGATATTTTTCAAAAGCCCTTCAAGTTGCAACTTATGCATGCGAGCCTTGCCTATATGAGCAAGTCTACAATGCCAAAGATAAGAAGAATTCACGCCTGACTTTATCTTCTTGTTAATGCTAAACATCGAATTATTATTATTGTTAGATTCATTTCCAATCATATCAATTTCAAACACACGATTCACAGTAATTGCTTTAAAATAAAATACACCATTTAAAGAAACATCAATTCCATTACTTGAAATAGTATGAGTAAAACCATCATCCAACAAACTTGAAAAGGAAACAACACCTCTAATTATAGAAGGTGCGTAATGACAATTGTTCAATAACAGTACTAAGCCCGAAGGCAATACTAAACTAAACGTTCCTACGGCTTCAACAACTGCATGTGCGCCATTTCCCACGTGCAGATATTGCTCCCCATAGGCAAGCTTCCTTTCCACTCTAAATCCCTGCAGTGTATTACAAATGTGAATACCACAGCCCGTATCATATACCCAGAAATTATTATGATTTAGAGTAAATAATTCAATGACAAATAAATTACACGGCACCATGCAGACCCTTCATACTTCATCTTATTTGCCCGCAATTCATCAAGATAGAGAGCACAATTTCTCTTCCAATGCCCAACGCTCTTACAGTGATGGCATGCTTGATCCTTTTAGGATTTTCCTTCCTAGGAGTAGGGTTCTTCTTGGGTTGAGGTTGATAGGCCATCACTTGTTTGCCTTTGTCAACCTTGCCCTTACCCTTCCCCTTCTTGTTGTTCGCACGCTGCGGTTTTGGCTTATTAATCATTCCACCCTGAATAGCAAGTACCTGGGCGGTAGGAACCTTTTGAGGCAACCCTTTCTCATAGTCAATTAGCAATGCGTGTAGGTCAAGAATCGCTTCTTCCCCACGCAGGCATATTGAAATTTCTGACAAAACCATTAAAATCCTTGTTAAGGGATCGATTAATCAGATTCATAGCCATGTCATCATCATAAGTTTTGCCAAGTGCTTTGAGATGGTCCATGTAACCTTTCATTTCCAGTACATGAGCACTCACGGGTTTACCCTCACCTTGCCTACAATTTGTAACGGCGTCGGTCAAGTCATAAATCTTGACGGCACTGGTTTCTCAAACATAGTCCAAGTTCATTGAGCATATTATATGGGAAATAATGTTCAAACCGCTTTTGAAGAGCGATTCCATTGTTCCCAACATAAGACAAGCCACATCATTATGACGCTTATACTCAAGTTGCCAAGCATCAATTTGAGCTTGAGTAGCATCAAGACCAGTTGGTTGTTCAGGGCAAGGTTCATAAAGATATTTCAACCGGTCAACAACTCTACAGACAATTCTCAAAGAGCGGTGCCAATCATTGAAATTCTTAGAGCTACCAACTTTTCTCGATCAAAAAGCTTTTGAACGCAGAACTTAGTGCAGTGTTAGTGTTATCGTTGTTTTGAGCCATTTCTACAGTAAAAAGTTCAAGTATTAGTATTTTCGATAATACACTTTTCAAGAAAATAAATATACCCAACGGTAATATAAACATATAACCATATAATTTTCTCGAAAACTAGGATCCAAATTATCATAGGTTCATTACATCAGTTGATCTGCTAGCAACAAACGCATATAATAAGGTAATCTGTCTAACATTAATTGGCAAACAATTTCCAACTCCTAGATCATTATGGGATTTATATTTTCCAACGCTATTGCAAATATAAACATGTTTTATCCCATCTTATGCCATTGAGTCCAAGATCTCACTTCCTACTCAACTTAAGTGTCTAACTTAAAGAACTGCAAATATGTCCATGCAAGATCTCACTTTACATAGAGATTTACCTCTCCATCACAATCTAGCCAAGTACTCTCATGACTAAATTGCAACTTCAAGTGTTCCTTTTAATTAGATGGCATATTCTTAATTTTAAAAGGGTACTAGTTTTGATTTTATGTGGTCAAATCAAATATGTACAAAGATGTCATGCATTCATCTTGTAGCATAATTTTAATCAAAAACTTTTTATTACCAATTCATAAAGATCAAATTATCAAAGTTTTGATTGAGGTATTGGGTTCACCAATCAAGGAATTTAGTGTCAATTATCATCCATTATACCGTACTTTTGCATAAGTGTAAACACTTAGTGTTTCGGATAATTACCACCGAAGTGTCGCATGGAATTAACACTAATTCGCCCTTAAGATGAGCTTGCACATTTATATGGCTTACTAAGTAGCTCCACTCGAACTTACAAGAGGACTGTGCACGCTAAAGCACAACCTAAGACATCCATTCAGTGACTATGCAAGCACTTCTTTAAACCCCTTTATTAGTTCATTCTCATGGGTGAGCCGTTCAGACCATTTGTACCAAAGTCACCAATCAATTAAACTATTTTGACAACTTAACTCTTCCAAAACAATAAATTTCGCCATTGTTTAGTCCGTATTATTTTTCTATTCAAAATTACCCTTTGCTTAAAACTGTCTAACATAATAAACAAACAAGTAACAAATAAAAAATAAACAACTAAAAACAATGCGTACATAATAAACAATTTATACGTGTAAACAAGTAGCCACATGCAACTTATTCGATAAAATCCTATTAATAATCAATATCTAGGTTAAATTAATGTATAGATTAATTTAGGGTTTTCACTTCAGCAATAGAAAGTGAGCCACATACGTCGATGAATCGATTGCGTAAACCCTTAATTAATTATACCAAATTGCACATAATTGATTCATTAATATATTAATTGAGTCTTCCCAATTCAAGATTTATCATAAATAAATATGTCTCAACAATTAAACAATATATCAAAGCAACTTATCCATGACTAACATGCATGTATAGCCATGGACATCATAACAATTTATACAAGTAAGTCACAAGATCGCATATTAAAATTCCATGACACATAACAAATTATTCATGAATTAATCACGTAATCAATATTAATTCTAGGTTTTAATAAGGTTAGCAAACAATTTTCAAAACCCTAAAAATTTATGTATATGTCGATTTTTAAAAAAAATGGTAGCCCCAATTTAAAAAATTCGACCAAAACATAAAAAAAAACATAAACCCTAGATTAACATAGCAAACAACATACAAGTATTTGTTTTATTACGCGCTTATGTAATTAATTACTCATTAAAACCAATGACTCGTGATGCCATTGTTGGAATTATATATCAAGACATTCAAATAAATAATCACAAAACATCAAAGTAATATTAGGAAGCGTATAGGATGTATTAACGAATAATTAATTAACATAAAGAATATGCTTACCTTTGTTGATTCTAGCCGAACAAGAATCAAATCCACAAACTAGCAACGGATGAACCCTAATTTGATTTAGTTAGGATTATGTGAATTACCCCTTACCGTTTTGTAATTCAATCCAAGACAATAACAAAAGTATGTTATTACTAAGTTCTTGTACACACGCATTTCTAAACCGAATTAAAGTACCGCTAGTTTTTATCAAACCAAATAACTTGATGTTTGGAAAAGCTTTGGATCGACACCTATGAAGGGTGTACGATCGGTTTTAGCAAAACACACACACAAAACAATTTTAGGTTTAGCTAATGAGCACAAGAGATTGAAAAAACAAGACCCCTAGCCAGTATATATACCCAAGCTAACTTGGTGAACAAGTTGTAGCTTGTTTCCTTTTCTTGATGGCCGATCGGTTCTAGGAGTCCCAAAGGGATTCCGGAACCTTCCCAACTTTTGCAATTTGATCCTTTTCCAAATACTTTTAACGACCGTTAGTCCATTACATTAATTACTTAACGTCCGTTAGTTATTTCGTTTAATAAATAAATAAATATAACGTTTATATTTAATTATTAACTTTAAATTCTCATACGTAAAGTGTGCAATCCCATAGTCTCGAGTTCGATCCTAACTCACGTCTACTAATTTATATCCATAAAACCAACAGCCTTAACAAAGCATTAGTGATTATATGTGATTGAAATAAGTTATTACGACTAAGTTGTTTTAAGCTTGGCTTATTAATATTGTTTATCTGCTTATTGAAATTTTATTTGATTTTCATGTGGGCTTGATTGTTGTCCCTGTTAGTAACGTAGTGTTGAAGCAAAAAGTAAAACTAATGTTTGCTTGCTCATGTCCCATATACTCCGTAATAATTTTCTTAAAGAATTAGTATGTTTATTATCTAGAATTAATTGAACTTGTGTTTGTTGTTGTGCCGAACATGAACCTTGGCTGCTAGATTGGAAAGTCTGAAGCGCATGATGTCATGATTGAATATATTACATATTAGAGTTCTCCTATGTTATTCTGGTTTAGTATTCTAAAGTTTCATAATTAGTATTGCTATAGCATTTTCAATCATGAATCTTGAGAACTCTTATGCTCATTGTTGGTATTGGTCCTCACATTTTTATTTTAAAATCCTATGTTTATTATAGGACATAAATGGAATTATAGAGTTCATGAGTGGGAATATGCACGACAAGTTAGGCTGAGCTCAAGAAGGAATGTTATCAAGATATATATATATATATATATATATATATATATATATATATATATATATATATATATATATATATATATATATATTTATGAAGTTATATTAGCCCCGTTTGATTAAACGTCTCTATAGTTTGTTTTTGACTTTTGTTCTTTAATATTTTGGCCAATTTCATTTGCTTTCAGAAGACTTGCTCTATTAGTAAGGGACGCAAATTTGGTTGCCTTCGAATGTTAACAAAACTTCCAAGAAGATAAACTAATTGTCTAACATTACATGAGAGCTTTTATGCCTTGGAATTGTCATGTAATGGAGTATTCTGTGTTCTAGATGATTTAGCAATGTTTGATGCCATTTTCCTTAGGTCTGCTGGTTGAATTCCACTTGATCATGTGTCATATCCCATTACCAACTATGTAGTTTTTCCTTTTCCAAACTGGGAATCTTAGACTCTTTTTAGGGTAAAAGGTTACCCCCGGTATGTAAATTGACGAATAGGTGTTATAAAATAGAATCATGACTTTAGTTTCTTTATGTAAACGACAATAAACTCTTAAGCAATAAGAATCGTATGTCAAGAACATAATACATTAGAGAATGAAAAAACAAAAAAACATTTGTAGTCTTGATAGATATCAGATAAAGTAAAACACATATTTGACATAGAAATAGTAGTTCAGTCAACTAATTGATATAGAAACACTTTTTATTCAAATGACCAAAATGATAACACAAAAATATAAAGTAAAGTAACTTGACTTGGATTAACATATTGGAATATTAATGCACTATTCCTATAAATATATTTACATTTAAAAATACATAATATATTTTAAAATAACAATTGCAAAATTAATACTTAATTAAAATTTTATTTTTAAGCATCGTGCGTGCACGGGCATTATAACTAGTCAAATTTATACGAGTAGTCAACAGAAAATGGTCCAGCTTTGACATGCTAAGCTCTAATTATGGAAATCGGATAATGAACTTGCATCTTTTTGTGGACAATACTAGTTTTGATTTAAATTCGAAACCCCGAAAATCAATGCAAACCACAATTTATGCAGGGACCATTTTGTATTTACTTTTATGATATCATACTGTAGTTTTTGTACAAATGTATCATGTTAGTTATGTACAAAGCAAAGAAATTAAAATGTAATGTCATTTTACTTGATTTGGCTTTTCTTGGATTTAATATGAAAGACAATCATACAAAAGTCTTAATGTTCTAAGAAAAGATCTAGCTTCGAAAAAGCAAAATAAAAATCAGTATGCATGTTGCCATGTTGGTCATCACACTTGCCCAACACCAACCCTACATGATTCAATTCATCCCCTAAACATTCAACTTTGAAGCTTCCTAAAATTAACAATATATATATTTACCATGCAACCCCTCACAAAAACTAAATGATCCAATTAGCAACAAGGTTTCATCAGCCAAGTTGAACATATGTTTTGTCCATTTTGAGTTTTTTACCCTTCCCGTATTCAAAGTTGGCGTCCAACACATGTCACGTCATGTTTTAGTTTTCTAGCTGTAATATCTTCATAAATGAAATAATATTAGTTTCAAATATTGTGGTCCTCATAGTTTATGGATAGCTATTATACGTTTTGGCAAGACCAAGACATTTGACAAAATTAACGTGTTGAAAAGTCAATGCATGATGATCAGTGGTCTGCCTATCGTTTTAATCCTCATAACTTATAAATAAACATTCATTCAGTATGCGTAATGTATGCAGGTTTAAGTATGTAAATAAGGTTCTCAGGGAATAAATAACGTTTATGGATTATTCAAATACTCTTGATATCTAATTAATCTATAGAACTCAACAGTCAACATATGCTGAAAGAAAACAGTGATCCAACAGTTCAAGTAGATCCTTTTGAGACATTAGAGGTCGTGAATTAAGCTTAAATCTTTCTATATTCGAGACTGAGCTTGGCTGGTTCAACTATAAGCACTTTCAAGTGTTGGTTTGTGGGAGTTAAAACACTCGAAACGACTAGAAGTGTGTGAGCCTATGGGGGCACACACGTTAAACACGAGAGTACGTGATGAATGTTTATACTTGAATATATAACTCGATCCATTTTGCATGCATGCAACCCGACTATACTACACGACCCGTTGGTTCTTTTTCTGTTGGGTCATGGGTTTGTAACTTGGAGCTCTAGTTTGAGTCCAAGTGGGATTAGGTTTTTGAACCTATAAATACAAACCTCACATGCATTCAATCCTTGGAGTTTCTATCCCTAGTTCACGACCTAAACTATCCCTAAGACTTCTGCTAAGTCGATTCCCTCTCAAAGGATTTGACCCAATCAGTTTTTCATTCAAACCGATTAGGGTTTTGTTTGGTTTAGTTTATTCACTAATCTTGCATCGTTCATAGATCCAAGAAGATTTAGTGGTATTGTTTTGCGCTGGTTACTGGTCGTACAAGAAGTAGAAACAAAGTTTTGATCGTGGGTTTCTCGGACATAAGTGGTATTTTATCGGACAATATTTGTCCGATATCGGACAAATTTTTGGTTCTCGGGTAAAGTTGTTGTGTTCTCGGACTGAATAAAACAAGGTGTTTTGGGTATTCTTTGTTCGTGACTATTCAAGTATTCAAGGGGTTGATTGGGTAAACGTTCGCGACTAGCTTTATCGAACGTATTCATTGTTAAGTGTTTGTGTGTGGACTCGTAGAGGTATTCGTTTTGAATACTTGGTTTCTTGTTCGTTTATTACTTGCGGGTGACTATGAGGGTTAGTTTTCTTGATCTCTTTTATTTATTATTGTTTATTAATTATGTGTTAACATAATTGCATAAACTAGATCCAAAATTACGCTGCGTACTCGTAGTGTTACTTGGTTACCTAGATCTAAATCCCAACAATGGGTATCAAAGCCAACTCGTTTTTGCGATTATGAGTTACACGCTTTAATAATCATGTTAAAAGGCGGCATGAAATCTAATTAGTTATTCTTTTTATTTTTGTTTTGACAACTATAATGCAATACTTGTCAATTATTAATAAAAAATACCTAGACACAAACTAATTATATTAAATTGTTAATTAGATACATAAAATAGCATAATTAAATGTTAATTAAGTTTGCCATGATATTTTATGTGTTTTTCGGGCTATAAGACCCACTCAATTACTTTTTGTGATGTATGGGGCAATCTAGGTTTCGTACCTAATGACGGTCTTATGGTTCTCCTTTTGGGGAAGACTCGCTAGAGAACTCGGAACAATATGTGTTTATTAATGTTGTATGTTTATATGTTTGTGATTCCTTATGTGCATAATTGTTGCTTGTATTTGACACCTAATTGCATGCAATATGGAATAATACATATCGTAATCATAACATTAATAATGGTCTTTATTTACACGCCTAAATACCATGCTCATTGTGACCTGCTATTTGTTTCGTGGAAAATTGTTTTTGTTAAATAAAGTGACCTAAACTATTGAAACAAGTTTTCATAAATTTAAAAACTAGATGCTATGGACACTTGGGATGTACGGCTCACCCACTAGAACATACTATAAAGGGGGTTTAAGGAGGTGCGCACAATCACACTTAAAGGATTTTTGGTTATTGCCTCGCGCTGACCTGGTCCTCCGCCTCCCTGCGAGTTCGATTGGAGCTATCGTGAACTATGATGATCACTACAGTGTCATTACCAAAAGTTTTTAAAATAAGTGTTATAAATTTGTTTTGCATGCTTCTTTGTACACGATTTTAACACATTTATGTGAATACCCTATGTGTATTAAGTCTATGCCAACCAACTATGAACACGTGCATTTGGCTTGACCTCTTTGGTCAGACCTTAGGGCCATTCCAACCCATGGTGATTATTACTCATTGGTCAGGCCTTTGGTGATTTTTGCAAGTTCTTACTTGGTCGACTTATTTCGAGTTTTCTTGGTCAGACCTTGGACCCGAGGCATAAGATGAGAACTAAACATGCTTTTAACATTATTACTTGTTAACTAATGCCTTAAACAGTCTCATAAAGTCTAAGAGTTGCATTATGCAATTAACGTTCGTCGCTTACCTCTTGTCCTACTTAGTTACTCACTGGTTAGACCTTTGGTAAATAAGTGGGAGTGCAAGATGGATCTTAGTCTTATTAGTAATTAATTGGGTATTTAATTCTTTTAAGAATGTAATTATCGAAAATACTAATTATTTGAACTTTTCTAAATTGTAGATGACTACCTCAGTCGGAAACAATTCGGCACTCAGGAGTTTCTTTGAGAAACAAAAACTCACTGGACCAAACTTCATTGACTGGTATCGCCAGCTTCGCATTATACTGTCAGCTGAAGATAAGGAAACTTATTTGGAGCATCCCATACCTGTTGCACCTGTTGCAACTCCTGGCCACCCTATCCCTGCTGAGGCTCTTGCAACTCACACTGCTTGGGTCAAAGTCTCAAAGGATATAGCTTCCTTCATGCTCATGACCATGGAGTTAGAGATCCAACAAAATCTAACTCATCTTGGTGCTTATGACATGCTTCATGAGTTGAAGTGCATGTTCTCCCAACAGGCATAACAGTAGCTTCTACAAACTGCAAGTGAATTTCACGCTTGCAAGCAAGAAGAGGGTCAATCAGTTAGCTCATATGTTCTAAACATGAAGAGCTACATTGAAAATTTGGTACGTCTTCGTCACCCAGTTACTCTGAACTATGGAGTTAGTTTGATCTTAATTGGTCTCTCTAAAGAGTACATTTCGTTTGTGCAAAACTTTAATATGCACAACATAGGGAAGACTGTAAATGAATTACATGCTATGCTTAAGCAACATGAGCAGACGTTGCCAAAGAAAGATGCTGCACCTGCACTACATAACATACGTACGGGAAAGGTCCAGAAAAACAAAAAGAAGAATAAATCGTTTAAGGTTGCTAAGGGGAATCATGGAAATGGAAAGAACAAGTTTGGTTATGCTACTGAGTATAAACCATACAATGCTACCAAACCTAATATTCCTCCACCACCCAAGAAGGATAATCCTGTGAAAGACGCAACCTGTCACCAGTGTGGTGAAATGGGTCACTGGAGAAGGAATTGTCCCCAGTATCGCGCTGAGTTGATGAAAAAGAAGAAACAGTCTCTTGCAGCTAGTTCTTCAGGTATTTTCACTATAGAACTCTACTCTTTTCCTAATACATGCTTAGTATATGACACGGGTTGTGTACTCACATCTGCAATACTACTCAGGGTCTTAGGGGAAGTAGGAAGCTAAAGCCAGGAGCTTTAAGTATGTACGTGGGGAATGGTCAACGGACAGGAGTTGAAGCTATTGGTGCTTTTCATTTATGTCTCCCTAGTTGATTAGCAATTTTTTTAAATGATTGTCATTATGCTCCCTCTATTACTAGAAGGATTATTTCAGTTTTCCATTTGTATGACGATGGTTTTGTTAACCGTTTTGAATCGAATAATGCAATTTCAGTTTCTAAAAATAACGTTGTTTATTTTACTACTATTCCTCGTAATGGTATTTATGAAATTGATATGTCTTGTTCAAATACAAATGATAGTTCTATGTTTGCTGTAAGCAATAAAAGAGCCAAGTCTAACTTGGACTCTGCTCTCTTGTGGCATGGTCGTCTTGGACACATTAGCAAGAAACACATGGAGATGTTGCAACATGATGGACTTCTCAACTCAACTGGCATTAAGTCACTTGAAAAGTGTGTTTTAGCATGTCTGGTAAGATGGCAAGAAAACCCTATACACGTCAAGTGGAAAGGGCAAAATATCTACTTGGACTAATACACTCAGATGTATGTGGCCCATTTAAGATTGTGTCAAGACAAGGAGCAAGTTACTTTGTGACTTTTTCTGATGATTATAGTCTGTATGGTTATGTTTATTTGATGAAACATAAACATGAAGTGTTTGAAACATTTAAGGTGTTTCAAAAGGAAGTAGAAAACCAACTCGGGAAGACCAAAAAGTCACTACGTTCTGATCGTGGAGGTGAATATATGTGTCAAGAGTTTTTGGATCATCTAAAGGAGCATGGGATTATTTCCCATCGAACTCCTTCTTACACTAAACATCATAACGGTGTGTCTGAGAGAAGAAATCTAACACTGCTTGACATGGTTCGCTCCATGATGAGTCAAACTACTCTTCCAAAGTCCTTTTGGGATTATGCCCTTGAGTCTGCTGCACGCATTCTTAATATGGTTCCAAATAAGAAGGTTGATAAGACACCATACGAACTAAACCCTACGCAGCTTCTCTCCCCCATGGGGGGGGGGGGCGATTTTCTTCATGGTCCCTTCACAATTCGTAAAGGGTTTTAATTCTCATCTCTCATCATGATCAAGATCGCACTAATTGTTGAATCTTGTTGGGTTTTCAATAAGTAGAATTCTGATTTCCGTGACTCTCTTCCAGTGTGGGGACGATTTTTCTCACTTGTTCCTTCTCTTTGATTAGGGTTTCATTCTGATTTTATAACTTGTGATGATTTTCGTCTTTGATTGTGTTAAAATCGAAAGAGAGTGCAATTGTGTATATTACTCCTACCTTTTATTCAATTGTTTACGGCTAGGGGTTTTTTGGGTTTTGTTGGCTTTCGGTTTGTATTAAAAACCGATGGTTATGATTACATGATTACGTTTGTGCGGGAAAACACTCATTAGGGTTCTTTTTTCAGCTAATCATGGAATCGTGGTGTTATGGGGGTGTGATCGTGTGTGGAATTTTGTTAGGGTTCTGCCTTGATTCCTTATTCTTCACGGATTGCTGGGTTTCGATTCTTGTTAACGTCCTGTTTAGGGTTTCTGTCGACAAGAATTGTTGGGGTTTGATACAGAGGGTACGCATTATCTGGTGTTGTTTTCTCTGTATTTGATCGTCTTCATGACTGGTTTCTGCTGGTCATGGTGGTCTTTGCGGTGGATCTTGGTCGGGGTGAATTAGGGTTCTTTCTCTCAAGATTTTGCTGCTAGGGTTTCCTGCACATGTTTGGCTGCTGATCTGATTTGAATACGGCTAGGGTTTGTTTCTGGTCGTGAATTCCTGCGGGGACATGTTCGTGGGTGGTGATGAGACTTGGTTCAAGTCGTTGGGTGAAGGCTGATGAGTGGTTCCGTCCAGTAGTTGCTTGGGTTGGCCTAGGGTTTACTTCTACTCGGATTTGGCCATTTGTTAGCCATTTGCATGCGGCTAGAGTGGTTTTGTTTTGTGTGTGGATCGTTGGTTCATGCATGTAGCCATTTGATGTCGTGGTTGTTTGCTGATTGTCAGCTTGTTGGGGTGGGTTTGGACCTTTAGCCATCGTTCGAGTTGGTAGGGCACTCTCATTCCTTGTCGAGAAGTTTTGTACGTAAGTCTGGTCCTTTTGCCATCCTTTGAGTTGGTAGGGCAGGTTGAAGATGCGACTTCAGTTATGTTTGCTGCATTGCAGCTGGTAGTTGGTCGAGCACTCGTGGTCAAGCAATGAAGCATTGAAGATTGAGTCGTTCACCATGGATGTGGTTCATCTGAACCTTGTCTAGGTTACATTTAGACTGTTCATTTTAAATGTAATTTAGTTACTATTCTATTTGTTTAGTAGGATAGTTGGATTTTCTGCGGTTAGCAGTTGTATGTAGCTTTGTTATTTAGGTTGAGTCATATCGCCTATGTAACGGGCAGAGGACATGAGATGTACACTCATGTCAATTGTACTTCATGGATTTTTGGATATATTTACCGGGGTTTTAAGACCCTTTTACCCAAAAAAAATAAGACACCATACGAAGTATGGCATGGGCAAGCCCCTAAGCTGTCTTACTTAAAAGTCTGGGGTTGTGAGGCACTTGTTAAGCATGATACACTTACCTAACCTGAAAAACTTCAACCCAGATCTGTTAAGTGTATCTTTATAGGATACCCAAAGGAAACAATGGGATATTCTTTCTACCTTCCATCAGAGAACAAAGTTATTGTTGCTCGAAATGCTGAGTTCTTTGAGAGCAATCTCATGGATCAAGAAGCAAGTGGGAGTCTAGAAGATCTTGAAATAATTCAAGATGAAGATACAAATCCTTCTTTAGATACTAGCATTCATCATGATGAGGATGATCAAGAAATTGATGAACCTCAAAGTGATATTGTTCCAATTCGAAAGTCCGCAAGGACACGCCGTGCTCATGATCGAATGTGTTTATACATCGATGCTGAGGAACATGAGTTAGGAGATCTTGGTGAACCCAATAACTATAAGGCTGAATTGTTGGATCCTGAATCCAAGAAATGGCTTGATGCGATGAATGTAGAAATGCAATCCATGAAATACAATGATGTATGGGTTTTAGTTGAGCTTCCTTCTAATTGCAAGACAGTTGGTAGCAAGTGGCTTTTCAAGAAGAAAACCGACATGGTAAGGTATACACCTTTAAAGCTCGTCTCGTAGCAAAGGGCTTCACTCAAACCTACAGGATTGATTATGAAGAAACCTTTTCTCCTGTAGCAGACATTAGAGCTATAAGGATTCTCATAGCCATAGCTGCGTTCTATGATTATGAGATATGGCAAATGGATGACAAAACCGCCTTCCTCAATGGACATCTTTACGAAGAGGTCTATATGGAGCACCCTGAGGGTTTTGTTGATCCTAAGTATCCTAACCGAGTATGCAAGCTCAAACGTTCCATTTATAGACTTAAGCAAGCATCTAGGAAATTGAATAAACGTTTTGATGATGAGATTAAGAAATTCGGATTTTCTCAAAATCAAGATGAGCCATGTGTATATCAGAAAGCTAGTAGGAGTTATGTCACTTTCCTAATTCGATATGTTGATGACATATTGCTCATAGGAAACAACATTCCAATGTTACAAGATGTAAAATCCTATCTTGGAAGATGTTTTGCCATGAAAGATCTAGGAGAAGCTGCATATATTCTTGGAATCAAGATCTAAAGAGACAGATCTAAACGATTAATTGGTTTATGTCAAAGTTCTTACATTGAGCAAATCTTGAAGAGATTTTGTATGGAGAATTTCAAACGTGGAGCTATCCCAATGCAAGAGGATCCTAACTTGAGTAAGTTACAAGGTGTTGAGATACCTGCTGCGAAAGAGCGCATGCAAAGAGTTCCTTATGCTTCGGCTATAGGATCTATTATGTATGTTGTGAGATGTACTCGTCCTAATGTTGCGTTCGCTCATAATGTGACAAGCCGATTTCAACAGAATCCAGGTGAACTTCACCGGACTGCTGTTAATAATCTTCTTAAGTATTTACGGAATACCAAGGATATGTTTCTAGTTTTGGAGGAGAGACGGAACAAGAGCTTAGGGTTTCTTGCTACACTGATGCTGGATATCTGACAAATGCTGATGACTTAAAATCTCAGACTGGATATGTGTTTGTTCTAAATGGAGGTGTTCTTGATTGGAAAAGCACAAAG
This sequence comes from Chrysanthemum makinoi, assembly GCA_910596185.1. Taxonomy (NCBI): domain Eukaryota; kingdom Viridiplantae; phylum Streptophyta; class Magnoliopsida; order Asterales; family Asteraceae; genus Chrysanthemum; species Chrysanthemum makinoi. The sequence goes on from OU343217.1 coordinate 39,296,452, forward strand.
CAAAGTATTTTTGCTACTTCATCTATAGAAGCTGAGTATATAGCTGCTTTTGATGCATCTAAAGAGGCTTTATGGGTTCGGGAATTCATTTATGGGCTTGGCATTGTTCCAACAATTGAAGAACCCATAAATATGTATTGTGATAATACTAGAGCCATTACTATAGCTAATGAAAGTGGAATCACCAAAGGTGCTAGACATTATCGCGCAAAAGTTCATTATCTTTGAGAGACCATTGAAATGGGTGACTTGAGGACATCAAAGGTTCACACAGATGACAACCTAGCAGATCCATTTACAAAAGCTTTAGCTTATCCTAAGAATTCTAAATTGACTAGAGGTATAGGTTTAATACCAGCTAGTAGTCTGATGTAAATTTGTGTGTTAATTAGTATTTGGATAATTTGGAATTGTAAGACAGTTATTAATTTAAGAAAAATAAAGATACGAGGTATTTGTTATTTCATTCATATAATCTGTTATTCCATATTTGTATGTTTAATCCATGAAATGATTTATCATTCTAAATATGTCCATTGTCGGTTAACAATATGGGAATATTGTTATGTAAGGCAAATGTGAGTGTTGGTTATATTCTAACGAGAATGTGGAATGTTCCCGCCAAACTCATATGTATTCACTAGAGATGCATATTGGATACCCCAACTTTCAAACATTTACTTTTTGATCCTTGTCATAAGTAAAATATTGAAAATGGTTCGTCCTTAGACTTGAGATACAAGCAAGTTCTGTTATGTGTGGATATAACTTTTGTAAGTATAAGCAAAACGCTATCTGAATAAAGTAGTTATAAAAGCTATATTTCGAAGTGATGTGAAGTAGCATCCACAACACTTGTAGTCAATAAAGGATTTGTTACTCCACTTGATATGTGCAGAAATATACCATGGCGCATCTCCAGATTTAATCAGATAATTGTTTGGCCAAACCCAAAGGGTAATGCAAGATGATTCTTGATTACATTTGGTATATATGAATTAAAATCTATAACGAGATTCTAAATGGTTGAACTATATGGAATGAGTTCGGATCCATATCCATGGCTTAACGGTATCTATAACAAAGGATGATTAAAGCAAGACATTGAATTACCATGCTACTAATAAATTTTATGAAACTATATCTCAGACACTTTTAGTTAAAAAGCGAATGAGAGCGTTGCTAGGCGTTTCTGTCGTTGGTTTTGTGTGCTATTCGACACTCCAACTCCCAAGTGGGAGCTGTTGGTTTATGGGAGTTAAAACACTCGAAACGACTAGAAGTGTGTGAGCCTATGGGCGCACACACGTTAAACACGAGAGTACGTGATAACGCTCAAATTGTAGATGTTTTCAATAGCGTTATTCGTGCTTTTGTATATGTTATTTGGTTATATTCATATGTTTTTAGTACTTAACCGCATCAAAGGACGTTTGTCTAGTATATATAAACAACTGCAGGGAAACGGAAGTAAAAGTTAAAGAATGTTAGACAAAAGAATATTTCTGTTTCAGTGAAGCATGTCAAGCACAAGTCAGCATTCAAAGTATCAAAAAAGATCAAGTTTGAGTGAAGAACCAAGTTTCACGAGCCAGAATCAAGTAAAAAGTCCAAGTTCCGTCTCTTCAGGAAGCCCAGCTGATCGGTTGCCCCTACAACCGATTCGGCTGGAAAATTGCCATTTAGTGTTTCTGAATATGGACCAGCAGATCGGTCGCTGCCCACAACCGATTCGGCTGGGTAAGTGTCAAAGTGACCAGCCGATCGGCTAGACAAGGAACCTATTGGATGGGGAGGCCTGTTCTGCTGTTTCTTCATCATTAAGAATCCCCATTGCATCCAAACATTTCTAGGTCCTTCCTTGGTGTATTCTAGTCCCTTCCTAGCTCTTTGGAGGCCAAGTTCAACATTTATTACCCTAGGCCTTGGGACTAGTATAAATAGAGACCTCTTGTGAGCATTTGAGAACAAACATGTTAATACAAATAAGCCGTAAAAAATTTTATTTATATTTTACGATCCTCTAATGTTTTGTTGATAACAAACATAAAATCATTTTAACAACACAAATAAAATACGTAAATAGTTTGAGCCAATAGTTTACTAATACACTTATGTTTTTACATAAAATACTAAACAAGTAATAGTGCTTTCATGATTTAGTAATGCATATGTACAACAACCAGTGTTTACATATTGAGTAGATATATACATACTTAGTATGTATTATAATGAGTAATAGAATGAGTAGAAGATTATGTATTTAACCCATTGACTTAATACATTGAATGTAGTTGGGTAAAACCCAAAGTCCATGACCCATACCCATGGAGCATAACCCATGACCCATTGCATGACATCATGCATAAGTCATAATGGGTATTATCCATGACCTATGGAGCTAACCCATAACCCATGGACTAGATGCATTGCATCTTCTAGATACATTGTATCTACTTGGATACCCATAGTCCAAAGTCTAGGACCCATGACCCATAACCCAAGACCCATGACCCAAAAGCCATGGGCAATAAGGAGCGTCTCACGGATCCCTAGTATTATACTAGACGGATCTCTCAAGAAAGGGATCTGTGGGATCCGTGGAACAGTAGCATGTTTTCTTCTATAAATAATGAGCCATTTCTTCATTGTAAGTTGCCACTCCTACACATACTTTCACCTAGTATTGTAAACTCTCAAACCTCAGATCCAAAAGATCTTTCTATGTAGTTTGTGTTTGTTTTTGTGTGATTCTCTAGGTTCCTCTTAAAGGCGAGATCACCACCTCTTGAAGTCGAGCAAGCTCAATTCAATGAGTTACCATGCTTCGTCATCATCAAGACTACTAAGGTTCTCTTGATTGATAGTTCTTTCTTCCTCATTAGAAGTGTTGTGTCAAAGGCATTAGTGAATGATGCCAAAAGGGTCAAGATGAAGGCATTAGTGAAAGGTGCTTAACGTCCTGTCAAAGGCATTAGTAAAGGATGCCAAAAGGGTCAAGACGAAGGCATTAGTGAAAGGTGCTTAACGTACGTGTCAAAGGCATTAGTGAAGGATGCCATAAGAGTCAAGACGAAGGCATTAGTGAAGGGTGCTGAACGTCCGTGTCAAAGGCATTAGTGAAGAATGCCAAAGGGGTCAACTCGAAGGCATTAGTGAAAGATGTCAAGGGTGTACAATCGATATAGTGTATCGATGTACAAATAGAGATAGGTTGTATCCAAGGATATTGATATCCTTGATGATGTTGTAATAAGGAGTGGGTCTCCTTTGGGATAGGTTTTGTGTAGTGTTACGTTATAGTTCCTCCTTTGTAATTGAACTCAGTATCTAGCCTTGTACCGGATAAAGTGTAGGCGACGTTGTGATAGGTGTGGTTCTACCTTGTAGAAGAACCCGGTGTCTAGCCTTGTACCGGAAAAACAGTAGGCGACGTTGTGAAGGCTTCTCCGCCATAAGGAGTTGTGTCGTGTAGTGCTAATGAACTCTCGAGTAGGTGACTCGGGGAGTGGAGTAGGGCAAGAAAGGTGTCCTTGTAGCCGAACCACTATAAACACTCGTGTCGTGGTTTTGTGTTTCTTACTCTTTACCTTTTCATTACATATTTACATATCTATCTATCAACGTCCAACATACACATCTAAATAGTTGACATAAGTCAATCTAAATATTTTAAAACGAAGTTTTAATCGAGTAAAACTATTCAACCCCCGCCCCCCTTCTAGTTTTCTACAATTGGCATCAGAGCTTCGTTACCAAGTTTCTTAGAGTATGTTGTACTTTAAAAACCTTATACGATCCGTGTATGATTGAAAACTACAAAGAAGGAAATTTATTTTTAAAACAAATTGTTTCTTTTATGTTGGATAGTGATGGATTATTCTAACAATTTCTGGTATAGAAATCTTCTTGCTACGACTTCTCAAAAGTATTCATTTCTACTCAAAGAAAAATGAAGTTAACTCTCAAGGAAGAACCTAAAAGTAATCACAACTTACTTATACTAAGTACAACGGATTACGTTAAAAGCTCATGAAGTATTTCAGATATATGGTCTCTATAACCCATATCAAGAGTTTAGAGGTATGTTTACTTATCCATAAATTAGCTATTTTACGTTTACATGGATATGTTGATAATTTTTTTAGGTAGTTAATAGCTGCAAGTCTCTAAAAGTCTCTCTTCACCACTTTCCTGACTTACTAATCATCGGGAATAGTATTCCCCCTTAGTTTTCTAAAGATCGTTAAACCAAACGTCGCCGTCACAAATAAGATCCTTGATAATTAACACATTGACCAAAACATCTTTTAGATTAGGAACCTTTAAGCTATTTTTGTTCTATAAGCTATTATATAACTTATTACAAAAATAACACCAAACACTCTTTTTCTGTCCACAGTATCCGGATCCCAAGAGTTGTACTAGCCGAATCCCAATTACAAGGGATCCGGGGGAACCGTGTGACAGAAAACACTTATACGTCTTTCAAAATCAGTCCTGCTCCTTTTCCCTCTCATCACAAAACACAAAAACGACCCAATTTTTGCTTCCATCTTCATAGGCTACATATCCTCAAGCATCTCCTTCTTGAACATCATTGTAAGTAATTACACTCATATGTTCTACTCGTCATCATCTTCATCCTAGGGTTTATGGTTTTTAATTTTTTAAAAACATCAAATTGATGAAATTAGGTTTTGCAAAATTAATCACTAAAAAGGGTTTTCACATAACTAAGATTCTTTTATTGTTACAACATTGTTAATACAAATCAAAACCATAAACCCATCTCAACAAATTTTGCCTAATTGGAATATTTGTTTTTCTAGGACTAACCATGCCCAAAGCTACCCAACAAGACCACCATGATACCGTCCTCTACCTCTCTAGATACTATCGAAAAGAGGAGTTTGCGAAAACCGATCGTAAAATCTTCAAAAAGCTTGAAAAATGACTTATTCACGAAAGCCGTGTAGTTAAGGATTATTTCCTTGAAAATACCGACATTTGTCAAGTCTTCTCGGCAATCAACTTTGATTGTCTCCTTGATATTGATGAACAAATTTGGCCGGTCTTCATCTTTGAATTTTACAAAAGTGTTAGGATCATTCGAAATAGTGATGATAGCATCTCAATCGCTTTTATCATCAATAATCAAAGCCTTACTCTATCCCTCAACACATTTGCACAAATTCTCCGCATCCTTTGTGAAGGAATTTGTATGTACTCCCAAGATTGGGCAATATCCACTCAATCCTTTGCACTAGATCCCAAACCAATCTACCGCACTCCTCTTGATGACCCCGCAATTGTTCGAGACACCATTTTCAAAATTAGAGCCGACCAATCTCGATTCAACTGCAACAAAGAGCTTATTCACCATGATCCCTTTCAAATGGAACTCTTCGAAATGAATACTATCTATAGAAAGTGGGAAGAAATTCTTAGGGAAAATGTCATTAGTTTGGTCGGAAACAAAGACCATCCAAATGCATGTCTTGTCCAAATAATCTATTGCCTCATTCACCAAAGACCATTTACCTTTTACATGGTGAAGAGAATGGCCGGTGTATTCAAAGTCACCAACATGGTACTTCCCTATGGTATGCTCCTAACACGACTCCGTGAGTATGTTAGTGCAATGCAGCCTTCTCCTATCAATGATGATCATTTTCCTTGCCGATCACGTCATAGTGCCACTCACTAAACAACCCTCTAAACGGTTCATGATCAATGGAAAAAGACCTCGTGCTCTCTCGGACTCCTCGGATGAAGAAGAAGTAAATGCCAACCCCGTTGCCAACGTCAACTTGGACCCCATAACCTACTTTGAACAACTTCCAACTCTTCCAAACGAGACCGAAGAATTCAAACAAGTGAAGGGTATGATTCAGTTCCTAACTAACCACGTCGTGACGTCGGGAAAGAGGAAGAGAAAAGATTGACAAAAGAGACATTAGGATTATGGTTGTTTTTAGACTTATCGTTTATCATTTTGCAATGGATGCTTATGTTTGTGAATGGTTTATCTTGTTTGTTTGGATATTATCACTACTACTCCTATTTATGTTATGATTTATGAGATATTTGCTTGTTTTGATGTTTATTTATAGTAGAGATTAGTAGCAATTAGTGTGCATAGTATAGTGCAAAAACTGCACATTTTCTGTGATGCTTCTGATCTGCAGTTGCCGAATCCCTCAAGTTGTACTAGACGGATCCCTCCTTTTAGGGATCAGTGGGATCCGGGGTGACAGAAATGCAATCCAGACCTCCACACATCAAACCAACCTACTAGACCACTTCACACTAGCTAAACATAATGCCTTAGGACCACTTAAGTCTGTCTCGAGCTCAGTAAGTTTCACACTCACTCATAGCTCATTTAGGATCATACTCAAGGTGCTTTTTGATTTATCATTTCACCAAAACTCATCATCCTTCTGTTCCTATACTCACAAATCATTTCTCAAATGTCAACACATCTAATTTTATAATTCTCTCAATTTTAACAAATTGATTTTAGTCATTCCTACCTCAAAATGGGTCAAAAACTAGTTTCTCAATTCTTATAATTTTTAAGGAATTTTTAAATTTTATCCCAAGTTGAGATCTGATCTTTAGGGTCACTTAACACCACTTGACACTCTCAAATCTCCTAGTGTCATCCTTGATCACCCATTGGTGCTCATAAAATCCCATTTTCTCCCATAAAAGGCAATCATTAGCTACCATCACTCATTACCCTTGATCATTTAAGTCACATTTCTCTTAAGACACTTAAGAAGACCGAGATACTCAAGATTTATAGGTATTAGACCTTACAAACATCATTTTTCTCTTTTCTTGGCTGCTGAGAGCCGGATCCCTAGGATTAGCCTAGACGGATCCCTCAATGGAGGGAACCGTGGGATCCGGGTGACAGTTTCAGCTAAACTCTAGCTAGAACAATCATTTCAAGCTCTCCTTGCCAACTTGACCACTCCATCTTGTCTTAATTAACCTCCTTGATCAGTGCAACTCTAAAGTTGACTCTTGTGCATGCAAATCATCACATTTCAAAGGATCGTAGTGGCTTAAGTCTTGAATGCACTTGCCAAATCGTTCTCTTTATAAGCCATCTTATTAGGACTTCTTAGTCACCATCTACAACTTAAATCTCAGTAACCAGAAGCTTCTCTCTCACTAACTCTTTGTCATCTCATCATGAGAAAAGCCCCTAGTGGTAATTCATTCACCAAAGGACCACCCAAGAAACTTGCTCGTGTTATTCACGAAATTTCTTCAACCGAATCATCACCCGTTAAATAAACAAACGCTAGGATTTCTCCTCCAACAACTCAACCAATCAAACCAATCCCCAAAAGGATTGTCCCAACAAAAATATCATCGCCAAACACCACAATTCCTTCTAAACCAAACACACCCATTTCCACCCAATCATCACCTTTGGTGCCTAGAGCTATATCATTTACCACTCCACATTCATCTCCACATCTCTACAACTTGGAGGAATTGCCTCCTAGGCCATCCCATCCTCCACCATTGCCGACATTCTCTTCAATAGAGAAGAATGTGCAACAACAAAACCAAGGTTTTGAATAAACACTTGCATCGACATCCTTTTCTCCATTTCCCTCAAATGGACCATTTTGGATTATGAGTAATCATCAAAGTCAACCATCCGACCACATGAAAGTTGACACCTCTCTACCTCCACCACCATCCTTTGAGCCATCATCGAATGTGCCTTCGCCAATCCCTCCTTCCTTTGAGAATCCTCAACCCTCTTCACTTGATCTTCCACCTCAAGCCACTCTATTTCTACCACCACCTCTTCCGAGTCATGACAAAGATTGTTATCATTGTCAACACGTTGAAGGCTTGATACATGAACTGCGTAAAGAACAACGTTTCATATTTTATCACCTCCTCGAATGTTTCGATGAGGTCAACAAACCTAAAAAACCACAAGCTTAAGGATTCAATTGGTGTTCTAGTCTTAAGCTTAACTTAGATAGTTTAGGAATCATATTTCATGTTTAAATCATTCTCTTAGTTTTAGAGATATTTAGATCATCTCTCGTATGTTTATTGAATGAAATTACATGTTTTATCCCATATTATCTTGAGAATATGTTTGCTGCCTTAATACATATCTCATTTTGATGTTAACATCACTTTTTGCATCATCATTGCTGTCTTATGCTTAGAGACAGATGGATCCCTCTGTTTTGCTTAGAAGGATCCCTCCAAAGAGGGAACCGTTGGATCCGTGCAATAGAAGACCTGTTTATTACTAACCTAAGTCTTATTTGCAGGAAATTATGCATTATATACTTGTTTTCTAACCTTTGTTTTCTAGATTTTCAATATACACACGAAGACTTTGACACCCTTAGCTAGGGGGAGTCTCATGTCAAAGCAATACATTGCAAAATCATTTGAAATATCATAGGATTACATTACATGATGTTCTCCTTGAAAAGTTGCAATCATCAAGGGGGGGGGGGCATATTCGTCACAAATACGAAACCATTTGCAAACATAGTTGTAATGCGCTAGTTTAGCATTTCTTCTTTCTTGACGCCCTCACAAAGGGATGGACTCGTCAAGGGGGAGCTAAGTCGAGAATACTTCTCCTCACTTACTCTCTATTTTTCATTTTTTTTCTTTCACATGATTTTCTTAAAATAATGTGTTAGTTTCTTTTCGACGCTCTTTTTGTTTCGACAAAAAGGGGGAGAAGAGAGTAAAAACTCTAATTCAAACTTTTACGAATTTTAGTTTTTCCTTAAAATAATCTTATGTTTTGTCATCAACAAAAATGGGGAGATTGTTAATACAAATAAGCCGTAAAAACTTTTATTTATATTTTACGATCCTCTAATGTTTTGTCGATAACAAACATAAAACCATTTTAACGAAACAAATAAAATACGTAAATAGTTGAGCCAATAGTTTACTAATACACTTACGTTTTCACATAAAACACTAAACAAGTAATAGTGCTTTCATGATTTAGTAATGCATATGTACAACAACTAGTGTTTACATATTGAGTATATATATACATACTTAGTATGTATTATAATGAGTAATAGAATGGGTAGAAGATTAAGTATTTAACCCATTAACTTAATACATTGAATGTAGTTGGGTAAAACCCAAAGTCCATGACCCATACCCATGGAGCATAACCCATGACCCATTGCATGACATCATGCATAAGTCATAATGGGTATTATCCATGACCCATGGAGCTAACCCATAACCCATGGACTAGATGCATTGCATGTTCTAGATACATTGTATCTACTTGGATACCCGTGGTCCAAAGCCTAGGACCCATGACCCAAAACCCATGGGCAATAAGGAGAGTCTCCCGGATCCCTAGTATTACACTAGACGGATCCTTCAATCAAGGGATCCGTGGAACAGTAGCATGTTTTCTTCTACAAATAGTAAGCCATTTCTTCATTGTAAGTTGCCACTCCAAAGGATCTTTCTATGTAGTTTGTGTTTGTTTTTGTGTAATTCTCTAGGTTCCTCTTAAAGGCGAGATCACTACCTCTTGAAGTCGAGCAAGATCAAGTCCATTAGTTGCCATGCTTCATCATCATCAAGACTACTGAGGTTCTCTTGATTGATAGTTCTTTCTTCCTCATTAGAAGTGTTGTGTCAAAGGTATTAGTAAAGGATGCCAAAAGGGTCAAGACGAAGGCAATAGTGAAAGGTGCTTAACGTCCATGTGAAAGGAATTAGTGAAGGATGCCAAAAGGGTCAATACGAAGGCATTAGTGAAAGGTGTTTAACGTCCATCTCAAAGGCATTAGCGAAGGATGCCATAAGAGTCAAGACGAAGGCATTAGTGAAGGGTTCTGAAAGTCCGTGTCAAAGGCATTAGTGAAGAATGCCAAAGGGGTCAAGTCGAAGGCATTAGTGAAAGATGTCAAGGGTTTACCATCGATATGGTGTATCGATGTACAAATAGAGATAGGTTGTATCCAAGGATATTGATATCCTTGATGATGTTGTAATAAGGAGTGGGTCTCCTTTGGGATAGGTGTTGTGTAGTGTTAGAAGATAGTTCCTCCTTTGTAATGGAACTCGGTATCTAGCCTTGTACCGGATAAAGTGTAGGCGACGTTGTGATAGGTGTGGTTCTACCTTGTGGAAGAACCCGGTGTCTAGCCTTGTACCGGAAAAAGAGTAGGCGACGTTGTGAAGGCTTCTACGCCATAAGGAGTTGTGTCGTGTAGTGCTAATGAACTCTCGAATAGGTGACTCGGGGAGTGGAGTAGGGCAATGAAGATGTCCTTGTAGCCGAACCACTATAAACACTCGTGTTGTGGTTTACTGGCTCTCACTCGCTTTTTAACTAAAAGTGTCTGAGAGAATAGTTTCGTAAAAGTTTCTGAGCAGCATGGTCATTCAATGTCTTGCTCTAATCATCCTTTGTTTTAGATACCGTTAAACCATGGATTATGGATCTCAAATCATTCCATATAGTTTAACCATTTAGAATCTCGTTATAGATTTTAATTCAGATATACCAAATGTAATCAAGAATCATCTTGTATTACCCTTTGGGTCCGGCCAGGCAGTTATCTGATTAAATCTGGAGAGGCGCCATGGTATCTTTCTGCACATAACAAGTGGAGTAACAAATCCTTTATTGACTACAAGTGTTGTGGATGCTGCTTCACATCACTGCGAAATATAGCTTTTATAACTACCTTGTTCAGATAGCGTTTTGCGTATACTTACAAAAAATGATATCCACACATAACAGAACTTGCTTGCATCTCAAGTCTAAGGATGAAGATAACAAACCATTTTCAATATTTTACTTATGAAATGGATCCAAAAGTAAATGTTTGAAAGTTGGGGAATCCAATATGCATCTCTAGTGAATACATATGAGTTTGGCGGGAACAATCCGAATTCTCGTTAGAATTATAACCAACACTCACATTTGCCTTATCATAACAATATTCCCATATTGTTAACCGACAATGGACATATTTAGAATAATAAAAATTATTCAAGAATTAAACATGCAAATATAGGTTAACAATTATTATATGAATGAATAACAAATACCAAGTATCTTTATTCATCATAAAGTAAAAATTGTCTTTCAATCCCAATTATCCAAATACTAAAACAGATATGCATGAAACTCATTTAGTAAGTTGAAGCCTAATGTTTCTAACATTTTCAACCTTTCTTTAAAAGAAAAACTAAATAGTCATCTGAATAAACTTTCCGAATACTTATTTCAAAATATCACTTATAGTGAGAGATTTGAAATATAAGATGAGTGTCTTATCTCATATGCTCATACTATTGCAAGAATTATAGTATGGAGATGTCGCCCTACCTTGCATGAGGTATTAGAAATCAACGACATACTGACAGTCATCTTTACAGTTTCTAAAAGTGTAAAGTATTCTCATTCATTAATGTGTAATGCAACAATGCTCTATGTTGAGCACAACTAGTTAGCAGATTTTTCATAAATGATAAAATCCTACTACAACTAGTATAAATAATCCTCTAGCATCATTTGTACTTATACAACACTATGCTTTATAATTCGTAAACATTTATAAAAACAATAATCTAAACACTCTCGATTAGATATTGTTGTTGTCAGCTCATTTTGTTCTTGTACAAAAGCAACAACTAGTCTTATACACAATATAATATATACATGACGAATCCTTAGTTTAAAAACACAAGGTTTCCATCCATGTAAATTATTCCAGATGAAATATATCATTGAAGACTTGCTTGAATAATATATTGCATTTGTGTTAGACTTTATTTTCCGCATTTGTTTATTCCATATAAACATCTATTCCAAGGTTGTTTGTTTTATTCCCTAAATTTCAAGTGAATTTTCATTCCAAGCTTAAGGATCAATATCTAGCTTAAATAGAATGATATTTTCAACATGTAAATTTTAAGGAAAAACACAATGCTCCCATTCAATGTCAGATATACTCAAGAGATATCTTAATTCAATCAGAATCATATTGTGATTAAATTCAAGATCTCAGCTCTTAGATGCATGATACAATCCAAAATATGGATTGCTCAAATTTTGTATACTACATAAAGATAATATAGATTCATAACCTTTTTTATTACACACCGTCCTCGCAAAAGGTAATCATAAAGAAAGAGTTATAAAATCTAATTGTCATATTCAACATACAAGGAACATGTATGACAATTCAATATCTTTATATAATTAATGCATGTGTTATATAAGAAAATGTAATCATAGTCAATTGCTTAAGTATGATTAAAAACTTCTTATAAAATGCCATGCATTAATATGTATACAACTTTCGTCCTTGTGGGTCTTTCTTCAAAAGAAACTCATTCCAACCTCATAGGTTAACTGTTAGGCGAAATAACAATCAATCACAAAACTTGATTTGCCTTTTAAGGACTGCATCTTGTCATTCATAGTTCTAAAATATTTATCAGATTCAAGATGTGATAATGTATTTTAGTAGTTAGCTGATTTAAAATAATCTCCTAACTTATATCCCTCAGCATTGATAATAAAATATATCACTTCAAGTGATGAGGCATCCTTGCGGATTTATGAATGAGAGTAATCATTATACTTCGGTCAACATTTTCATGTTTAACCTTAGTATGACATTAATAAATGCATTTTAGAAGGTTAAGTATTTTGTTCTCAAATAACTTTGAGATTTGTATATGCTCCCACTTACTTTTGTAAGTAGAGACAATTCTCTAAATACTTAGTATTTAAGCAACAATAAATTGTTCCTTACGGAGAACCACAAAATACATTTTAAGTTCTCATCTCAAGATTTGTTGATAAAATGCTTCATAAGATTTAACAAATTCAGAACTTAAATCAAGACATAATGGAATTCCTTCCAATAACTCAAATTAGGGTTTATAGAAAAACTCTAATTTAGTATCACTCTTTAACCAAAAATTCTAGCAATAGTTTTGTATTTCGTCAAGCTAGGAAGAACACCAAAACTACAATCTTCAAGCTAGGAAGTGTAGAAAAATCAAAAATCCAAAAGGGTTTATGATTCAATTGGTTTGAATAGTAAAACCTCAAATCCCTAATGAATTAGGGTTTTCAGTTACGGGTTGTCTTGAATACCTTCTAGGTTTGAACTATATTGAGTGTATCCATGACACACGCAATTTATAACCTTGATATGTTTTTGGAGGTAGAGCAATTAAAGCTATCAGAAACCAAACAATATGAATAAGGTTTGATCGAACACATTAGACATACCATAATGAACTGGTATCCTATGAGTTATTAGAATTGTGAAACTATATCAGAATTCTATAGATAACTTAATTCTCTTGGGACCAAATACTTGTCAATTGGGTCAAGCCAAATTGCATATAAAGTATTTACGAACCAAGTGCATGCAATAATGTATATTCGTTGAACAATACAAGAACCTTATGTTCACGTGTTCGCAAGAAGACAGAACTGTTCAAGGATTATATTTTCATGTGTTAACAAGAAAACAGAACATTTCAATAATACATTATAAGTCTTTGAATAATCAAAGCCTCATGTTTATGTGTTAACTATAAGACATAACACATTTACTATATATACTTTATATTATAAGTCATTGACTAATTCAAGGATTTTATAATTATGTTTTAACATGTAAGCATAATTATACTAACAAAAGTAATCATGAACGCAAACTATTGAGTTCTATAGTAATTTCAAGTTAATTATATACTTCAGAATTATGATCATTATCATATAACCATAATTATGTTGACTAAAACATGTAGTCTAATGTTGAAGTATCTATACACAATATTATGACATTTGAATGTAGTAGGGCAACAAACACCTAGCGTGTTCACGTCCTAGTAGAATCATTATTAGAATGTAATAGGGCAATAAACATCTCATATGTTTAAGTCCTAGTAGAATTCTTATTTACATGTAGTAGGGCATTAAACATCTAACATGTTTAAGTCCTAGTAGATTTATTAGTTTTCTTACGTTGCGGTCAAGAGATACCAATAATCTTGTTGTTCCTTGCACACATTTTGAGATTTCTCCCACTTGTGTAAGGTACAACATCATATTATGAAAACAAACAACACGTGATTGATTGTTCAAACGATATGATAATGTCATAGATATCATAAGTAGTTTTAGAACCATAACCTTTAATAAGGAATTGTGGATTATTATTCTATAGATAACACTTCAGGAAGCGACATCAGGAAGGAAGCGTGTTATCTTATAAAATAAAATGCAATTTTCCTTTAAGCAATGGTTGTTCATATTCGGAAAGTAATGAATTATTTCAAAGCAAGTTTGAAATGATATGGGTGACTAACAAGAAATAAATCCCGTAGCTCCCACTGAAATTGACAACATTACATGAATGATATTTCAGTAATAAAATGCAATTGCTCCAATTGGATTTGTCAACATTGTAAGTGTTACATTTCCAGTAGAAAGCATATAGCAGGTTTATATACTTTCCTATTCTCTTCAAATGCCTACGAGTAGCATGTACTTAGGTATTGAGCAGAGTATATGAAGTTCTACTTATGTAGACAATGGACTAGCCATTCTTTCATTCAATTAACTTGAATCTTCAGCATGCAATTCCTCCTTTATCGTCTACATAGCCCCAAGGGTAATTAGAACTTTAGGAATAATAAGAGTCCAAGAAGATTACCTAGCAAATATGCTAGTAATTCCTTTACTCTTTGTTGTTTAAACTCATGCACCGTGACAAGTGCATGATGTTATTTATTTTGGTAGCTCTAAACACAATGTTTCCAGTTACACAAAATATTCTATCTTTCAATTAACTCTAGACCACGAAAAGGGTAATGAAAGATCATATAAGAGTTTATCAATTTTGGAATCCTATCTTAGTTTGTCAACTAAGGAGAAAAGATAGGTATAAGTCTCACTCTTCTTACTAGGAAAAGAGACTAAGTTTGTCTTTTAAGGAAAAACAAATTTGTTTACGAATTATGTTGCAATAACACAATTAATCAGAACATAAAAAGTTCAAATCTAGTATTTTCGATAATTACATTCTTAAAAGAATTAACTACCCAATTAATTACTAATAAGACTAAGATCCAACTTGCAACCCCATTAATTAC
The DNA here is from genome assembly GCA_910596185.1 of Chrysanthemum makinoi. Lineage (NCBI taxonomy): Eukaryota > Viridiplantae > Streptophyta > Magnoliopsida > Asterales > Asteraceae > Chrysanthemum > Chrysanthemum makinoi. The sequence continues at coordinate 39,311,635 of OU343217.1, forward strand.
CATAGGTCTGACCAGTGTATAAAAAAATGGGACAAGAGGTAAGCGACGAGCGTTAATTGCAAAATGCAACTCTTAGATTTATGAGACTGTTTAAGGCATTAGTATCAAGTAATAATGTCAAAAGCATGTTTAGTTCTCATCTTATGCCTCGGGTCCGAGGTCTGACCAGGTTAACTCGATATAAGTCGACCAAGTATGAACGTGTAAAAATAACCAGAGGTCTGACCAGTGAGAAATAATTACCATGGGTTGGAAAGGCCCTTAGGTCTGACCAGAGAAGTCAATCCAAGTGCACGTGTTCATAGTTGGGTGGCATAGACTTAATATTAACAAATAGGTATGCACACATAAATGTGGTAAAAGTCGTGTACAAAGAAGCATGCAAAACAACTTTGTAACACTAATTTTAAAAACTTTGGTAATGACACTGTAGTGATCATCATGGTTTACGGTAGCTCCAATCGAACGCACAGGGAGGCAGAGGACCAGGTAAGTGAGAAGCATAACCTTAGACATCCTTTCAGTGAGACTGTGCTCACTTCTTTAAACCCCCTTTTGAGTTTGTTCTAGTGGGTGAGCCGTACATCCCAAGTGTCCATAGCGTCTAGTTTTTAAATTCTTGAAAACGTGTTTCATATATTAGGTCACTTTATTTTCCAAAAACAATTTTCCACGAATCAAATAGCAGTTCACAATGAGCATGGTATTTAGGCGTGTAAATAAAGACCAAGATTAATGTTATGGTTGCGATATGTATTATTCCATATTGCATACAATTAGGTGACAAAGCAAGTAATAATGCATATATAGGAATCACAAACATACAAGCATAGACATCAATATAAATAACCACATATTGTTCCGAGTTCTCTTGCGAGTCTTCTCCAAAAGGAGAACAATAAGACCGTCACTAGGATACAATACCTAGATCGCCCCATACATCGCAAAAGCAATTGAGTGGGTCTTGTGGCCGGAAAACACATAAAACGCATGGCAATCTCAATTAACAAGTAATTACGCAATTTTATGTATTTAGTAAACAATATGCAATTCTAATTATCATAATAATTCTAATTAACAATTAATAAGTACAAATTAGCGTTTAATTCTAATTAGCAAGTAATTATAATTTAACATGTAATTCTTAATTAACAATTTAATTTTAATTAACAAGGTAATTATAATTCACATGTAAATTAATACTAATTAACAAATTAATTCTAATTATCAATATAATTTTAATTTGTGTGTGACTAGTTATTATTTATTAAAAATTGACAAGTATTGCATGTAATTGTCAAAATTAAAATAAAACATAATAACTAAACTAGGTTTCATGCAGCCATTTTAAAACATGTTTATTAATATCAGAAACGTGTAACCCATAATCGCAAAAAAGAGTTGACTCGTGATGCCACTGTTGGGATTTTAGAAGCAGTTAACCAGTAACCTCTACGAGTACGCAGCGTATATTGGATCTAGTTAATACAATTATGTTAACACGTAATTAATAAACACATAATTAATACAATATTAATTAATTAAAAGGGATTAAGAAAAACTAACCTTGCTTAGCAATTGATCTCTAGTAATGGAATAAGAAAACCTTACGAAACCTTAAGTATCTAAAATAGATACCTCGAAGAGTATCACACACAAACCCGATTCACGTATACGTTCGATGTAGCTAGTCGAGAACGTAAACTAAAACCAATCAACACTTTGGAACTTGAATATAATACCACGAGCAGAAAACCACCAAAGAGTCAAGCTACTTTCCTGCCCACTATTTTCTGTCCAAGAAACAGAAGTAATCCAATCACCCGATATCGGATATAATTAATCCGATATATACCAGCTCCTTTGTCCAAGAAGAATCAAAGACCTTGAACAAATTAAAACCTTACTAGCTGCTACTTTTGTGTCGACCAGGAAACAAAGAAACAACCTTTTACCAATTTATCTAAACACTTGTACTTAAACAAGTTTAGATTTAAGCTAAACCTAAACCTTGTTCGACCTAGTGAATAAATCGACCAAGGGAGAAAAGCTGGAGAAAACTGGTTCGGTTTTAGGGATGGAAGAAGTATGTTATGCGTGATAATGCAAAGGCTAGGGGTTGGTATATATAGGGTCTTGACCAACATATACTAGGGCATCAAGACTTGTTCAACAAGTCATAAACCCAAGCTCAAAACCCACCCTTGCTGCATGCCCAATCGGATGGTAAACCAGGCCCAAGGCAACCCATCTTTGACCCGCTGAATAACTAAAAACAGCCCATGGATCAACAAATACAATTGGGTCAAATCATGCATGTCGGGTACAAATATATTCAAGTATTAGTTACATTCAACACGTATATTCGTGTTCATCGCGTGTGCCCCCATCGGCTCACACACTTCTAGTCGTTTATGTGTGTTTTAAACTCCCACAATCCAACAATTAAGCTTTTGTCAATTAAAATTATATCTAGTCTTCTCTACTACTCTTCTTATATAGGAGATCACATCATGCTTGAAGGGTGCTACTATCGATACAACCTCAATAGTAGTACCCCTTCAAGCGTGATGCGAGCTCCTAAGAAGAGAAGAACATATATATTTTTAATTGACAAAAGCTTAATGACTTTCATTCATTGTAAAACATTATTATATATACTATTTATCGTACATAAGTTTTGGACAACAAGCGCACAACAAGCAAAACATTAGAGCATTAAATGCAAACTTTGCCAACTTGGCAAAAACAGCCCCTGAGGTTCAAGTGTCGCTACAAAGTAAGTCCAAACATTAAATGCAAAGTTTCACAACTTGGCAAAAACAGTCATTGAGGTTTAAGTGTCGTTGCAAAGTAAGTCATGTACCATTAATTGCTATCTATAGCAACTTGGCAAAATTAGTCCCTAAGGTATAAGTGTCGTTACAAAGTAAGTCCTTTGAAGCCAATCCCGCTGCATCGCGCGGGTTTCCACACTCGTTAAATACTAGTTATGAGATAATCTCACACAAACCCGAAGACTTATCTTAACACACGAATCAAATAAACAATCTAAACACATATCCTAAACAATTGATAAATTATGATGGTTATCCTAACCTCTCACGATTCCTTGTGTCAAGCTGGTAACCCATCACAAAGTCCTTGTGCCAAGCCGGAGCCGTTGATATCCTTTTGGCGCGGCCCCCTTCTTGAACCGCGGTCGTAACAGATGATTAAAACATGTATATTGTTAAGCATGTGTAATCGATAATTTAAAGATATCAACATTTATGATATTAATATTGATACTACTGAAATCGATATCTATAGTTTGTTGTTTATTTGTTCAGGTGTAACATTAACAATATATTTTTTCTTTCTTATTTCATTTGTTTAGTTACTATTATTACTTTAAAATAGAAAATATCTTCCACTACATCAGAAATTACACGCACTTCCAGTTATAAAAAAGAGTTAATTGCATTTTTGGTCCTTGTGGTTTGGCCAAATTGCAGATTTGGTCCTCTAAACTTTGAAAGTGCAACGATAGTCCTTATTTTGAAGTTTGGGTTGCATTTTTTGTCCTTATCGATGTGAAATGACCAAATTACCCTTGTCTTTTTCCGAAGAAGACAAAGGGTATTTTAGTCATTTAACTTTATCCAAGGACCAAAAATGCAATCCAAACTTTAAAATAAGGACTATCGCTGCACTTTGAAAGTTTTGAGAACCAAACCTGCAATTTGGCCAAACCACAAGGACCAAAAATGCAATTAACTCTATAAAAAATTAAGAGAGAAAAAAATAACGCTCTTTCAATGATAGAACAAGTAGATGATGGACCAATTTAAAGAATCTAAACCAATTGAGGGTAGCTTAGTGGTAAAAGGACTTGTGAATATCATTCTAAAATGTGTGAGATCTTAAGTTTAATTCATGCTAGGTGCATTTAACTTTAAATGACCACGCCAACCTTCTGAAAATGGAGGGCTTTACCTAGTTTGAATATGTGTGGCGGTGGATTCAAACCCCGTGAATTAGTCGACCAAAAGTTAAAAAATCACGGTTACCAAAAAAAAATTAAAGAATCTAAATAAATTTTGAACAAACTCTAACATGTGAAAGATATGACTCGTCATGACATGACATGTACACATAGCAAATGCCATCGACTTTTGTATTCAAAAAGATAAGTTTGTCATAATAATTGTATATTTTTTAATTGCTGTTATAGGAAGGGCTATGTTATACAAACCTTTCCTATATTGTCATATCAAGAGGTTTTGGTTAAACCGTACAACCCGCGATGCAGACCGTATAAACTAATGATTCATTCAATAATTGGATACCCTCCCTATGGGAGGGCGTGGATAACTCACCCCTTATATGAATTTAACCCATTATGCTTTGTTGAACGTGACGCTTTGACTAAGAATTTTTAAATTATTAATTGGCAAATGGGCTATATTGCAGAAATGATGCTTGTAAGTTGGGTTGTAATAAATGAATCAAATCTTCATTTAACATTTTATGAACCATCCGATAAAATATTTGTTTATATTTATTTTTTCATTAAATGGGAGAAAATGAACAAGATTTTACATTCGCTTAGTTAAACAAAGGAACTTGAATAAACATCTCGTTTTTTATATTTTTTTATGTTTTTATGTTCATGGATGTTCGGTTATGTGTTTGTTAATATTTGTTTATTTTTATTTATTTGCTTATATTCGAATATCGTATCTTACTATGATATACTTTTACTAAAATGTGTATGCTTAAAGGAACGGACACACACAAAATCAATTCTATTTGTATATTTTGAATATCTTATGCTTGTTTTGATATTTATTTATGTTCCTTCGTTTACGCTTGTTTAGTTCCAATAAGGAACGAACATAAATGAACACGAATAACCTCTTTTTATTAATGAACGAACATGAAGAATAAAATTCGTTCATTTAAGTGTTTGTGTCCATTTATTTTTACAGTTAAACTTAAACAAACAAACATGAAAATGGCTCCATTCGTGTTTGTCTGGTTCGGTTCGTTTGCAACGCTACTTGTCAAGTCCTGTCACTATCATTCAAATGAAAACTCAGTGACACCCTCATCAACTATCATTCTATTATTTGAATCCAGATAACATTCTGTTAGAAGAAAAGAAAAACTGATGAGTTTGTTGAACCCGAATCAATGATCTAGCTCTATTGCTTGCTCCAACTGATCACCAATATATGTTTCCAATTACAAAACAGGTGTTTGTCTCTCAAATGAATGGAAAACTCATAATATAAGATGGTTAAGAAGAAGAGGAAGAAGGAAAACTTTAATACACGGAAGATGTGTTTAGTTCAATGAAAAGTAATTTATTTATACAGGTTTACAAGGACATTTAGGTAATGCTTGGTTGAGGGTTTAGGTGTATAAGGAAAGGGTAAGGTAATAAATAAATGAGCTTGGTTGAGTATAATGCATTCAACCATTACCCATTAGTGGGTCCTGGGGCATTACCCAATAAATTGGGAGGATTGATTTTCATTACCCACTAATTAACCCGCCAAATATACGCGCCAATTAACCTTACTTCTTTTATACTCTTTCACACTTCCAATCAACTCAACTTCATCAGATATTTTTATTTTCACACAATGTTTATCCTCCCCATCTTCATTCTCTCCATCTACCAAACTTATATTTATTCAAAATGGTCAAGCAATTAGTTTCTTTCTCACAAGGTGGTTTAGGTGTCAACTTTCACTAGAACAAAAAGTGTATTTGGCCAGACCGAATATGTGTGACGATATACGTATAGTCACACATGATTTTTCGGTCGTGTGTGACTAAAGGTGCCGCGACCATAGGTACTCTATGGTCACGTGTTTGACTTTTTTTTTAGTCTCTATTGCAAAAGAGTAACCAAAACAGTAACATGTGTGACTAATTAGGTACAAATTTTGTTGGATTAATCCGTATTAGTGACCATAAACACTATATAGTCACACAAAGCATGTTTTTTTTGGGTATTTAGTCACATACAATTAAGCATAAAGTGGCCAAAAGTGTTAATAAGTGTGACCATATGTTGTTTAAGGTGAAGAAATATGTCTTTTGTGTGACTATTGATCATCCAATGGCCACTTGAATTTTATGTTTGTGTGGCCTTTTGTAACATTTAGTCACACAAATCATGTTTGTTTTGGGTATTTAGTCACATACAATTAACCATAAAGTGGCTAAAAGTGTTAATAAGTGTGACCATATGGTGTTTAAAGTGAAGAAATGTGTGTTTTGTGTGACTATTGATCATCCAATGGCCACTTGAATTTTATGTTTGTGTGGCCTTTTCTAACATTTAGTCACACAAAGCACGTTTCTTTTGGGTATTTAGTCACATACAATTAATCATAAAGTGGCGAAAAGTGTTAATAAGTGTGACCATATGGTGTTTTAAGTGAAGAAATGTGTGTTTTGTGTGACTATTGCTCATCCAATTGCCACATTAATTTTATGTTTGTGTGGCCTTTTCTAACATTTAGCCACATAAAGCATGTTTGTTTTGGGTATTTAGTCACATGCAATTAACCATAAAGTGGCTAAAAGTGTTAATAAGTGTGACCATATGGTGTTTAAAGTGAAGAAATGTGTGTTTTGTGTGACTATTGATCATCCAATGGCCACTTGAATTTTATGTTTGTGTGGCATTTTCTAACATTTAGTCACACAAAGCATGTTTGTTTTGGGTATTTAGTCACATGCAATTAACCATAAAGTGGCTAAAAGTGTTAATAAGTGTGACCATATGGTGTTTAAAGTGAAGAAATGTGTGTTTTGTGTGACTATTGATCATCCAATGACCACTTGAATTTTATGTTTGTGTGGCCTTTTCTAACATTTAGTCACACAAAGCATGTTTGTTTTGGGTATTTAGTCACATACAATTAATCATAAAGTGGCCAAAAGTGTTAATAAGTGTGACCATATGGTGTTTTAAGTGAAGAAATGTGTGTTTTGTGTGACTATTGCTCATCGAATGGCCACATTAATTTTATGTTTGTGTGGCCTTTTCTAACATTTAGTCACACAAAGCATGTTTCTTTTGGGTATTTAGTCACATACAAATTAAGCATAAAGTGGCCAAAAGTGTTAATAAGTGTGACCATATGGTGTTTTAAGTGAAGAAATGTGTGTTTTGTGTGACTATTGCTCATCCAATGGCCACATTAATTTTATGTTTGTGTGGCCCTTTCTAACATTTAGTCACGCATCGAATTAAGCAAACTGTGACGAAAAAGTGTTAATAATTGTGACTATGAATCTTTTAGTCACATATAAGAAATCAATATATATCAAAACAAATTCAAATATATAAAAATATATTCAAAATATATTCAAATACAATAAAATTAGAACGTATATAAAATTGTAATGTCGTACAATTTTAAAATTCTCAATAATTTAACGACTTCTGACTCTTGATCTTCTTAGCTTCCTTTTGCATGGCATCACTAGAGACGTAGCGCTTCGATTGTAATTTAGGTGCAGTTCTGTTCTCACCAATCAGTTTTATGGTACTTTGTGGTGTTACCTGTAGGAAACAAAAGCCGGGTGTATCAAACACTGAATTAAATATGAAGAATGATATATGTAGGTTTATAAAACACATGCATATATGTACCTTTTCATCGAAAACCACTTGATCCTTTGGCCATGCATAAAAACCACCTACTGCATCCTTAACTGTTTTGAAACTGTTACTTCCTACATCCGGTATGCATGCTGCATCCACTAAAGATTTTTCAATAGACACTCTGTAGCAATCCTTTGGGAGCGGTTTGTTATGAAGCATTTGTTTTCCAACAATTTTGTACACGGTACCCTCCACAATAATAGTTGATTTCTTTAAGTGCCACAGTATGCACTTAATTACCTAAAAAGATAATTTGTTGCATGTATATATGTATCAGTAATTAATTAAACTAAAGAATATATGAAAATGTTTAAATACATACTTGTGGTAGTACTATTAATGGAGACTCATTTTCTTGTGATTCGGAAAGTTGACGTGAAGAATCCTTTCGTTTTGATCTAGTCGATTTCTTAGATGCGACAGATTTAACAGTTTCCTATATATATAATACACGGTAAATAATACATATATGTAGAGTTCAAAAATACCAGGGGGATGATTTATTACTTACACTTATTTCCATTTCCTTTTCCAAAGTTGCAAGTCCATTAGACTTCTCAATGCTCGCAATTTTCTCACGTCCAACAACACGTGTTCCGGCATCCTCATCAGCACTGCTATTTAAAAGATTAATGTTCACCGGAGACACCTGAAATATAAATTGTTTAAGAAGACTGCAGCAGTATTTAAAAGGGTAAAAAAAAAGATGGAATGTTACTTTCTTATGTCTTACTTCCGTTTGTGTCAATAGATTTGAAGTTGACTGCAATCTGCCCCTTTGTGCACCAATTGTTTCATCAAATCTGTATTACGCCTCTTTTTCTTGACGTTTGCGCCTCTCATCATCAAGTTCACTTTGAAGTAACACCACTCTTTCATCAGATGCTTTTCTGATTCGAGGAGATCAAAATACCTCTTGTAGGTTACTCCACCTCCCACTCCTCTCGCATATCCTCCCTTTTCCTTACCTAATACAACTGTCATGGCATCAGTGCCATGATCAAGCTTCAAGATTCCTTATTTGATCTTGTCGTCCGTTTCTTTCTGCACACACAATATGGGAAATAGGTTATTTAATTCTACCAGTATTAACTTGTAACTAAAAGTATTAACTAAAACACTACCTGTATTAACTTATAACTGACAGTTTTAAGTAATACAGTAGCAGTATTCTAAAAGTATTAACTAAAACACTACCTGTATTAACTTATAACTAACAGTTTTAAGTAATACAGTAGCAGTATTAACTTATAACTAAACAAACTTAATAATAAAATTTGCAGTCAAACTTACAAATTTTTCTCCCATTGATCTGATATCATCATCGTGATATTCTTCGTCTTTTTTCACCCTTCCTTTCAACCACAGCGTACCACGCGGTGGTTCTTCATCTGGTTCAATTTCTTTACTCTCAATCTTATAAACATCAAATACATACAAATGTAAGATAAACGAATATAAACGAAAGTATGATGCTATTAAATAAAAATGTGCAAATGTTTCTGTTACCATTTTTCTATCACACTGGCGTATCCACCTCGTCCCATTGTATGATCATAAACAGACTTGGAACGCGACACTTTAGCTTTTGCTGATCTCACCTTGCAACACAAAATCATACGGCGTTTAGATGTAGTAATGCTGATAGTATACAACTAATACATATGGAAACATATGAAAAGGTGAAAGATATTTGAACTTGAATAAAAATGAATAATTAACACCTTGTATTCCTCGCTGGCTGTGTAGTTTACAAAATTAACCCAATCTTCGGATTTTATAATTGCATTATACTTTGCCGGGACTTCATTTAGTTTTGAAAGGGTATTTTGGTTGGGCAATATGTAGTTTTGTATCAATTTCATTCTGAAATTCCTTAGAAGTTGACCAAGACGATTCATTATCAACTTTCTGACCGTCAAGTCAACATCAAAATATCGCTGCAAAGATTAACAAATTATTGTTAATTAGTTGCACATACTGTAAATGCAGAGATAAACTTATTAACACCTTGTATCTACGACAGCCAAGCCACTACTAGTTAAAAAAAGTATATGTGTACCGTGATTTCGTCCCACATTTTATCTCTTGCTTCCGAATCAACTTTCTTCCAGGTTAGAATCCTAACACCTATATGCTCACGAACCAAATCACCCAAAAAACTCGAAAACAATGCTCTGTTTTTTCCTGATAACCTATCCAGTGCATCGAAGGTTACACTGACCTTTATTCCGTCTGTTTTTCCATATTCCCTGCGAAACTTAGCTAACCTAGTTATGCCCCTCTTAACAACATTCGCATTTGAATGGTTGTTTCCAGCATCCTCACCCTCATCTGAATACGTCTCTGATTCATATTCTAAAGTGTTATCATTTTCACGATCAGAATAAACCAAATCATCCTAACAATTGATTTGAGTTGCCATGATTCGTCAGAAGTAATGTGTTAAAGAAAATTAGTAAAATTAATTGGTAAATAATGGTGTAAAAATTGAAGTTTTGGTTGTTTTGCTTGAAGGTTGATTTATTGGAGTAAAAATAGGGCTAATGATGGGGCAGTTTTTCAATTAAGGAAACCATAATTTCCAAAGTAATTTTAAAAATTTTGGCTAAAATTTGGCTCCAAATTTGATAATTTTAAAATGTGGCTCCAAATTTATAATATAGCATTTAAATATTTAATTTTTGGCTGCAATTTAAATATGAATTAGAAAATCTAATTTTTGAAAAATCAAACAATTTTTGAAACCAAAAACACCCCTGACATAAATGGTGCTTACCCACAGTCCCAAACACCCATATTACTTCAAACCAGTTGTGTCAAAGACACATATAACTGCAGATACACTAAAATCACCACATGGCGCATACAAATGAACAATCAAAAGCTAAAAATGGACTTAAAGCAACTAATTAAGCAACTATAACTAATAAGCAGTTCCAGATAAACAATTAAGCACAAAAATAGGCAAATCAAACCATGAACTGCTGATACATCAAACAGCCCTAAGACCTTACTTTAAGCCTATAAATAAGCTATTTATAAGTATTTAGATAAGCTCTAACATCCTCAAGCAGTCAAAAAAAATCAAGAAAACATGTAAATGCAATTAACTTAAAGCAAAAACAACAACAAAAACACCCTAAATCTAGTGGTTCAATCAAAAATAATTGTCATGAACAAACGCCTCCAGTTCTAAACTTCGTAATCAGTCATAAAAATTGACAACAATCTAAAAATTGAACATCCTAATCCTACAATAATACATTCTACCAGTGCGAATATGAACTTAAACACCACAACCAATTCCTAAATTCAAAACAACATGAAAAAAAAGATGAAACAAACTAGCGAACACATTACTTATATTAACAAACATATTTAGCATTCGTATGAATAAACCATCAAAAGATCCATACATATTCCATTGTTAATATATCTACATACCATCCCATTAAACCAAGACATTAGACATTAGACATTAGACATAAACAGATGACACTAGAGCAAAAGAAAACATCCCATTCCATAGCGAGAAACCCTTCAACCATTCATCGCCTGAATTTGTTCTTCCTTGGTATCGATTTCCTCCTAAGATTGAGTAATGAGATCATTCAACCCCTGCAGCTTAGACCTCGCAGCCTCCCTGTCATCCCTAAGATCCACCAATCTCTAAGGACCTAATTTTTAAAAACAGCAAACTAAGTCCTCCTTAATTTAAACTATGACTATAAATTAGGGGTGTTGATCCGTTCGGTTATCGGGTTTTGTTTCGTTTGTTAATACAAATAAGCCGTAAAAACGTTTATTTATATTTTACGATCTTCTAATATTTTGTCGATAAAAAAAGTAAAATCATTTTAACGAAACAAATAGAGTACGTAAATAGTTTGAGTTAATAGTTTTCTAACACACTTACGCTTTCACATAAAACACTAAAACAAGTATAAGTGATTTTATGATTTAGATACATATGTACAACAACTAGTGTTTACATATTGGGTTGAACATATACTTAAACTAAGTATACTAAAAATGGGTAAAAACTAAGTGTATGCTAAAATGGTTAATACAAATATATACTAAATGGGTAAAATACTAGCAAATGGTTTTGACCCATAACCCATGGTTTTATATATACCACTTAACCAAGTTCATTGTATCTAGAAAGAAAACCATGGATCAACCCATAACCCATGACCCATGACCCATAACCAAAAATACCCATGGGCAAAGAGGAGCGGACCACGGATCCCTAACTTTGTGCTAGCCGGATCCCTTGTGGTAGGGATCCGTAGGATCCGGGGAACAGTAGAGGTTTTTCCTCTATAAATAGTGAGCCATTTCTTCATTGTTTCTCACCCCCTTTCAATATACTTTCTCCCCTGAGTTAAATCTCACTAACCTTAGATCCAAGAGATCTATGTTTGTAGTTTTGTTTTTGTGTGATCTTTTAGGTTCCTCTTAAAGGCAAGATCACCACCTTTGAAGTCGAGAAAGCTCAAGTCCATGAGTTGCCATGCTTCCTCATCATCAAGGCTACTGAAGTCTTCTTGTTGATGATTCCCTTCTTTCTTCAAAGAAGTGTAGTGTTGAAGACATTAGTGAAAGATGTCTTAAGAGTCAAGACGAAGATATTAGTGAAGGATATCTATCGTCTATAGGATAAAGCATTAGTGAAAGGTGCTTGGAAGTCAAGACTAAGAAGCATTAGTGAAAGGTGCTTAGAAGTCAAGACAAAGAAGCATTAGTGAAAGGTGCTTAGAAGTGAAGACACAAGACATTAGTGAAAGGTGTCTTGTAGATCTAGTCAAAGGCATTAGTGAAAGGTGCCTTAGATGTACATTCGATATGGTGTGTTTCGATGTACAAGATAGACTAGTTTTAGATCCAAGGATATTGATATCCTTGATGATGTTGTAAAGGAGTAGATCTCCTTTGCGATTAGTCGTTGGTGTAGTGTGGTAGTAGTTCCTCCATTGCAATGGAACTAGGTGCTTAGCCTAGTACCTAATAAAGGGTAGGCGACGTTGTGAAGGTGTAGTTCACCTAAGGTGTGAAAGAACTAGGTACTTAGCCTAGTACCTAATAAAGGGTAGGTGACGTTGTGAAGGATTAGTTCTCCTAAGGTGTGAAAGAACTCGGTGGTTAGCCTAGCACCGTATAAAGGGTAGGCGACGTTGTGTTAGGTGTGGTTCGCCTTGGTGTGAAAGAACTCGGTATTTAGCTTTGTACCGGAAAAAGGTTAAGCGACGTTGTGAAGGCTTCTCCGCCATAAGGAGATTGGTGTAGTGATTACGAACTCTCGAGTAGGTGACTCGGGGAGTGGAGTAGGGCAAGGAAGGTGACCTTGTAGCCGAACTACTATAAATACTTGCGTTGTGGTTTTGTGCTTCTTACTCTTATCTTTTCATTACTTACCTTTACATGCTTGTTTATCAACATCCAACACACACATTCAAATAGATCGACATAAGTCGATCTAAATAGATTAAAAAGAAGTTGTAATTGGTAAAACTATTCAACCCCCCCCCCTTCTAGTTTTCCACAATTGGTATCAGAGCTTCGTTACCAAGTTTGTTGAAATATATTGTACTTTAAAAACTTGATACGATCCACGGTTAATTGAAAACTACAAAGAAGGTCTTTCATAAAAACAAACACCATGTCTTTTAAAACTATATGTTTGGATGTTGATTTGATAACAACATTTTTCTTATTTATTTTTAATTGCAATAATCTTCTTTGTCATGTTGATTAGTCAAAGCTCATACCCACCAAGCTTTAGGAGTCGCTTGGTAACAAGAATACCTTCCTTAAGAAGGTATCTTAAAGGAGCGGGAATCGTCTAAGTGACATTTGTTGTGTCATTTGTAAAGACATTCCTAAGTACGCTAGAGGTATGATTTTCTTTTTACTTTGCCTGATAATTAAGTATACCTATTTAGGTATTTATATGATTATCTTTTGTGCTTATACATGTTTACATGAAGCTTCATTAGGAAGCCTTTTTTTTTTCACATACGTGTTTTATTTCTCGTCTAAAATCGTGGTATATAAAACTTATGTTTTGTTTCCTTTAAATTCATTAATAAAACATAACACGAATTTCAAAAATTCCTCCTTCCCTATAAAAACTCTCACCGTCGACCTATTTATCAAATCCTCACCTTTTTTAAATCATCCGATTTCAAAAATTCCCTCTCACTTAAAAACTTCATCTTCCTCCTCATTCCATCTCAACCGAAACCAAGAAGATCCGTCATCAACATGGTTTACATCGCACTCGTGCTCATCGTCATAACACTCATCGCACTTGTGTTCCCTATGATGAAGTTCACATACGGAGACATTTACTTTGTGTTGTTAATCTATATTGGGGTCATTTACCCAATCCTTTGTATCATCCTTAGCATTGAAATGCAATATTATTAATGATCTAGATTATCTAGGTTGCTTTTGTTATAGTATGTTTATCATTTCTTTTGATTTATATGTTTCATTTCTTTCGTGATACATTAGAAGTCATGTATGCATGCTAAAAGAAAAATGTAGGATAAAACATATTTTCATGGTATAAAAACTATAAAAATCTGTTTCTGTTACCTGAGCATCCACGGATCCGGAAGTTATTCTAGCCGGATCCCTTTTGAAAAGGAACCGTGGGATCCGTCCTACTGGAAAACAGTTTTTCATGCAAATCAAAAACCTCTTTTCGTCTAAGAGTAATACTCCACTTGTATGTCAAAACCATATGTGAGTTAAGTGTATTTCCTGTTAAAAACCATTGTTAATAAAAATCTAGTAAAAACCTTAGATTAACATATGTTGACCACAAACATTTCCTTTTATTAACTTGTCATTTCTATAGGTTCAACTATGACGCATGAATATGAGTTTGATTTTTCACTCACTAGCGTCTACACTCCGAACATCTATCTCGAACCCAACACGCCTGGCAATCATGTCCGTGGGTTCAATAATCTCGAAAACCGTCACTTCCATGAAGGACGTATTGTAGACACCTCTCTAGAATTCGAAGAAGGTATCAATACCTCCTTCCGAGCCATAGGACTAGAATGTCTTCTTGAAATCAACGAGAAGATATGTCCAAGGTTCATAATGGAATTCTTCCGTCAAGTCGAACTCGTTCGTAACGAGGATCGCTCTTTATCTCTTTGGTTTTATATCAAAAACCAAAAGTTCGCTTTAACACTTGGGCATTTTGCTCACATCCTCCGGATTCCAAATCATGGACAATGTGCCTTCACCGAAGATTGGTCTCTAGACTCTCTCTTCAACTTTCGTGAAGAAAATAGTCCATATTGTTCACACATACCCTCTCCGGAAGATTTAAATCGCATAATATGCAAACCTCGACCATATTACTCCGATCCAAACATTATCTTTACAAGGGATATCCAAGAAGAGTACAAGCCTATTGCACTCATCCTACGTGAAAATGTTTGGAGTCTTAGGGGAAATCGAGAAATCCTTCCGGCTTGTTGTGCTCACATGTTGTACTGTTTGCTAACACAACAACCATTCAATCTCGCCTACTTCTTCGCAAGGAGAATTGCAAATCTTCAAGGCTCCAAGAATAAACTCATCCCTTATGGAATGTTCTTGACACGCCTCTATCATAATGTTATGCACTTCCATCCTCAATTTCAAAGTCCGTTGTATGTACTTGTGAACAAAATGATGGAACCGCTAAACATATCCCTCATGAAGACTTTCTTCATTCTTGACTCCACCAACACTCATCAATCACTTAATGATCCTCCTAGCGAGAACACTCAAGGAAAGTAATAATATTTCAAAATAGGATCAAATCTATTGTACTCGTGCTTTATCAATGTAATCCAATTTCCTTCATGAAATAAAACATTTGATATCTTAGTATTTAGAACTCTCTTTAGACTATCCTTGAGATATAATGCGTTGTCAAGATCATTGCATACCTTTAGTAAAGGTCCTGCTGAGCAGATGGGCGGATCCCAAAAGTTACACTAGACGGATCCCTACTCTTAGGGAACCGTGGGATCCGTCGAACAGAAAATGCAATTACAAGCATTGTATTTCAAAGATATTCTTAGAACACCTTACACTAAGCTAAACATAGTGTCTTAAGGCAAATTAAGTCCTTATCAAGATAGGTTAATCTTTCCCATTCATACATAACTCACCGAGGTTACACTCTAAAAATGCTTGTAGATCTACCGTTTTGTTTTAATCCATTACTCTTCCGCTCTTAAACTCACACCTTATTCTCTACTTGATCCCTCACATCTAGTCTTAGAAATATTTCAATTATGGCAAAATTGATCATAAATCATCCTCACCTCCAAATTGATCAAATTTGATCAAAATCTAGTTTTCTCATCTTCAAGCTTGTAGGATATTTTCCAAAACACTATCCTAAGACACAACCTGATCCTTAGGATCATCTAGCTTCAATTGACATTCTAAATCTTTAGTGTCATCATTATTCATCCATTGGTACTCTTGAAAGTTCCAAATCCTTCCACAAAAGACAATCATTAGCTACATCATTCATTACCTTCAAGTACTCAAGCATCCCTTCATTTAAAACACTTAGAAGAACTGAAACACTCAAGATGATATAGGTCTTAGATCTTAGAAACATCATTTCAAATCTTTCATAGCTGGCTGAGACGGATCCCTAGGATTAGCCTAGACGGATCCTTCTGAGGAGGGAACCGTGGGTTCCGTATGACAGTATAGGTCAAATCTTGCTAAAGCAATCATTTCAACTCATCTTCCTAACTCAAACACTCCATCTCATCTTAAATGAGTTCCTAGATCAGTACAACCTCTGAAGTTGACTCTTGTGCATGTCAATCATCACATTCCAATGAATCCTAGTGGCTTGAAGCTTAAATGCACTTGCCAAATCTCTTATTTTATAAACCACCTTATTAGGACCTCCATAGTCATCACTTTCATCCCAACTTTCAGCTCTTGCAAACTCTTGAAATCATCTCATCATGAGGAAAACCCCAAGTAGTAACTTATCCACCAAAGAACCACCCATGAAAAGAGCTCGTGTTATACACGAAATTTCCTCAACCGAATCATCTCTGGTCAAGCCGACAAATGATAGAATCCTTCATCATCCAATCAAGCCAATTTCTAAAAGGTTAGTACCCACAAAACTACCTTTGCCAAACACCACCATACCTCCTAGGCCAAACAATATCATCTCCACCAAACCATCACCATTGGTTCCTAGAGCTATTTCATTTACATCCCCACTATCATCACCACACCTCTACAATATAGAGGACTTGCCTCCTAGGCCGTCTCATCCGCTTCCGACGACAACATACTCCTCATTAGGAGGAATAATGGTTCAAAATCAAGGTGTTGAGTCAACACTTGCTCCGGCTTCCTTCTCGGCGTTTTCATCATATAATCCCATTTGGATTATGACAAATCATCAAAATCAACCACCCGACCATATGGAAGTTGACACCTCTCTACCACCACCATCATTCTTGGTTGAGTCATTCTTAAATGCACCTCCACCAATCCCTCCATCGTTTGAAGCTCCACAAGCCGCTTCACTTGATCCTTTGAATCAAGCCATCTCATCTCATCCACCACCACTACCTAGCCATGACAAAGATTGCTATCATTGTCAACATGTTGAAAGTTTGATACATGAAGTACGAGAAGACCAACGTTTCATGTTCTATCATCTCCTCGAACATTTCGACGAGATTAAACCTAAACAAAACTTGAGCTAGAAGATTATAGTGGTGTCTTAGGTTCAAGCGTTAGGGGATCTAGAAATTCCTAGTCATGTATTTTCTATTCTCTTGTTTTTTCGAGTCATGTATATCATAACTCTTGTTTATTAAATGGAATTACATGCTACTTGCTATATTTCTGAGTATGTGAGTATACTATATAATCCATATCTCCTTTCGGTATTAACATTTCTTGTTATACCAATCTCTGCTGACTTTATTCATCAGCCAGACGGATCCCTCAGATTTGCCTAGACGGATCCCTACTAGGAGGGAACCGCGGGATCCGTGAGACAGAAAGCCTTCTTTCTACTAACTTGAATCACATTTTGCAGGAAATTTTGAATTATTCTTGATTTCTAACATTTGTTTTGTAGCTATTCAATTTACATATGAAGACTTTGACATCATAAAGCTAGGGGGAGCTTTATGTCAAAGCAATACATTGCAAATTACTTGCAATACTAGGTTTACATTTCGTGACATCCCTTTGCAACAATTGCAATCATCAAGGGGGAGCACATTCGTCTCGTAGACGATATCTTTTGCAAACTTATTTGCAAACAAACTAGATTAGTATCATTTACTTGACGCTTTTACGTAGGGATGGACTCGTCAAGGGGGAGTAAAAGACGAGATCCTTTCCCGTTATTTGCTCTCTATCTCCTTTTACTTTTAATTCTTTCACATGTTTTTCTTAAAAACAACGTGTTGCCTTCCTTCAAACACTTTTTGTTTCGACAAAAAGGGGAGAAGAAAGTAAAAACTACAAATTCAAATTTTTACGAATTTTAGCTTTTTCCTTAAAATAATTTTATGTTTTGTCATCAACAAAAAGGGGGAGATTATTAATACAAATAAGCCGTAAAAACGTTTATTTATATTTTACGATCTTCTAATATTTTGTCGATAACAAAAGTAAAATCATTTTAACGAAACAAATAGAGTACGTAAATAGTTTGAGTTAATAGTTTTCTAACACACTTACGCTTTCACATAAAACACTAAAACAAGTATAAGTGATTTTATGATTTAGATACATATGTACAACAACTAGTGTTTACATATTGGGTTGAACATATACTTAAACTAAGTATACTAAGAATGGGTAAAAACTAAGTGTATGCTAAAATGGGTAAATACAAATATATACTAAATGGGTAAAATACTAGCAAATGGTTTTGACCCATAACCCATGGTTTTATATATACCACTTAACCAAGTTCATTGTATCTAGAAAGAAAACCATGGATCAACCCATAACCCATGACCCATGACCCATAACCAAAAATACCCATGGGCAAAGAGGAGCGGACCACGGATCCCTAACTTTGTGCTAGCCGGATCCCTTATGGTAGGGATCCGTGGGATCCGGGGAACAGTAGAGGTTTTTTCTCTATAAATAGTGAGCCATTTCTTCATTGTTTCTCACCCCCCCTTTCAATATACTTTCTCCCTGAGTTAAATCTCACTAACCTTAGATCCAAGAGATCTATGTTTGTAGTTTTGTTTTTGTGTGATCTTTTAGGTTCCTCTTAAAGGCAAGATCACCACCTTTGAAGTCGAGCAAGCTCAAGTCCATGAGTTGCCATGCTTCCTCATCATCAAGGCTACTGAAGTCTTCTTGTTGATGATTCCCTTCTTTCTTCAAAGAAGTGTAGTGTTGAAGACATTAGTGAAAGATGTCTTAAGAGTCAAGACGAAGATATTAGTGAAGGATATCTATAGTCTATAGGATAAAGCATTAGTGAAAGGTGCTTGGAAGTCAAGACTAAGAAGCATTAGTGAAAGGTGCTTAGAAGTCAAGACAAAGAAGCATTAGTGAAAGGTGCTTAGAAGTGAAGACACAAGACATTAGTGAAAGGTGTCTTGTAGATCTAGTCAAAGGCATTAGTGAAAGGTGCCTTAGATGTACATTCGATATGGTGTGTTTCGATGTACAAGATAGACTAGTTTTAGATCCAAGGATATTGATATCATTGATGATGTTGTAAAGGAGTAGATCTCCTTTGGGATTAGTCGTTGGTGTAGTGTGGTAGTAGTTCCTCCATTGCAATGGAACTAGGTGCTTAGCCTAGTACCTAATAAAGGGTAGGAGACGTTGTGAAGGTGTGGTTCACCTAAGGTGTGAAAGAACTAGGTACTTAGCCTAGTACCTAATAAAGGTTTGGCGACGTTGTGAAGGATTAGTTCTCCTAAGGTGTGAAAGAACTCGGTGGTTAGCCTAGCACCGTATAAAGGGTAGGCGACGTTGTGTTAGGTGTGGTTCGCCTTGGTGTGAAAGAACTCGGTATTTAGCTTTGTACCGGAAAAAGGTTAAGCGACGTTGTGAAGGCTTCTCCGCCATAAGGAGATTGGTGTAGTGATTACGAACTCTCAAGTAGGTGACTCGAGGAGTGGAGTAGGGCAAGGAAGGTGACCTTGTAGCCGAACCACTATAAATACTTGCGTTGTGGTTTTGTGCTTCTTACTCTTATCTTTTCATTAATTACCTTTACATGCTTGTTTATCAACATCCAACACACACATTCAAATAGATTGACATAAGTCGATCTAAATAGATTAAAAGGAAGTTTTAATTGGTAAAACTATTCAACCCCCCCCCCCCTTCTAGTTTTCCACATCGTTAAATCGGTTATATTTATATTTTGGTCAACACGAAAACCGAAATGAACCGAACTATAATTAAACCAAAGCGAACCGAAAAACGATTATGAATTAAGTTCGCTTCTTGGGTTGACACATGTTTTAAACCGAAAATGGATAATTAAGTTCGCTTCTTGAGTTGACACAAAATTATTTAGATTTTAAGCCATGGCTTCCATAATTAGCAACCTACAAACATAATGTTTGAGTAAATCGGATGAAAACGTGCAAAACAATTGGAAGCGGACGAATGTGTGTAAAACTTATACAAACGGAGTAAAAGATGAAAAAACCAAAACGTGCAAACGGACGAAAACCTGTAAACAAAAACGGGAACGTATAGAAACCGATTAAAAGGGACAAAGACGTAAGAAAAGACGAAACGTATTAAAACAGACGAAAACGTGTATAAACATACGAATCTGTGTAAAAGTGTAAGAAAACCTATGAAAACGGTTGAAAAATTCTTAAAAACATACGAAAATGGGTAAAAACGGATGAAAACGAGGTAAATGGGACGTAAACGTGCAAAACAGCTGGAAACGGCCGAATGTGTGTAAAAACTTATACAAACGGACTAAAAGATGAAAAAACCAGCGAAAATGTGCAAACACGGACGAAAACGTGCAAACACGGACGAAAACTTGTAAACAAAAACGGGAATGTATAAAAACCGATTAAAAGGTACAAAGACTTAAGAAAATAGATGAAAACGTGTATAAACGTACGAATCTGTGTAAAAGTGTAAGAAAACCTATGAAAACGGTTGAAAAATTCTTAAAAACATACGAAAATGGGTAAAAGCGGATGAAAACGAGGTAAATCGGACAAAAACATGCAAAACAGCTGGAATCGGCCGAATGTGTGTAAAAAGTTATACAAACGGACTGAAAGATGAAAAAACCAGCGAAAACGTGCAAACACGGACGAAAACCAGTAAACAAAAACGGAAACGTATAAAAACCGATTAAAAGGGACAAAGACGTAAGAAAACGGACCAAAACGTATTAAGACAGAAGAAAACGTGTATAAACGTACGAATCTGTGTAAAAGTGTAAGAAAACCTTTGAAAACGGTTGAAAAATTCTTAAAAACATACGAAAATGGGTAAAAATGGATAAAAACGGGGTAAATTGGACGAAAACAGACGAAAACATATGAAAATGTATGAAACGTTTGAAAATGTACGTTAATATGGGTAAAAACAGATGAAAACGTATTCAAACGGACGGAAACATGAAAAAACTAGCGAAAATGTGTAAACACGGACGAAAACCTGTAAAAAAAACGGAAACGTATAAAAACAGATTAAAGGGGACAAAGACGTACGAAAACGTATTAAAACAGAAAAAAACGTGTAGTAATTTTGATTACGCAATAGGTCGGAGGTAAATTCTTGTTGAGTTGTTATCGTCATGGTCTTTGCGGTAGTAATTTTGATTACGCAATAGGTCGGAGGTAAATTCTTGTTGCGTAATGTTGTTATAACCTTGTCGGGTAATGTTTACGTGGGTTTTGTTATGCAAATTTGCATGGTTCGCAAATTAAAAACCACCGCATTCATTGTTTGCCAAAGTTGTAGTGTCTATAAAGCAAGATTAGTCTTCTTCAGTTCTACTGTAGATGTCTACATAGTAATGATGACTAACTTTGATTTTGGTCAATGTGCTACATTGTAAAGATGACTAACTTTGATTTTGTTCGATGTATTGCAGTTGACATAAATTTTAAGAAGTTGAGATAATAAACCTTTTAGACATGTTTAGTCATTAATGTAAATTTAAACTGTGTATATAGTAGGGGTGTTCAAAAACCCGGAAACCGACGAACCGAGCGATCCGGTCAATCCGAAACCGCTAAAAACCGATAACCGAAGAAACTGAAACCGAGAAAACACGAAACAGAAAAACCCGCTTATCACGGTTCGGTTTCGGTTTTACTTTAGTTATCCGTGGTTACCCGAACCGAACCGCGTATAATATACATGTAAGTTTTAACAAACCATTCATAAAAATGTACAAGTATTAACTATATTATTGCACTACTTTTATCATATAATGCATTTTTACTTATCTAATTTGATCATTTACTAACGTCCATGGATTACATATGATTAATGTGATCGTAATCTATAAACGTCAAATAATTAGTATTAGTTATTTTGTTAGATATGGTCATTTGAATGTTGCTATTGCGGCACAACAACATTACTATTATTCTAATATCTTTAATGTTATTTAATTTTACTAAAATGACATATTACGTTCTAATTTATGTTATTTTTCGCCCGATTCGATTCGATTAATTTTTTTGAATGGTTAACCGTGACCCGAACTGCGGGTAACCGCTCATTTCGGAGACCCGCATGTCCGGTTACCCGCCTAGTACGGTTCGGTTTTGGATAGTAAAATGAACTACCCGCCCCGTGATGGATAGTTAAAATCTCTAACCGAACCGAGCCGAACCGCCCCGTGAACACCCCTAGTATATATGGGCTGGTTTAGATCCAATGAAAAAATGAAAGTTTAAATTGCAATATTATATATCTTCCTAAATACTCCTGCATATCACTTTTTTTGTGAACTATTGCATATCACATTTATGCATGGAAGAATATGAAAGGGCTACTGAATAACACCCAAAAAATTTTCCGATGCCTCTTAAGTGTTTTTTATACTTACCTAACCATAAAATCAACACACAAGTATCAATCATTTTAACCCTAAACACACAACTATCAATCATTTTAACCCTAAACACACAAAATGTCTTCCACACCTAATATCGATGAAATGAAAGCCGCCACTGAATCCGGCAAGCTCAGCGATGCTTTCAGGTTGTTGATATTGCAAGACATAGCGGAGGAGAAAAACTTGATCGAGCGGATGGGAGAAGAGAGCAGCATTCTGAGGGAAACTGTTGCCAAAAAGAAAGACAATCGATGAGGCTGGTAGATTGTTTACTCGTTTCAATGCTGTTGCAGTCACTGGTGAGTTTGCCCTTCGTGAGATACAGTTGAAGGATCGAAGGAAGATTGATTTGCTGGCTCAGCTTTTGGTTCTATGTCGTCGGAGTCCTGTCGGAGAAGGAGGAGTTCTTGGAAGATTTGGATGAAGTTGATGAGTCTGAAGATGGAGAATAGGAAGCTTTGGAAGTTTTTTTGTGTTTTGATGATGTATAGTTGATGGTTGTATGGATGCTTGCTATTGACTGCTACTTTGTTTATATAATTATAACTGTAATTATATGTAAATGATCAATGATCAATGATCAGTACAATGGTTAATTTTAGGTTTTAATGCTTTATTAACTTGAAGAAATAAGTTAGTTTTATTTATTTATTTACTTTTATTAGAAAATGGTCAAGTAGTGTGTTTGACTTTCAGTATTTCACACATTTATCTCTCTTACACTCAGTCAAAACACACAGTTAGATTCTAATTAATAGCAGATTTAGGGTTTTCAATCAAACGCAAAATCAATCAAAATAAATGTTAGTCAATGAAATACTCTTGAGGGCTATTATAAAGGGCTTTATTCTCTTCCGATTGAGCCTAATATCTCAGGTATAAATGTTATAATTTACTGCTAGTTTGTTAGTTTAGGATGTTTATTGATTTATAGATGATATTGTGTTATGTTAGTTTAGGATGTTAGTCAGGGTATTAGTCATTTGCATAGGAAAAGTAGTTGTTTGATGATTTATGGATCATTAGTTGAGGTAATAACGATTACGTGTTATACATGCAGTATGGGTACGTGAAGAATGAGACGCGAAGAATGAGATTAGTAGATGCGAAGAATGAGATTATTCGTCAATGAGGCAAATGAGCAAATTTCAGTGGGAGGATAGACTTAAGCTTGACATGATGGAGCTTCGTTTGACCGAGGACATGATCTCAGATAAGAAGGGGTGGAGGGATAGAATTAGGATTTGCGGGTAGTGGTGCTAGGTTGGCTTTTAGGTGTCCCCTTTTGCCTCCTTGCGTGTTTTGTTTTGTGGCCTCTTTTTGCTTTGCCGTAGTCTTAGGCCCCGTGCGTGGTTTGCGTTGCTCTGTTGTTGCTCCCTTAGGTTTGCCTGCTTTGTCTTGCTCCCTGCGTTCGGTCTTTTGGTGCTTGTGCGTTTTTCGTTTTCCTGTATGCCCTGTTTGCTTGTTTGCTTGCTTCCTTTTTATTACGCTATTGCCTTTTGTTTTTGTCGTATGCTTTCTCTATCCTTTCGCACTACTAGCACACATGCACTTGTCGGAGGTCTCGTTGGAAGCAGTTGCTCTACCCACGGGTTTACCCTTGTAAAACCTGAAAATCTAAAACATAGATAAAGACTAAAATACCCTTGAAATCAAAAAAATTATAAAATACGTAAAATACGTTTATAATCATTTAATGAAATTAAAACCTAACTTACGAACAAGTAAAACTAAATGAATGTGTGTACGTGATCGATTTTGGTACGACGAAAGATTTAAACGTTTCGCTAATATGTTGGGCCTCGTTTTCGTTAACGGTGAACCACTTGGGCCGAGTATTTTGTCTCGTTTGGATCAAGGGAGCCGAGAGCCAAGAAGGCCATTTGGACCGTGGGTTTTGTGTGCTCGGTTGGACCAAGCCGAAACCCAAACCCCCTCCTCAAAGCCCTAAAACAAAAATGATACCACCTATAAATACAATCACTTATCATGAAATTGAAACCCTAGTTTTGTTGCCTCTCTCTTTTCTTTTCTTCCCATTCGGCCGAACCCTATTCTTGTGGTGTCGAGACTTTTGCTTCAACAAAGCTAAGGTATAACAATGTTTATTCGTCTTCTTTCGTTACACCTTACGTTAATATGTTGTGATATGTTTTGTTTGGTCGAGTTTTGTATTTTCTTTTGTGGCCGAGCCGTGTGAAACCAAACAAAGACAAACCGTAATGACTTGAACCTCATAATTATTAAAGAACATGTTATGTAATACGTATTATTAAATCGGATCATAGATATATGTTGAGCCATAGAACCGAACCATATGTATATAAGAACCGAACCATGTATATGTTTCGGCTAAGATAAAAACATGACAACTTGAATATGTAAAGTACGTAGGTGAGCTAGAGTTTGCGTAAAACCTATTAGCTGAACCCTCTACATGTAAACCGAACCATATAAATGGTTTGTGAACCGTGTCTCATATGCGTCGCGTTTATAAGTCAAGTGAGTTTGTGGATATGTAAACGTAGTACGTGGTCGTATCTAGTCTAAACTATTGTGCATGTGTGTGTAGATGTGTAATTAATCCGAGTAATAAGTAACTTGTGTGTCACATAAAATCATAAACGTGCATGGGAATAAAAGTTGAAGTATAACATGTATATAAGTAACGTTTGGTTAAGACATGAAGGTGTTAGGTTAAGTAGCGAGTCATTAAAAGACGTAACATGAAAAGTAAATGCATATTAATGTGATATTAAAAGAAGGAGGAAACCCTAGAACATAATGAGAGTCGATTAGGGTTTGAAGCTAAGAGTGTTAATTCGTTATTTCATGTGTGAGTTATGACGTTTAAACTATTTTCACATTTAACCCTAAACTTTAATAAATGACATAATGAACCCTAATCTACGATATTAATTATAAAACACTTAAGTCTCATTTAATCATAAAACCCTAAAGTATTAAGATCATTAAATATACTAAGTATAAACACCAAATGTTAAAAGATCATTTCGACGATTATGGAATCATAAATAACATGGACGACCGTTAATGTGTATAGGTTCTGAGAAGAAGGAGTAATCCTTTGCTTTCCGTATTTCTGCTTTTCGATCATTTGCTTTGGGATAAGGTACAGATATTCTGACCTTTTTAGTAAAGGTTCCTTTTAATGTTTTCTTTCGTTAGCTTTTCTATTAGGGTTTCCTAAGCCTTTGCTATGAACCCCATTCCGTTTTGTTTGAGCCGTTGCTTATCTGAACTCGATTTCGAATTATGAAACATCGATTTTGAACTATATGATATGAAAACTCGATTTTGAAAATATGAATAACCTTCGATAAAATATGATCTGTGGTCAGTTATGACATTCGATTTGACCTAAGATAGTTTGACACCCGAGCCAAATATTTCACTAGTCATGGTGGTTCCATGTCCGTATCGTGATGCACCTCGATATGACTCTAGGGCAGTAGAGTGATGTTCTGCCACGTTCCTGGATGGTGGATCATATTTTGTATATGTAGGAAGGGGCGTATGGATGCATCCTAGATCTGTTATCTGTTATATGTTATATGTTATCTCGATGATTGATCTTTGCGTGCATGCACGTCCTTCATAACTCTGGTAGGTCTCCCCTACAAATGTTGCCTTACGAGAAATGTTGCCTCATGAGAATATGATTATGATCTGATATTTGTTTATGGGCTCGTGGTAGTTAACTATAAACTTTATTTGAAAATTCTGATTTATACATTGAAAATGATTATGATTTTGCTATCTTTCGTTTATTATATTTCATATTCGATATCGTTTAGTATTCACTTTGCTTTCATATCGTTCCTTTGGGCTTTTGAAGCTCAGCCGCATTTTCTTTTCTTCCGCGGCGGTATCTAAGCATTGGAAGCTGGGTTTTGCTTTGGGATGAGTGCATGAGTGGACTTACCTTAGAGATTTATTTAGCTTTGATCTTATGATGCCATTTAAGACTTATTATTTTAGATATTTTGTTGGAGTTATTTTTCCGCTGGGACCTATGTATTGAAGTCGTTTTGACTTGAATTATTTCCGCATTTATGTTAAGATTTCTTTTGTCTGTTTATGTTTGCTTTGATATGACACCATTACTTGTGATTCCTTTACCCTTTTCGGGTTGGGGCGTTACAATTTATGGCATCAGAGCCCAGTTTGACTTGTAGTCGGGACCGTGACATAAGAACCCTAGGTTTTGAGACCCTTAGAGCTTAGGCTTTGACCTGTGAGGATTGGTTAGACTTTAGGTTTCCTTCTGCGAACTTCCATTTCCTATCTCACCTTTGTTCATTTTGCTAATCGTTTGAGTATCGTTTAGATGGTTCGAACTCGTACTAACAGTAGCCGATGGAGACGATGATATTCCTGGCTTGGATGCTGCGGTTGCCAATGCGCTCAACACTCTTTTCCCCGGTCTTACTACACCTGAGGTGATGACACAGGTGATCAACAACATTCAGAATCAGACTGGTCCTTCGGGAAGTGGTGGAGGTAATCAACCCATCGGCATTCATACTTGGCTCGAGCGTTTCGGTAAGCTCAAGCCTCTCTCTTTTAGCACTGCTGCTACTCCCACTGAGGCCGAGGACTGGATCACTCATATTGAGAAGCTGGTTGAAGTACTGGGTTGTGGAGATGAATTTAAGACCCGTTTGGCTGCATTTAAATTAGAGGGTGATGCTTTGAACTGGTGGAAGGCACTCAAACAGGCACGAGGAGGAGATGCTTTTGCTGTTACTTGTACTTGGACTGAGTTTCAGACTATCTTCTATAACCGTTACTTCCCTGATGCTGAACAGCAAAGGTATGAGAGGGATTATCAGGCAATCTACCAGTTTGATCATGAGAACTCCAATGAGTACATGGGTAGGTTTATGAGGCTGGTAAGTTTTGTGGGAACGAATGCTGGAGATGGTAGGCGTTAGGCTAAGCACTTCAAGTGGGGATTGAAGAAGTGGGTGTTGGACCGACCGCTTAACACCTGAGTATGAGGATGTGTCGGCCTGCAATGACGCAGCTCGTAACATTGAGATCTTTCATGAGGGTTCGGGTTCCAACAAGCGTAATCGCGATGGTGATCGGATTCAAGGTAGGACTCAAAGTAATGATTATAAGGGAAATTCGGGCAGGAGTTATGATTCGAGGGTCAAGTGGATAGGAGTTATGATCGTGAGGGTCGGTCGGGAAGGAATGTGGACTCTCTAGGCTCTGGGCGAGGAGTCGATAGCAGAGCTGCTGGTAAGAATCGAAATGATCGTCAGAATCAAGGTAACAATAACCAGCGTTACAACAAGGATCAGTCGGCCCGAGGATCAAATCGGGGTCTTGCCAGATCTTCCGTCGCAAAGGACGGTGAAGTTTTGCCTGCCCCACCTATCTGTACTACTTGTGGAAAGGCTCATCCGGGACCGTGTTTTAAGGCCACTGGTGGATGTTTCTCTTGTGGTTCCACTACTCACAAGATCAAGGATTGCCCTAAGAAGAACCGGTGATTCTGGAAACTACATCAAGCCGCCACCTACTACTGGACGTGTTTATGCTACTACTCGGAATCAAGCGGAACGCACTTCAGGTACCATTACGGGCACTCTTTTCATTGATGATTTTTCTGTCTTCGCTTTATTTGACACCGGTGCCACACACTCCATTATATCTGTCACATTTGCTAAGAAACTTAATATGAAGCCCAAACCGCTAACGAATCACTTATCGATATCTACGCCTATGAAAAACCACATGATCATTGATCATAAATACGTTAAGTGCCCTTTTCGTTTTGATGATCGTATTCGCTCTGCAAATCTGTATCCTCTCGATATGGTCGACTTTGATATCATTCTAGGCACGGATTGGTTGGCTTATCATAGAGCTTCCATTGACTGCTATGCTGGAACTGTGATCTTTGGAGACATAAAACATCCTGAATTTGTTTATTATGGTTCTCAACCTCTCAAATCTGTTAAGTTTATTTCTGCTATGAAGGCACGGACCATGATTGCTCATGGGTGCCAAGGTTTTCTGGCATCTGTTAAGGACACATCTTTGGAGAGTCCTAACATTGAAAACCTTTATGTTGTTTGTGAATTCACCGACGCTTTTCCCGATGAACTTCCTGGTCTTCCCCCAGCTAGAGAAGTTGAGTTTAGCATTGAGTTAATTCCTGGTGCTGAACCGATTTCGAAAGCTCCATATCGTATGGCACCTGTAGAACTGAAGGAGTTGAAGGAGCAGCTGCAAGAGATGATAGAAAATGGATTCATTCGACCCAGTGTTTCTCCATGGGGTGCACCTGTCTTGTTTGTGAAGAAGAAGGATGGAAGTATGCGTCTATGTATCGACTACCGTGAACTCAACCGTATTACTATTCGAAACCGTTATCCTCTGCCGCGTATTGATGATTTGTTTGATCAACTGCAAGGAGCGAAGTTCTTTTCGAAGATTGATATGAGATCTGGTTATCATCAGCTACGTGTGAGGGAGCAAGATGTTCCTAAGACCGCGTTTCGTACCAGATATGGTCATTACGAATTCCTCGTTATGCCTTTTGGTTTGACAAATGCGCCTGCAGTATTTATGGACCTAATGAATCGTGTTTTCCATGAGTTTCTCGACAAGTATGTTATTGTTTTCATCGACGACATTTTAGTTTACTCTAAGTCTGAAGAAGAGCATGAACAACATCTCCGGATAGTTTTAGAGATTCTAAGGAAGAAGAAGTTGTACGCCAAATTTTCGAAGTGTGAGTTCTGGTTAAAACAAGTCGCTTTCCTTGGTCATATTGTATCTGCTGATGGTATCACCATGGATCCGTCTAAGGTTGAGGCTATCACTAAGTGGCCAAGACCTACGACAGTGACTGAGGTTAGGAGTTTTCTAGGACTTGCTGGTTACTACCGACGTTTTGTTGAAGGTTTCTCTCGTTTAGCTTTGCCCTTAACCCAACTGATGAGAAAAGGTGAAAAGTTCGTATGGACGGATGAACGAGAAGAGAGTTTTGAAGAGTTGAAACGGAGATTGGTGTCCGCTCCTATTTTGACTCTTCCATCCGGTTCGGAGGATTTCAAATTTATAGTGATGCATCTAAGAAAGGATTAGGCTGTGTTTTGATGCAACATGGAAAGGTGATAGCTTACGCTTCAAGGCAGCTGAAACCGTATGAGGAGAATTACCCAACTCATGACCTTGAGTTAGCTGCTGTGGTGTTCGCATTGAAGATATGGAGACATTACTTGTATGGAGAGACGTGTGATATTTTCATCGACCATAAGAGTCTCAAGTATATTTTCACTCAGAAAGAACTTAACATGAGACAAAGAAGATGGTTAGAACTTCTTAAGGATTATGACACCAACATTCAGTACCATCCAAGTAAGGCTAACGTAGTTGCTGACGCACTTAGTCGGAAATCAGGCATTCTTGCAAGTATTGAGATTGAACCTAGGATTATTCGTGACTTAGAGCGTTTGGATGTTGAGCTATGCGTACGAGGTTTTGATGGATACTGGGCTAGTATGAAGGTGGAGTCAAACCTTATACTGCAAATTAAGGAAGCTGAGAAAGATGACGGCGAAAGCTGTGGGCCGTGAAGCAAAATGTTGAAGAAGGTAAGCAGACGGAGTTTAAGGTTGATAATGACGGAATTGTATGGTATGAAGATAGGCTCTGTGTTCCCAATGATTCGGTACTTCGCGAGAAAGTTATGATTGAAGCTCATAGTTCTCCTTTCACTATCCATCCTGGTTCTACCAAGATGTATAGGGATTTGAAACAAGATACTTCTGCTGGAATGGTATGAAGCAAGATGTGGCGACGTTTGTGTCGAAGTGTATGATTTGTCAGCAGGTTAAGATTGAACAACAAAGGGCTAGTGGACTGTTGCAACCATTGGATATTCCGACATGGAAGTGGGATAAGATATCTATGGATTTTGTGAATGGACTACCTCTTACTCGGAAGAAGCATGATGCGATTTGGGTAGTTGTTGATCGACTAACCAAATCTGCTCATTTCTTACCCATCAGAAAGGATTATGGTATTGGTAGATTGGCGGAAATTTTTCAGCAAGAGATAGTTAGACTTCATGGTACTCCGGCATCTATTGTGTCCGACAGAGATCCACGTTTTACTTCTCGTTTCTGGAAAGGTTTGCAAAACGCTTGGGGTACTCGACTTAATTTTAGTACGGCATTTCATCCTCAAACAGATGGTCGGTCAGAGAGGACTATTCAGACCTTAAAGGACATGCTAAGGGCTTGTGCTTTAGAATGGACTGGCAGCTGGGATGAATATTTGTGTTTAGTAGAGTTTGCATACAACAACAGTTGGCCTGCTAGCATTAAGGCAAAGACCGTTTGAACTTCTTTATGGAAGGAAATGTAGAGCACCTACTTGTTGGGATGAAGTAGGTGAACGTTTAATTGAAGGTCCGAAAATGATTGAGATCAGTAATGAGAAAGTAGCTGTTGCTAGAGAAAAGTTGAAGGAGGCTAGGTCTCGTCAGAAAAGTTATGCCGACAAGCATCGTCGTGATTTAGAATTTCGGGTTGGAGATCGTGTATTTTTGAAAGTTTCGCCGTTTAGAGGTGTGAAACGTTTTGGAATCAAGGGCAAGCTCAGTCCTCGATTCATCGGTCCGTTTGAAATTCTGGAACGTATAGGAGAAGTTTCGTATCGATTAGCACTTCCGCCTCAGTTATCGCATGTTCATGATGTTTTCCATGTATCTCTTCTAAGGGGATACAATTATCATCCGTTACACGTTGCTTCTTATCCGTTTGATCAAATTCAATCCGATATGTCTTATTCTGAAGAACCGGAAGCTATTTTAGAAAGACAAGAAAGAGTCATGAGAAACAAAGTCATTCCGTTCGTTAAGATTCTTTGGAAAAATCACCCGGAGCGTGAGGCTACTTGGGAAACCGAAGAGTCGATGCGAGCTAGTTATCCTCATTTCTTTGAATAGTTTGGTATGTTCTCATTTCGTTTTCGTTTCGTTTCATTCAATTTTCGAGGACGAAAATTCTTCTTTAGAGGGGAAGAATTGTAAAACCTGAAAATCTAAAACATAGATAAAGACTAAAATACCCTTGAAATAAAAAAAAATTATAAAATACGTAAAATACGTTTATAATCATTTAACAAAATTAAAACCTTACTTACGAACAAGTAAAACTAAATGAATGTGTGTACGTGATCGATTTTGGTACGACGAAAGATTTAAACGTTTCGCTAATATGTTGGGCCTCGTTTTCGTTAACGGTGAACCACTTGGGCCGAGTATTTTGTCTCGTTTGGATCAAGGGAGCCGAGAGCCAAGAAGGCCATTTGGACCATGGGTTTTGTGTGCTCGGTTGGACCAAGCCGAAACCCAAACCCCCTCCTCAAAGCCCTAAAACAAAAATGATACCACCTATAAATACAATCACTTATCATGAAATTGAAACCCTAGTTTTGTTGCCTCTCTCTTTTCTTTTCTTCCCATTCGGCCGAACCCTAGTCTTGTGGTGTCGAGACTTTTGCTTCAACAAAGCTAAGGTATAACAATGTTTATTCGTCTTCTTTCGTTACACCTTACGTTAATATGTTGTGATATGTTTTGTTTGGTCGAGTTTTATATTTTCTTTTGTGGCCGAGCCGTGTGAAACCAAACAAAGACAAACCGTAATGACTTGAACCTCATAATTATTAAAGAACATGTTATGTAATACGTATTATTAAATCGGATCATAGATATATGTTGAGCCATAGAACCGAACCATATGTATATAAGAACCGAACCATGTATATGTTTCGGCTAAGATAAAAACATGACAACTTGAATATGTAAAGTACGTAGGTGAGCTAGAGTTTGCGTAAAACCTATTAGCTGAACCCTCTACATGTAAACCGAACCATATAAATGGTTTGTGAACCGTGTCTCATATGCGTGCGTTTTATAAGTCAAGTGAGTTTGTGGATATGTAAACGTAGTACGTGGTCGTATCTAGTCTAAACTATTGTGCATGTGTCTGTAGATGTGTAATTAATCCGAGTAATAAGTAACTTGTGTGTCACATAAAATCATAAACGTGCATGGGAATAAAAGTTGAAGTATAACATGTATATAAGTAACGTATGGTTAAGACATGAAGGTGTTAGGTTAAGTAGCGAGTCATTAAAAGACGTAACATGAAAAGTAAATGCATATTAATGTGATATTAAAAGAAGGAGGAAACCCTAGAACATAATGAGAGTCGATTAGGGTTTGAAGCTAAGAGTGTTAATTCGTTATTTCATGTGTGAGTTATGACGTTTAAACTATTTTCACATTTAACCCTAAACTTTAATAAATGACATAATGAACCCTAATCTACGATAGTAATTATAAAACACTTAAGTCTCATTTAATCATAAAACCCTAAAGTATTAAGATCATTAAATATACTAAGTATAAACACCAAATGTTAAAAGATCATTTCGACGATTATGGAATCATAAATAACATGGACAACCGTTAATGTGTATAGGTTCTGAGAAGAAGGAGTAATCCTTTGCTTTCCGTATTTCTGCTTTTCGATCATTTGCTTTGGGATAAGGTACAGATATTCTGACCTTTTCAAGAAGGTTCCTTCTAAGCGTTTTCTTTCGTTAGCTTTTCTATTAGGGTTTCCTAAGCCTTTGCTATGAACCCCATTCCGTTTTGTTTGAGCCGTTGCTTATCTGAACTCGATTTTGAATTATGAAACATCTGATTTTGAACTATATGATATGAAAACTCTGATTTTGAAAATATGAATAACCTTTTGATAAAATATGATCTGTGCAGTTATGACATTCTCGATTTGACCTAAGATAGTTTGACACCCGAGCCAAATATTTCACTAGTCATGGGGGGTTCCATGTCCGTATCGTGATGCACCTCTCGATATGACTCTAGGGCAGAGAGTGATGTTCTCGCCACGTTCCTGGATGGTGGAGCATATTTTGTATATGTAGGAAGGGGCGTATGGATGCATCCTAGATCTGTTATCTGTTATCTGTTATATGTTATCCGATGATTGATGCTGCGTGCATGCACGTCCTTCATAACTCTGGTAGGTCTCTCCTACAAATGTTGCCCGAGAAATGTTTCACGAGAAATGTTGCCTTACGAGAAATGTTGCCTCATGAGAATATGATTATGATCGATATTTGTTTCGGGCTCGTGGTAGTTAACTATAAACTTTATTTGAAAATTCTGATTTATACTTTGAAAATGATTATGATTTTGCTATCTTTCGTTTATTATATTTCATATTCGATATCGTTTAGTATTCGATTTGCTTTCATATCTGTTCACTGGGCTTTTGAAGCTCAGCCGCATTTTCTTTTCTTCCGCGGCAGGTATCTAAGCATTGGAAGCTGGGTTTTGCTTTGGGATGAGTGCATGAGTGGACTTACCTTATAGATTTATTTAGCTTTGATCTTATGATGCCATTTAAGACTTATTATTTCAGATATTTTGTTGGAGTTATTTTTCCGCTGGGACCTATGTATTGAAGTCGTTTTGACTTGAATTATTTCCGCATTTATGTTAAGATTTCTTTTGGATGTTTATGTTTTCTTTGATATGACACCATTACTTGTGATTCCTTTACCCTTGTCGGGTTGGGGCGTTACAACCCTGGTGTAGGGGTAGGATGTGTCTACATTTTACCTCCCCCATACCCTGCCCTAGCGGGATTGGGTTTGTTGTTGTTGTTGTTGTTGTTGTGATCACATAATAGTCAATAAGGTATGCAGTTTAGTAAATATAAAAAGCATAGTTAAATGTTAATGTATGGGGACTCAGAAGGGTTAACTATGCTTCTTTTTAGGAAAACACTTTTTTATGATCTTAAAAACACAATCAAACCCCTTCGAGATCCCATATCGTTCCTTTTGTTTTTCAACAATCTAGCAATTTGACTGGTGCAGGCAATTGCACAAAGGGAGTTGAAACGACAAAAGGACCGTAGGGGATCTCGAAAAGGGTTTGATTGTGTTTCTTTTTATGAGGCGTGTTGATTGCGATAATGATATAGTGTGTATTATTCATGGCAGGCCACACTCCTTCATTATCCCATTCAACACATACACTTTCGTAGAATCGATAATTATTTACACTTGGTACTTTGAGCTTCCCCTCGAAATACCATTCCTATGTCACTGTCATAGCAACAGGTTTGGTGCAAATCTTTGCGACCTTTTCGTAGACATGGCAATGGGATTTCGAGTGGACGTTCAAAGTACTAAGCTGTCTCCACTTGCTTTCTTATAACATATTGACATTTAACTTTTATTTTTTCAACAATCAAACCCTTTCTAAGTTCCCATACTGTTCCTTTTGTTTTTTCAACAATCTAGCAATTTGCCTGGTGCAGGCAATTGCACAAAGGGAGTTGGAACGACAAAAGGACCAGAGGATCTCGAAAGGGTTTGATTGTGTTTCTTTTTTATGAAAAATATTTTATTTATTATCTTAAACCATCCATCTACGAAGTAATGTGTCCATAAAGTGCTTGCTACATTGAACTTAACTTTGAAAACCTCAATTATCAAGACACATCTTTCTAACGATCTAGATGGGTTCCGTTGCTTAGTTTGACAGAGTTCCCTAAGTCTATTTTGTTCATAAGTGTCTTACTTTGATAGAGGCTGTGATGATATATCTTAATAAATCAATCAGATGATGTGATTTTCCGTGTCTTGGCTTGGCAATTTTATATTTTATACTACTGCAGCCATGGCGGTTATATCTTGATGTTTTTGAAAATATTGATTTATACAGATCTGAGCCTCACTATTATGTGCAAAAAATGAGTCAAAATTTTTTTGAATGTATGGTAGATGGGTTGCTTGTATACAAGATCTTATTCCCTAGTTTCAACATTAAAATTTTAATCATTTCACTTAAAAGTCTTTTCATCGCTGTAAAATTAACTTTTTGTAGAATAGATAATTATTTATTCGGCACACCTTTGGTACTTTAAGCTTCCCCTCGAAAACCCATTCCTATGTCACCGTCATAGCAATAGGTTTGGTGCAAATCTTTGCAGCCATTTCGTAGACATGGCAATGGGATTTCGAGTGGACGCTCAAAGTACTAAGCTGTCTCCACTTGCTTGCTTATAACATAGGTGTCTTACTTTGATAGAGGCTATGATGATATCAATCAAATGATGTGATTTTCCGTGTCTTGGTGTGGCAATTCTATATTTTGAAACTATTGATTTATACAGATCTGAGCCTCACTATTATGTGCAAAAAATGAGTCAAAATTTGTTTGATTTGCCTGGATAGCCTGTATTTTGTGACTAATGGATTATCTGTATGTTAAGCTTACCATGCCCATCAATGCTTTGATCAATTATGACGGGTAGTTTTAAACTTGAGATTGCCCATATCTTGACAAATTCAATTAATTTGTGAATGTGAATTCATAAAGTGTATAGACGATTATGTCGCATGTTTGTGACCGTTTTATTTTATATGCATAATATTATCACAACCTTGTACTTTAATGAAGTTGGTAAATTTCTTGAGGTCAATCATGTTTCATTGTGACTGGTGTCCGTTGGCGTCACGTGTATATATAGTTTCTGTTAGAAGCTATATATAATCATTGGTCCCTATCATACACCCGTCCCAATGAATCATGATTGGCTCGAAGATGTTAAGCATCTGTGTATATAGTCGTAGTACAATGGGCTGGAAATTGACATCGAATAATAATACTTCGATTGAAAGTGCCACAAAGTTGCTTTGAAAATTTAGATTCGTATATGGAAATGTTACTCATCCGCTTTAATTGCATCAACAGGTAAACAGACTCCATAAACGGAGGCATTTCAACAGATTAATCCTGAACTATTGATGAGGATGTTGTTTCAGAATGGATCATGGAATGCAAACAAAGTAAAAGGTAAGCATCGTAAAATTAGTTAACACAAACACTGGCTTTTATTTGATAAAATATCTTACAACCACCTGCCAAAGGCTAAAACCAAATATTACAACAACATTCAAAATAAAATTCAAGACAAGTACATAACTGCAAATCCAAATACCAACATAAACAAGACATCATGACCAACAACAGCTTCCCCCAGCTATGCAAACACACTTACCAATCCATTAAGCCCTTAATTTTCTGAATGAACACATCATGATTGCGAAAATTTAGCTCCAATCCAACTGCCAAAATGCTTATTTGCATGAGCTTTTCTTCATCTCTTGCCTGAATTTCTCTTAGATATTCTGCAGTTTTCTAGGCATAAATGTTCCCAACTGTTTCTAACTCTTGAATAAAAGTAAGCCTCTCACGAGTAACACTCACCAAGCTAGCGCATAGGAAATTCATTTGTTGTGACATGTGAATGTCCTGAACTGCAGCTTGGCGACAACACTAGCATCTCGGACCAGTTATTCAATTGGCTTCTGCTCTAAGCTGATCACACTTAGGGTGTCTAGACATTGTGTTTTCTTCCTTCTTTATTACAAGTTATGAAAAGTAAGGCTATATGTTTTGCATAGTTGTAGACCCTCTTAAATAGGAAAAGTAGGCTATATGTTTTGCATAGTGATAGGCACATGTATAACATATAATTACACATTGACTACCATTTGCATGAAAACAAAATACACAGAATCACTACTGTTTCTGCAGATTTCATATTGATTCGCTTGGAAGGTATCTAACACAAATAGCATGCAAGTAAAAGCCAAATTTATTACTATTTGCATACAGGTAGTGCTAAGTTAATATTGGCAGAGCTAAGTTAATACTGGCAGTGCTAAGTTAATACTGGCAGTGCTAAGTTAATACTGGCAGTGCTAAGTTAATACTGGCAGTGCTAACTTAATACTGGTAGTGCTAAGTTATTAAATAGTATGTTTCTTATTTAAAACGTACCTACAATTATATACTTTATTACAACGTTTAACTTTTTTTGTTACTTGGATTCCACAGGTTTTTTATCATCACAGTGAACGTGACATTCAAGAACGGGAAACATCGGACAAAAACATTCCAAACGTTGATGCACTGGCAGAGATTCAATAGCTACATTGTATATTCGATTAACCAATATTGTATTCCACATATGTATTTATTTGCGAGAAGTTACGACATCGCGTATGTAAATGTAATATTATTTATTT
This sequence comes from Chrysanthemum makinoi, assembly GCA_910596185.1. Lineage (NCBI taxonomy): Eukaryota > Viridiplantae > Streptophyta > Magnoliopsida > Asterales > Asteraceae > Chrysanthemum > Chrysanthemum makinoi. Next base: position 39,349,611 of record OU343217.1, read on the forward strand.
GTATGTTAAGGTACTTAATTTTTAAGGTGATTCTACCAAATATTTTGAATGTATATAATCAAGGGTTTAGGTCATAAAATAGTTGCATACTTTTTCAAATGTACCATTTTGGTACGTAATTGTTCCACTAAAACTTACATATTTGCATATATACCCAAAACATGCTTAAGTTGCATTGTATATCATGCATTAAAAACTTGTATTATGGAGAAATGTGCAACTTGAGAGTTTTAGTGGGTATATATGCAATGCTCCCATAATACAAGCTAAAAAAATAAAACAAAAAATCCTTCCCTTAATTAATACTAGTAGTAATCATTGCAGTTTTGAGAACCGTGATATATTACGGCTACACTTAATCACATAGTCAAAGCAAAATATTCAAGTCTATCTTCTTCAACACAACAACCGCATCAACAGGTAATGTTACACATTGGTTTTTTTTTTCTTTTGTTTTTAACCATGAACCTGCAAATGTAAAGTGATTGATATGCATGTTTCTGATATGTTGATGGATACAAATGCATGTTTGGTATTTTTTTGCAATGTTTAACATATCCTAAAGAATATAGTATCCTTTGATCATAATGTAACAACCGTTTTATTAGAACTATATGCGATTTGATTCTTTAGAATATTGTGTGACATGTAAATATAGGATGATTTGAATAAAAAAAATCATGGATATATGTGGATTGTGGAAAAACGTAGCAGCTATTTGTTAAATAGCTAATTAGACAACTTGTAAACATATGTTTAATCTAGGTTAGTATAGCTTTTATATGATTTGGTAAAGCACTACACCTTATGTAATTAATTATCTGAGCTTAGGTTTAAACATTGGATGAAGCAATGGCGTATGGTATGTTGGGTAGATTATGGATTTCTTACTAGATTTTAACAAACGTATGGGGTAAGATGATTAAACGTAAAAAAATACATATTTTTTACTCTAAAAGGACTATATGATTATTGATTTTTGAAACATAGTTAAATATGTAGTAGTACATCTTCAATCATTTTTTGTTTGACACCTTAATGATAAAGATGTATTGATCATCTAAGACTTGTATTTGTTGAATGTTATGCATATGTGATAACCTTATTGACCATTAAGACGATTGTGGTTTTAAAATAGAATGAGCATCCAATTGTTGGTGGAGGCAAACCGCACAAACATTAGGACATTGCAGGTAAGTTGTACTTAAAATTCTTACTTAAGGTTATAAATTTATCAATGTAACCATCAAATTGATATACGTGCTTACTTTTTAAATTTAAGATGCTTCTTGCTTTGTTTACTGAAACACTGTACCCCAATAAGCACTGGATATACCTAATCCACAATAGGGGAACCAAACATAAGGTTTACTAGAAATTGGTTCGTGGTCGCATTACTTTGCAAGGGTCCGAGTGGCAAGCTTTTATTGATCAAAGCCAATACATCAATGTGGCCACATTCCATTTCATTCGTCAGGAAGAAGACTGTTATTATGTTACAGGGTACAACGATTCGAGCCACGAATGCCCGGATACGATCGCTCTTCTAGGTTATAGACAACGTAGGTGCCTGGTTACGTTGGATGAATATCCTGCACAACCTCTGGTAAGAAAAAATGTTAATCAATACATTGTATAAGTTTGTTGAAAATGGGGATTATTTTAATTGTTTGACCCGCTAATGTTTTCTTTAAACTAAACTGTTACGTAGGTCATTCCTTGCAATTTCGGGACAATATCGACAATAACCAATTTGACGTTCTTGTTGTTGGCGTGCCCGTAGCAGCTATTACTCACCGTCAAATTGAAATACTGGAGGAAAACAGACACGTGCATGAGTTTGGTGGGCACGGATGGAATGTATTGGTTCATGATGAAAACCTGTTTTCTGGCACAAGAGTTGTTTTCACAAATCTCCTAAACAATACTCTTTCCCTGATGCCATTTGTTGAAAATGGATTGATGATGCGTTCTCAACTTGTGCAACGTATGGAGCTGAATCGTACAAGACCGTTCATGAGAAACCCGTAGATGAAGGTATGTTAATCAAAGTGTAGACATAATCTATGATTTTATTTTAAAATAAACCTTTCCATATAATAGCTTTTAAATTATTAATTACCATTTTTATTAAATTCCAATTGCAGATGAGCGTATGAAACACATATGTGCATGGAACGAATGTACAGAGCATGGAAGTGAAAGGGATTGTTTTTACGCGCCCATCCTTGCATATGTCACCGGACAGAGTCGTTTGGTAAGTAATGATACAAATCGGACCATTTCAGTCATTATCTGCTTTCGCAAAAACTAATATATGCTTCAACACATGGACATACTTTTGATTAGCATACTACATTGTTCTTTTTAATGCAGAACATACCACATAAGTTTACGAAGCGAAATCACATGTGGAAGTACCATAACGCATTGCTGAGATACCGGGAAGACATGGAGTTTTATGTGAACATGAATCTGCAACACCACAATGATAGGACTAGAAGCAAGAACCACGTTACCATAAACGCCATATGGAGAGAGATTGTTGAGGAGTGTGAGTGGGAACAAAACAAAATGGTCAGATTCAATCTTGTTGACTTTGTCATCGACGACCAAGCTTCGGCGTCTTCCCGTACTCCGCTTATAATTCCAGTATTTAGCATGTGTTAAAAAGTAATTCCAGGCGTTATCGGTTGTTATTGGTAGACATGTTTATAAACAGATTTTAGGATTGTGTAGGATTTGGTTGGCTTCATTTAGGGTGTGTGTTCCCAAGTAGTTGAAGCCATTCATGAGATGGAATGTAAACTACTTGGTATAGCCCCTATCTGGAAGTCTATGGTTCATACTGGTGCATTAAAAGGTGTTCTTTGTGATGGTTTTGTGCTGGTTGTCATCTGTCCATGGTTGTATGATATGGGCAGTTTGTTTTTGTTATCTGACTTATAAGAACAGTTATATCAGATATTGAATATTAGTGTGTGTTGATTTTTTCATTTTACAAAGTTTCCTTGATTAATACAAGTTCATCTTTGCACCCAAAAAAATATATATATTGTGTTGTGGTCTACTTATAAACAGAAAACTTTAGTGGTTAAAGCTGCCAGTACCAAGTTAAGTCTCGTAGGTTAGTTTTAGTGGTTAAGGCTGCCAGTACAAGGTTAAGTCTAGCAGACATAAGCTAAGTCTGTTTATTATTAAGTAGTTAGTTCTGTTTATGAAAAACATAATAGTTTTTTTTGTGACTATTGATAATCCAATGGCCACATCAAATTTTTTTTTGTATGGCCATTTCTAACATTTAGTCACACAAAGCATGTTTCTTTTGGTTATTTAGTCACATACAATTAAGCATAAAGTGGCCAAAAGTGTTAATAAGTGTGACCATATGGTGTTTAAGGTGAAGAAATATGTCTTTTGTGTGACTATTGATCATCCAATGGCCACTTAAATTTTATGTTTGTGTGGCCTTTTGCAACATTTAGTCACACAAAGCATGTTTGTTTTGGGTATTTAGTCACATACAATTAATCATAAAGTGGCTAAAAGTGTTAATAACTGTGACCATATGGTGTTTCAAGTGAAGAAAGGTGTATTTTGTGTGACTATTGATCATCCAATGGCCACATGAATTTTATGTTTGTGTGGCATTTTCTAACATTTAGTCACACAAAGCATGTTTGTTTTGGGTATTTAGTCACATACAATTAACCATAAAGTGGCTAAAAGTGTTAATAAGTGTGACCATATGGTGTTTAAAGTGACGAAACGTGTATTTTGAGTGACTATTGATCATCCAATGGCCACATATTAAGTTACGTGACCATATGTACTGGATTTTGGCTACACTTAAATAATATGTGTGACAAAACGTTTAGCGTGACCATATATGGCATTTGGTCACGGTGTTAGTAGCAAATGTGACTTTATAGTTTAGCTTTTGGCAAGCTAACACAAACTAAACTTTAAACACACATATTAACTTACGTGAACATATGTACTGGATTTTGGCTACACTTAACGAATGTGTGACAAAACATTTAGTGTGACCATATATGGCTTTTGGTCACAGTGTTCAAGTGTATGACATATATTTGTCCTTTGTTTATATGTATATCGTGACTAATGCTTCAACCTTACTTTTCATTTGTCACTTGTTCCAATTTCCGATGTGGCTAAAGAGTTGGCAAAACATATCAGTCACCCTTAAATAACGTGTGACAAAACTTGACTCTATGATTTAGACACACAAAAATTACTTCATGTGACTAACGCATCAAGGTTACTTGTATTTGTCACGCGTTCCAAATTCATATGTGGCTAAATGATCTGAAACAAAATCACCAGATACCTTTAGCCACACAATGTTCAATTGTGTGGCGATACAGCTGTAATGGTCACACAATCAAAATTTTCATGTGTGACTAATTAGTAAATGTTGTCAATTTTCGTACCTTCAGCCACACAAATATGCGAATGTGTGGCCGTTCCATTTCGACCATGCGTGACCAAATCCCGTTTTTGTACTAGTGTTTCACGTCTGCAAAGCAAGTTGAAGATCTACTTTCAAGTCAAAGTAAGCTCATTAGTCAATGATCAAGGTTCAGTTTTAGTCACTACATAGCATATGGTTTGTGGTGGTCAAGTGCTGTTAAACATAAAGATCTCACTCATAGCAATAAGGAAACTACATTCAAGGTATAAATTATTCCCTTAACATTAGTCCATATTGTGCTTCTTGTTCTTTTGTGATTCAACAATATATCATTGACAATCAATTATAATTACAGTATTTGTTTATTCAAAGTATAATTTATCTTTTTGACAACTTTTTTTCTTTCTTTCAATACTGCTATTAAGTGATAAATTTTATAGTCTTATGGGTTTTTGGGTAAAAGTACTACTAGTAATATGTTGATTTGTTTATTTGTATTTTTAGTCAAAATTTAAATTCGTGTATGAACTGAATTGCCATAGGTATTAGCTTCTTCAACTATAAAGGTTGTATCTTGTTTTATTTATGATTTGTATTGATTATCTTTTTACCAATGATAATGGTAGTTCAAATATGATTTTGTAGATCATAATGGCTCGCCTTCCTATTAACTACAGAAAACGCAAATTAAGGGAGGTTCTGTTGGTTCAACAAATAGCAACTACATTGATGATTTTAACATACTATTTTTACTACTTTGTTTTTTGTTTATACCTTCGAACAAAGATTCGTCAAGTCAAAACAAAGGAAGAAAAAAGGATTAAGCGAATGCAATGGATGTTTAGGTTAACAATGGAAAGTGATCCAATTTGTATTAGTGAACTTCGTATGGATAGAGCAACTTTTAGGGTACTGTGTCAAATGGTAAGAGATTGGAGGTTTAAAGCCTACTAGAAACACGTCAATAGAAGAGGTAGTAGCAATGTTTTTATATACTTTGGCTCACCACAAAAAAAGTAGAACAATAGGTCATCTGTTTTTTCGTAGTAGAGAAACAGTTAGTCGTCAATTCAATCAGGTTCTAAAAGCAATACTCAAATTACATCATGTATTGTTAAAGAAACCAGAGCCTATATCACATGATTGTCAAGATGAAAGGTGGAAATGTTTTCAGGTATCATAAGCTTATAGTTCCACTTAGAATTAAATGAATTAAGTACATTGTTCTCACTATGTCTCAAAACTAATTTGTAGGGTTGTTTAGGAGCTTTAGATGGAACCTTAATCAAAGTTACACCTCCTAGTGATGAGAAGTCACTATATCGCACAAGAAAGGGTTGTATTTCAACTAACGTATTAGGTGTTTGTTGCCCGAACATGCAATTTATATATGTTTTGCCTGGTTGGGAATGTTCAGCACATGACGGTCATGTGCTTCGAGATGCAATCTCAAGGCCTCAAGGTCTAAGATTCCCTCATGGTAATTATTATTTGGTTGACGTTGGTTATTGCAATGCCAATGGATTTCTTGCTCCATATCGAGGACAACGATATCACTTAAAAGAGTTTGATGGCCATCGACCAGAGACCGCTCAGGAGTACTTTAACATGAAACATTCTAAAGCAAGGAATGTTATTGAGAGATGTTTTGGACTGCTAAAAGGAAGATGGAAGATCCTAGCATCCCCTTCATTCTTTCCAATTGAAACCCAAGTTCGGATTATTATGGCGTGTTGCCTGTTGCACAACTTGATTCGGAAATTTATGAGCCACGATCCATAAGAGTGGGTCTTTGACGAAGAAGAATATGGTGATAATGATGACGACGAAGAGAATGAGGTGGAAAATGGAGAAGTGGAATACGTTACTAATATTAGTCCAAGTGATGAATGGCTAGCATTTAGAAATACTGTGTCAACCAATATGTTCAATACATGGACAAATAGATAGATGTCTTATTCTATTGTGTTTTTGTTATGGACTCTTTGATTGTACTTGTATTTTAAATATCAAGGTTTTTATGGTATTTCCTTTAACAATGTGTGCTTTGTTCTGTATTTAACATACTAGTATAACAATTGTTGATATTGTTTTTTTAATTGTATCAAGTTAATATTTCAGATTTCCATGTACAAATGGCAACAACTACATGTGATCGTGGCAGGGGAAAGAACAAACTATATTGGAATGAGGATGAAGTCGAAGTTTTGGTTGATGTTTTGCAAGAACTTGCAGGTGATCCTTTATGGAAGGTAGATGGTGGATTCAAGAACAATTACATGGTTCAAGTACGCAAGAGGATGGCACAAAAGATTACGAACTTTGATAAAGAAGTTAACCCACACATTGACTCTAAAATCAAATATCTTAGAAACAAGTATAATCCACTTTCCGAGATGCTAATGCAAAGTGGGTGTCAATGGGATGATGTTGAGAACAAAGTTAATTGCGAGAAGCAGTGGTATGATGATTGGATTAAGGTACGAAGTTAACTAAAATATCTATTTTAACTTTAGTTATGTTTCTTATCATGCTAGTTTTATATTTAACAGGCCCATAAGAATGCAAATGGATTGTGGAACTTCAAATTCCCGTATCTACGTAAGTTGGATATGGTGTGGGGAAGAGATAGAGCAACAGGCTTAAAAGCTGAAGATATAGCAGAGGCGTGTGAAGATAATAACAATAATGATAATGCACCTCTAAGCTCTTCATCTGATACTGAAGATGAAGTTTCCGTGCTCCCTGGTACACAAAATTCTCCAGCTGTGCCATCAACCAGTAACACTAAGAAAAATAAGAAGTTATCACCACCAACAGAAATTTCTCACAAGAAAAAGAAATTGTTGACTCTTGAACAAACAATTGATGCCAAGATAGAAGCTTTTAGTTCTGATTTCAAGTCGGTTTGTGGCCAAATGGTTTCAAAAATTGGTGTTGTTGCTGATGCATTAACCATAGATGCTAATAAATCTGAATCGGTGAGTGAAGACAAAATGCTAGAGGTTATGAATATCTTGATCAATATTGACATATCTCACTTCAATATTGGCAAGGTTCTCGAGTTGTGCTACAACGATCCCACCAAGGTTAAGACCCTATTTCTTTTGCCAAGTTACATGAGAAAGTCGTATGTGCTTGGGCTCTTGCATCCAGAAAACTAGTTTATGCATCATGTCTTTGAGTCTTCTTTTTGGGGGCATGTAAGACTCTTGTTATTCAAGTTAGCTTATCGTTGGTTTGTTAGTAAGACTTGTTTTTAAAGCTAGCTTGTTGTTAGTTTGGTTTGTAAGACACTTTTTTTTAGATATAGCTTGTTGTAGGTTTGGAATGTAAAACTTTTGCTACTGATGTAATGTTGGTTTTGCTACTTGACACTATTTAGAGGATTCTTTTATCCTTTGATTTGGTTTTCATGTATACATTTTGGTTGGGGACCAATGACAGTGTATAGATCTGCTAACTGGTATGCAATGGTTGCAGTTTGGATTATGGTCTGCAGTGGTATTGGTTGACTTCTTCAACATATTGATTATAGACAATCCAACCAGGCAGCATCAATGCAATGAGAATACCCTTTCCCTTTCCCTAGCATTACCATTGTCTTTCCCTTTACCATTGATGAGTTTGAACCAAGCACACCCTAATATTACACCACTAACCTTGATTGACAAAACTTTATTTGAAATATGATTAAACTAATTAGTTAACTTGCAGCACTAACATAAATGCATAGAAGGTTTAGTAAATTTGAAGATTTGATGCATGCCAACTTGCCATGTCAACCCTCTATGTGTATGTCACTTAATTTTAAAGTCTTTGCTCTTGTTTTACTTGATGAAATACTAAATAAAAAGAAAAACTGTCCAATGCATCCTATTTATGCCATCAATGTTTAACATGACGGTGGATCAACTGCATTTTATAAGAAAATAATAATGACTAACTAATTACGGAAATTGTTTCACTAAATGCGTAGAAGGTGTTGAACAAATCAACAGGCCGGTATGGTAAGTTCAACTTGATCGATCAGAAATATTAGTCAAGGTTTTACACATTCAACTAGTATTTCAAGGAATCTCATATGTGCAAGCCTATAAGGTTGGACGCAGTGGAGGACTAAAAATCGGTCGGTCACCCCAAAAATCAAACAACGACCGATTTGGAAATCGGTCGTATCGAGTGTGGAGTTTGGGTCATGAAGTCGGTCGAGGCACAAAAAATCATATATCGGTTGAAAATCCAACCGATTTCAACACATTTTTTGTCTTCCTTTCTTTCTTTCTTTATTTCTATTTTTTTTTTTTTTTACTTGGTCATCGACTGTGACAACTTGGTCGTGTCTGGTCGCCGGAGAAAAAAAGCTGATGTGGCACGTGGTGACCTGGGTCACGAGTGTGCCCAGGCTAATAGCTAGATGCCATGATCACCGATTGCCCAAAAAAAATTTCAATTGCACAAGTTATCTTGTCTTTTTAATTCATGTATACACGTTATTGTCATATATTATGCAGTAAGCTTTATGCATGTTAGGTGATAGTATGTCTTAATTATGTATATAAATAGTAATATAATTTTCTTGGTAATCATAGACTAGAATATTTTGATTCCAGCTTTCATTGACTAAACCATTTGAAATTAAATGCCACACAATGCCATATTCTATTATTTTTATGGCATCATTGATGGTAGCTGTTATCATTTGCTTTAACTTGGACTGATCGCTGTTAACAAATTTAACAAAAGCTGTAACTTGAAATAGTTATTTTATTTTGAGAATCGGCATAAGTCAGAAACTGAGAAAGGATGGCCACTTAAATATTACAAGCAATCGCACATCAGAAATGAGTTTAATAGACTCAATTTTCAACGACGCATCAAGGATATCATAACAAGCAAGTGGAAAACGTCGAACTGTGATTGCGCAAAGTTCAATGCGTATTTCAAACATGCGCAACGGAAACAGAGAAGTGCGGAAAGTGAAATGGATGTCATGAAACGGGCGAAGCAAATGTATCGTGACGAGCACAAATTCGCGCCGTTTGCTCTCGATGATGCTTGGGAGATTTTGCGTCAGCATAAGAAATGGGATTCGCCGGATCCGGTTGATTTAACCGGCAATGTCCCAAGCCAAACAAACGAGGCTTTGTTTGGTCATGATGAACAACCGCGCCCCGTGAGAAAAAAAGGTGCTTCCAAAAAAGCATGATCCGAGAGCACGACAAGTACTGGGGGAGCGAGCACCGGAGGAACGAGCTCGTCAAGTTAATTCACTGAAACTATAACAAACGAGTATCGTATCAAACGTGAAACCGTCCAAGCGGCGTATCGGGCCCAGCAAGTCAAAGATGAAACAATAACAAGGTTGGAAGAGATGAAATATTTTATGATTGATACTGATGGCAAAGATCCAAATGTCGTGGCTTGGATCAATGGCGAAAAAAACCGAATTATCAAAAACTTTAACTTGCACCCTCGTCACTAGATTGTATTTTCGTCATTTCCTTTATCTTGTAACGATTAATTTGCATTTTTTTTTTAATTTCGTATTGTAATATGTTTACAAATTAATGATATGTTTTTTTAATAAATGAAGTGTTTGTTTTAGTTTAGGGGTTGAATTTGAAAATATGTGAGTTAAGGTTTAACCTTGAGAATGTTATGATAAGGGTGTTTTTTTGGTGAGTTAAGGTTAAATGTTAAAGCTGATGTGGCGCTGACTTGGCAGGAGGTTAAACTTTAACCTAGGTGACAACACCTTAGGCTCTAAGGGCACAAGTTGTTGGTTTTATGGATATAAATTAGTAGACGTGAGTTAGGATCGAACTCGAAACCACGGGATTGCACACTTTACGTATGAGAATTAAAGTTAATAATTAAATGTAATAGTTATATTTATTTATTAATTAAACGAAATAACTATAACGGACGTTAAGTAATTAAGTGTAATGGACTAACGGTCGTTAAAGGTAATTGGAAAGGACTAGATTGCAAATATTGGGAAGGTTCCGGAATCCCCTTGTGGGATGTTGATACCGATCGGCCAAGGGAACCAAACCCAACCCAGCTCAAACTCAAACTTGTTCACCAAGTTTAGTTTAGTACTAGTATATATACAAGGCTAGGGGTCTTGTGTTTTGCATCTCTTGTACTCATTAAGCTAAACCTAAAATTGTTTGTGTGTTTCTTTGCTTAAAACTGATCGACATACACCTTGTGGGTGTCTATTCTTAACTTTTCCAAATCAAAGTTATTTGTTTGATTAAAACTAGCATTCCTTTAATTCGGTATAGTACGTGTGTACAAGAAAGTGGTACTAAAACATTATTGTTAGTATTCTTGGATTGAATTACAAAATCGGTAAGGGGTAATTCACATAATCCTAAAAACCCTAATTAGGGTTCATCCAATTGCTAGTTTTGTGGATTTGATTCTTGTTCGGCTAGAATCAAGAAATGTACGCATATTCTTGTTTATGTTAATTAATTATTCGTTAATCTTTCCAATACGCTTCCGCATGTATACTTTGATGTTTTGTATTTTATTTATTGAATGTCATGTTATATAATTCCAACACAAGTTAAGCACACTAAAAAGACAACGGAACTTACAAAAAAGGACACATAGATCCACAAAAATTATGGATTTCTGTGTCCTTTTTTGTGGGTCCCGGTGTCCTTTAAGTGTTCTTAACTTGTGCCCTTAGGACACCAGTTAGAAAAATCCTTATATTTAATGTTACACCAATGTTGGATAATATAAATTGGGTCATTCACACTACATCAACAGACCATACACATGGGCACACAATAAATTATTTTAGATCTACATAACGTCACTTCCAATAACAAGTATGGTTGGATAAGTTAGAAAAAACCTTCGGTTTGATCCTTACTCCCCCTGCAAAAATGGCTTGAGGTCCTCTAGAAGGACTTTTTTACCTTCGGGTAGGGGTAAGGTTGTCTACATCTTACCTTTGTTTATAACATCACTTCCTATGTGTGTATCACTTTACCTTGTGGATAGTTGTGTTTATTTGTTAGCCTAGATACTTTGTTACAGAATATCATTAAACTAAATACATAAATGAAACAAGGGACTCATATAAAACACACAGTCTGGGACAGGCATGTACGTTTAGTTGACTTTAGATGTTACTATATATCCTTGCCAATGATACATTTTCTTTCGTAACTAAACCATTACGGATGTAGCTTGTAGCATAGTCCTTAACTTGTACTAGTTGTTGTGAGTTCAGTACTCGAAGTTTACTAGAAAGAATGAAACCTAGGACGTGATATCCAAATTCATCTCTCAGTGTGTGTCATACCGAGTAACATGGTTACTATAATTGTTTATGAAGTCTTTGTAGTAACCTTAGGCTGTAATCAAATATTGGCACTTTAACTAGAATTCGAAGCAACTGCATCAGCAGGTTAAGATGTGATTATCGAAGTGAAAGGTAGTAATTTTGCGTTACTAATTCTAATCAAGGGCAGCATTAGAAACTTGATAAACTATTGGAGTAACTGTAACACCCCCAAAATCATAATGTGACAGCTGGAAGACTACTTGGGGTATTACTTAGAGGATCACAGTCATAAGTCATGGAAAACGACTCTAAGGAGACGTTTTTAATAAAAGATTGTTATCATTTCATAAAAACTCAATGTTTTGGATCACAAGAGAAAGTAACACAAGTTTTGAAGTTACACAAAAGATAGTTCAAAGTTTGAGAAAATGATAACTTTATTTAAAACAGCACTTCCAAAGATTCCATTCCGTACACTCTGTGCCTTCAAGATTTTCCTAGTTAGCACCAGAGATAAACATGCTTAAAAGATGAACAAAAATGTTGAGTGATATTCATAGGTTTAATAAATGGTTGAACACAAGTAAGAGATGATAATTGTTTCGAAGACAATTACCATAGAAAACATAGATAATTATTATGCACTAAGCTCATGACACCAATACTAACTGCATACACCTAATTACTGGTGTAAGTAATAAAATTGCCCCCAGATGAAATTGCCAATTCTATATATAACCAAATATGGTGCACCCCGGTTATTTCTGATAACCGAGTCGGGGTTGTTAATTCCCATAGTACTATCCACAATATTTGCGTTCACAGTGATTAATGGTTCATGATAAAGGGGACTTTTGGCAGGCAACTTAAGCTATAATAATAATGATCAGGCAATCATACATTTTAAGAAAAAACTTGTGTTCTAGTTTATAGCATGCATCTCCCTCGCGGGGGTTGAAAAGCAAGTAAAAGCGAGGCTATGAACTCACCTTAGCAAAGTATCCAAGTAGTGTAAAGATCAAGTAGTAGATGCACGAAGTACCGTCACGCGACCTACAATTAGTATATAATACTTTAATCATTACGTTTATACTTAATTCGATAATGTCTAAATATGTCAAGATTTGAGTTGTTGATGCTTGTGTGGCATTATTCAAGTTTAGATAGTGTATTTAGAAAGAATGTTTGGTAAGGACACTAGGGACGGGTAGCTAGAATAAGGAGGTACATATCGGACGATTAGGATGAGAACTCGTGAATGATTAGATGATCTTGTATGAAGGTTCTATTCTTACATAGTACGGTATTATAATTTTAGAAAAATTTTGCAAGGTTCCATTTATATATTTTCAATGTATGGTTTTTGAAAATAAGTTATTCTTGCAAAAATTAACTTTTATATAGTATGTATATATATATAGTCAAAATCCTTTGTGTTTGCTTACATTTATCATTGTTAGTTTTATTTATGAAAACGTTATAAAAATATAGTTACTCCTTATTAGTCAGAAAAGAAATAAAGTCATCGTTATTTATTAAAAGTAAGCCTAGTTTCTATGGTTATTAATTATAAAATTGTCATTTTAAACTAAAATGTAAATATAAGTCATTTGTAAAACCATCGTTAATAATTATAAAATGTAGTTTAGTTTTCATGAAAGTAATTGAGTAACATTATCATGTTGGTTTTGTACATTTTCCGTGTCGAAGTAACGTTGGTCGGGTACTAGTTGACGAGTGTATTAACATGTTTATTACGGGTTAATTCTATGAGTCGACTGGTAACGAGACGTGCTTGTGGGGGTGGGGGGGAAGTGAGTCGAGTGGTGACCGGGCTGCACAAAGAGGCGGGCTTAGGCCCAAAGAAATTGATAGCAAATTTTGATTGGTGAGAACATGACGGAGTTGGGTTTCAGTCCAACAGGCCCTCGCTATAGGATGTAGCCCAAACCAAAACTGAACGCACCCTTATGTGCAAGAGGTTAAGCAGAAACATGTTACCCCCAACAATATACTCAACTTATTTTCATTCAGAAGAAATTGGTGTTTGTGTACCAACTTGACATTCTAAGGAAATGAAGAACAAATTGCCAAGTGCATTGCAATGGACACAAGATGTCGGAAACATACTCAAAGCTTTTGACACTTGAAAGGAACGATGAGGGTAGTGCTTTATCTCGCATCGTTTAATACTTAACGGCTAGAAATATGGTGCCTAGTCTTGAACTCTTGACAGTACCACGGGTTCGAGAGACACCCTACTCGTGAGTCGAAGACTCACGCCAAGAATTTAAAAGGACAACACTAAGGATTTTAAGTCAAGTGAGGTGTCGCGAGTCCCATACCCCTAGTATTCAGTTGAAGACTATCAGGTTAAGTAGGGCAAGTATTCGACTATGCACCAGGGCTTATGCCCTGTCGTGGGGTTTTGTTTACTAACATATCTGCAACTACTACCAAGGAATAGACCTAATCCAAGACACACACACCCTACGTGGGTTGTTGTCCAGTGGAGAGCAAAAGCAACTACTCATTACCAAAGATTAAGCGCTCAAGGGGATGAGTCGAAACATGAGTTCAGGTTATTGGTACTAACATAACAAACTTTCAGTTTTCACAAACCAATCATTTTTATTCATGTTTATTATCCACACAAGCTCAAATTCAACAACAACAGAATAAACTTATTCTTAAGACGAGAATCTTTAGATCGACATTAATATTATTCCAACAAGGTTATAATTTCAAAATCCATAACTTTTACAGAATTAATAGAACTCGAATGAAAGTAAAATTAAGAACAAATCTTAGAACAAAAGAGAAGTGTCGCGAAGGAGATGTCAAAAGAAATGCAAGACCCAAGCGACGAGACCCACTTTGAATACCAGCAACCCGAACTAATCTTACAAATCTAGTTTAAGTGATGATAGAAGGAATGAGTGTGAAAGAATCTCTTATGACCCGCGGCTTAAATAGAGGTAAAAGTGGAAGTCTTGATCAATCCTTTCTTGGTCTTAGAGATGAGAAAGAGCCTCCTTTGAGTAACATCCATATGATATCAGGTCTTCACGTGGATCCTCTTGGTGTTATCTTCAAGTCGTGGCCCCTAGAGGTAAGAAGGACAATGGGGACCTTGAGTTTGTCGATTTCTTCCATGGAAAGAGCCAAGGGTGGATTCAAGTATGGTTAAGGCTGACTTGGTGAGGTGGGAAAGTAGTTTGGGTTGTTTCTCTTTTTGGGAGATGGAGGAGCGTGTAGAGAGAGAGAGAGAGAGAGAGAGAGAGAGAGAGAGAGAGAGAGAGAGAGAGAGAGAGACGAATTTGGAGGTGAAGAGCAGGGGTGAGGGCGTGGGTTTGGAAGGGATAAGGGTAGAGTTTTTGATTTTTATTATTTGTAAGGTGTGGTTATTTGTTATTTTGTGTATTTATTTGGTATTAAGTGTATTTTGTGTCCCGTTGTTTTAATTGTAAATGCATAATTTCAAACGGGAAAAATATATCACTTATATTTCCGGACACGTTTTAAATAAACTGATACGATGATGTAATTTCCGATTTTATTAATTGGTTTTTGTTTTTCATGCTTTCTTTTATTATACTGGTACGCGTGCGGACTCGTAAGACAAGAAAATTTCTTGTGAGACTGATTTAGCTATCAGTAAATATCGGGCATGATTAAATGAGACTACTCGCACAGGCATAACTTTTATGCAAGAAAAATGAAATGTACACGTTAAAATTCTCAACTTAGCTCAAATAAGTTTTGATAAACAATTTAATTTATTGATATGAAAGTTAATGATAGTGAAATTTTACAGGTGGCTACAGTAACTTAGACAGTAGTTAGGAACATATATGGAAAGGCCACCCTCTGTGTCAATATTTTTTTCTCTTGTGTGTGTGTGTATGGGGGGTCATCTAAGATGTCTGATCACATAATTGCATATAGAATGTTTAGTTTTATACACTAAACAGTTATGGCTTTATACACTAAATAAACTATACGCAATTCCTTTTTTGTTTGGCATAATCAGTTATGGTTTGCAAAAATAGCTTTCTCTTGCCCTACTTGGGACAATTTGCATAATCTGTGTGTGACAACCTTCATGCTGGATTAATATATTAACCATTTAATCCGTTTATCATATATTTTATTCCAGATTAACCCATTCAAAGGAAATCGGAATCAGTCATATTAATTAACAGTCTTCACATGGCAGACATTATTATATCTAATGTAAACCAATAATGAACTATATATATGGGTCATTCAGACTTGCATTTAAATAATAATAGTTATAAAAATACATATTTTCTGTCTTTGTAAAGTAAACAAACTATGGGGTGGTTAGGATGTCCTTTTGCTTGACATTAGATAGTACGTAGTATATATTATAGTTAACGCGTTGAATAGGTAAATGTTATGGTTGGAAGAACAAAATGAATGTGCTCACTTAACGTATGAAGACTTGGGGCATCTGAAATCCAAACAAAAATTCGTATATTCAAGTATAGAGCGAGACAAGGTCATGTTATACTTGATAAAGTATTTTGTTAAAAGATAAAGCTCACAAAACAAATCTTGACGGTAGATTGTAAAATAGTGATAGCTGTCCGCAAAACATTATCACTGCTCAAACAATGTTGAGAATAATCAATGTACTTAATCAAGAAAACATGGATCATACGGGGGATATCAGAGTTATGAAGTTTTTAATTTATTTTAACCCTCTTAAACTTGTTAGCCCGTATATTTGTGTAACGGGCTAGCTTGAGCCCGATTCTAGATCATTCTTTGTATAGTTATTTATATGTATCGTGTAATTCGTTATGGAATCAATCAAACGACATTATTCAGTACCATAATCATTCTCCTAACTTACCTCCCAAAACAATCATTCACTGTAAAATCCTAACCATCAGAAACGTATTCTATACAGATCAGTTAATCATCACGATCCCTCCTGTAAAACCTTAACTCAGTCGCTTCTTCCAAAACCCTCGATCTACATCTGCTTTTGTGTTGGTCTTGCGGAGAACCCTAAATACGATTCCCTCTCTGGCGAAAAAACGATTTATAATTCCTAACCCTTAACCCTCATTGGTCGATCTTTGATTACTCTTTCTCATCTGTCCCATCACCATCGTGGGTCGGTGTGTAAAGGACCGTTTTTTATTGATTGCATGCAAACTGACCTTCAATTCATAACTAGTAGTACCAATCTCATTGGTCCCTACACTCAGTGGGTCGGTGGTAAGATTATTTTACATAAGTACTGATTTGCATGTATATTTTCGGTTGATTCGTATCCTTATTATTGAATTGATTAATCTCGGTTCATTATTATTCATGGGTTGATTTATGGCCGATTATGCTTATAAACCATAGTTTCTAACTAGGGTTTAATTAATACGTAGTGATTACGTGGTTTGGTACTGGCTGTTTTTTTCTTGTTTCGATTGTGTTATTTTGGTTCGGGTTTGTTTATTTTTCGTGTTGAATGGAGGGTGTGCCTTACGTTGATATGGATGCCTCAATGGATTGTTGGCAGCGTGAACCTCATGTGGAGCCGGTTCCACATGATGTAAATCTTAATGATTATGCTTTTCAAGGGGGTATGAATGCCAATGAGGTCATGAAGTCGGTTTCACATGCACCTAGTGAACGGACTGAGAGTACTGATGATTCGGGGTTTTGGGATGCTGGGCCTCTTGGTGTTACTAGTATCTTGAATATGCAAGATTTCCCATCTACTGTTTACGGAGTCGATGACACCACTAGGGGTGCTAATCTGCCTAGTGGTGATGGTAGCTCCTAAAGCTGGAAGGGTACATGTTTCTCCTTTGCATACGAGTTATGCTTCTTCGCCTAAGGACAAATTAACTGCTGTTGTGGTTAATACATTACCTATGTCATATGTTGGTGCTACAAGTTGTACGAATTCTGTTAATGTTAATGGTGCTACGTCAATTGATTCGATGAAGTGCAAATCTAATTTTCGTAGGTTGGAGTGTAGTAAAAAGTCTAATGGGGTGGATCTCTCCATTCCTATGAAAGTCGTTGAGGAGGTAAACTCTAAATTTGAGAATACCCTTTATGGTTATTTCCTTGGGCCAAGTATGGTATTCAAAAGGTTATGATGAATGTGAAGGGTTCTTTTTCTTTAAGTTTTCCACTCGTAAAGGTGTTGATGATATGCTTAAAAATGGACCTTGGATGATTAGGAATGTGCCAATTATTCTTAAAACGTGGACTTTGAATACTAATCTCCTTAAAGAGGATCTGACTAATATTTCGATATGGGTTAAATTCCATGACGTGCCCCTTGCTATGTTTTCTGATGATGGACTCAGTCTCCTAGCTACATTGATTGGTACGCCAAAAATGTTAGATTCTTATACTAGTCAAATGTGCTTGGAATCATGGGGTCGATGTAGTTTTGCTAGGTGCTTGATTGAAGTTAAGGCAGATCAGGTCCTTAGGGAGAGCGTCACTGTTGAGATACCATTACTTGATGGGACAGGATCTGTTGGAATTATATAACATGACATTCAAATAAATAACCACAAAACATCAAAGTATTCAAGCGGAAGCGTATAGGATTTATTAATGAACAGTTAATTAACATAAAAGAATATGCGTACCTTTTCTTGATTCTAGCCGAACAAGAATCAATTCCACAAACTAGCAATTGGATGAACCCTAATTAGGGTTTATAGGATTATAAGAATTACCCCTTACCATTTTGTAATTCAATCCAAGAATAATAACAAAAGTATGTTATTACTACATTCTTGTACACACGTACTAAATCGAATTAAAGTAATGCTAGTTTTATTAAACCAAATAACTTGGTTTGTGGAAAAGAGATGATCGATCCCCTAGAGGATTTGGTCGATCGGTTTGTAGCTTAAAAACACACACAAAAACTGTTTTAGGGTTTAGCTAATGAATCCAAGAGATCCAAAAACAAGACCCCAAGCCTTGTATATATACCCAAGCAAACTTGGTGAACAAGTTGGGTTTGTTTCCTTTCCTTCCTTGGCCGATCGGATGAGAGTATCCCCAAGGGATTCCGGAAACTTCCAAACTTTGCATTCTAGTCCATTTCCAAATACCTTTAACGCCCGTTAGTCCATTACATTAATTATTTAATGTTCGCTAGTTATTTCGTTTAATAAATAAATAAATACAAAGTTTATATTTAATTATTTAACTTTAAATTCTCATACGTAAAGTGTGCAATCCCGTAGTCTCAAGTTCGATCCTAACTCACGTCTACTAATTTATATCCATAAAACTAACAGCTCCCACTTGGATATATCTTAATAGAGTGATCACATCGGTTAGCGTCTAGCAACACTTCGATGCCTCTAGTACAACTCGAGCAAGGCTCCTGGAAAACCTTTTAATGATTTCTCATTATTATTATCTTTTTGTTTCTAATACCATGTTAAATAAAGATATGAAATTAAGTCAT
Organism: Chrysanthemum makinoi; assembly: GCA_910596185.1. Lineage (NCBI taxonomy): Eukaryota > Viridiplantae > Streptophyta > Magnoliopsida > Asterales > Asteraceae > Chrysanthemum > Chrysanthemum makinoi. Next base: position 39,368,838 of record OU343217.1, read on the forward strand.
TCTTTATTCAACCATTCTGTTTCTCGTTATTAGTGATTGAGCAAGATTACCAAATCTTCTGAACATATTCAGGGAGAACTTTGGGCACGCAAACATCTTGTCAACCCTACGAGGGGCCCAGCAGTATTAAACTCCAAAATATATTTGAAGGAACAAATTCTATCTTGACTACGAGAATAACCCACAAACTTTGTAACATTTCTGAAAACAGCCCTTATGACTACCAGATTCATTATAGCGTTAAGTTGCTCCACGAAGTGCACTACATTCATGACACTTATCTGGTATCTCAAGTCTGAGGATAACTATTCATAATTTACTTATAACAATATCCACAAAGTAAATTATGTAGTTAGGATAATTCCTATATTCAATTCATTAAATATCATCTGAAATTGGTATGCATTCTCATCAATATACTTTCAAGTATATTCTACCATATCTCTCAGATTTGTCTTAGTTTAATGATATTCCCATATCATTAATTGACAACGGATGATTTAGAATAAATAAATTTATTCACGGATTAAACATGCAAATATATGATACAATATATTATAAAATCAAACATACCAAATATTTGATTTATCATAATAATTGTTTAACATCCTTTATCCAAATACCAAATAGATCAATGCATGAAAATTCCAGTTGATGAATTATGCCTCAAGTAATGACAATCATACTTGTTGACAAGACATAAATCAACCAACTTGATCTATCATAATTTTGAGAATACTTATTTCAATAATTCAATTAGTGGAGTCCTTGTATGTGTGCATTCACTAATCCACATAATAATTCATAAAGTGTGTGACATCCTCTATCACCAATTTATGACAATTTAAACTTTCAAACATTTTCAAGTTTAAAGTATTTTTATTCTTTTAATGTATAATGCAACTGTACTCTTAGTAGCACAACTAGTTCACATGGCCATTAACAAGGATGAAATCCTACCATGACTAGTATTGAGTGTCATCTCAATTAAACCAAAGATCATTGTATACAAACAACAACATGCTCATTAAAACTCCGTAAACTTTAATATCTTATTGTGTAATGTTTGATGCTTTCCTAACTTTCAAGTTTAAAGCTGATGACAATTTGCACAACATTTGACATATTGTTCATCCATAGAATCTAGGAGCAATTCCAGGCTGAGGATGTAATTCTTTTAGAATATTCATTACACAAGTTATCTAATAACTTATAGTTAGATATCAATGTTGTCAAATCACTTCTTATTCAAGAATGATATAACAATTTTAATACACAACATGATGTACATGATGAATCTACAGGTCAAACTTAGAATTCATTCACGTTTTATCTTGTCAAAAGATATTTATCAATTTCCCAAATGATATATCATGTTTTATTAGAATCATTTATTTTACTGCACATGTTTATTAACAATAAACATATATTCCAAGGTTGTACGTTTTAATTCTTAAATCTTACAAGTGAAGTTTCATTCCAATCTAAGACTTAACATTTAGCTTACAAGGAATGTTACTTCCTATATGTTATACAACATATAAGATTTAAAACCTTAACATAATACTCCCACTAGCTTTCAGGAATACTTAAAATTTATCTTATTTCAATTATAAATCAAAACTAGGATTTAATAATTAAACATAAGAATAATTTCATAGATGCATGAAAGAGTTTTGATATTCCATTGTCATATTTCATATTCATGAAAACAATTATGACCATTATCATCTTTATATGTATTTAATGTGTCTAGGAAAGAATATTCAATCATAATTAATTGCTTAAGTATGATCAATAATCTTGTCATAAGACATGCATTAAATATGTGTACATTATTGTCCATATGATTTCTATATAGAAATTCAAACCGCTAGGGTTTTTCATCTCTTTGAAGAAACTCATTTCCATTCTCTAGTCTAACTATTAAGATAAACCAAATTTCCAAAATTGATTATCTTTATGGACAAAATCTTTAACATTCATAGTATGAGTAATTTACCCAATTCAATATTTGGTAATCCATCATAATGATTATCAGGTTTACTATAATCCTGTAACTCATATTCTTCTCAGCATATAAATCAAATATATGAGATATCCTTGCAGATCTATGAATGAAAATTCCATCATCATGAGGTCTATCATTTACATGTCTAATCTCATCATGATATTTACTAGTGTGTTTTAGAAGATTATGTATCTTGTAATTTTATCTTTCAAGATAAAAAAAACTCCCACTTGCCTTTTGTAATATATAGACTATCTATATATACTTAGCAATTAGAACAAAACTACATTGTTCTCTTTTTGGGACATTACAAATACACATTGATAATTCCTGACATTACTTTGTTAATAACCTATCCATAAGTAGTTTAACAAATTCAGAATCTTCAATTTTAAAACTTAATATGGTTCATCACATTCCATAATGAATTGGTGTTTTATTAATCTTCTAGGTTGGAGTCATATTGAGTATATTCAATCCATACTCAATTTCTAACCTTATTACTTTTTAAGAAAGAAGTTATGGTTATCTTGAATCAAATAAATCAAATAGAGTTTGATTCTCCTAACTGAACATACCATCAACTTGTGGTATTCATTAGAATTAATATTGTAAGACAATCTAACAATATATAAGATAAACATATTCCTTTTGGCTTACCTATTTACCAACTAAGTCAACTTAATGGTATAATAGACTTTTCAAGCCAATTGCATGCTTTATAACATAAGTATCTTTTAACCAAGTCACTTCATATCCATGTCTTAACAAGAAAACATAAATTGTTATAATCCCATTTAACGTTATAAATCATTGATCACCTCAATGACTTCTTGTATATATCTTAATTAAAAACATAACAAGTTAACGTCTTACTTTATTATAAGTCTTAAAAGACTTTATGTTTATATCTTTACAATTAATCATAAACATGTTTAACTAAATTAATTATGAGCACAACTCTTCGTTTCAATAGTAATTTCAAGATAATTTATTTACTTCACAATAATCTAGGATTACATTATTTTTCATTTATGTCATTCAAAAAATACATAAATAAACAAATTGAAGTAGTATTAGATTACTTCATTTATTTATGTCATTCTAATAATACATAAATATTTAATTTGAAGTAGTCTTATATCTATTATCTTGACACATATTCTAAATACTTGTCTAATTTAGAAACTGCAAATATGTCCATGCAAGGTCTGACTTCACATAGAGATTTACTTTGTTATTGCAATCTCGCCAAGTTCTGACATGACATAAATTGCAACACCAAATGTTTCTTGAATTAAATATTTACAAGTTATATTAGAATGTTGATCTCTTACCTTGCAGTCAAGAGAATCCGTTAAATCATATGCTTATATGTTGTACCTTGCACACAATATAGATTTCTCCCACTTGTGCATGGAACAACATCATGTAGCAGATAAACAACACGACATATGTTTGTTTATGTGATCAATATGATTGTGTCATTGATATTAGCATAACTAGTAGATGTAGAACCACTTCATTGTCTAATAAAGAAACGTACATGACTATCCTTGAAAACATAAGTGTCTACAAGTTGAAAGTAATTATCGTAAGACATTCTAGAGATAATCAAAAAAAAAAAAAAAAAAAAAAGATTTGACAACATTGTAAATGTTTCATTAACCAGTGAAAGAAAATAGTGTACTATTTACTTCCTACACCTTTGAGAAAGTCCATACATAACAATTACTTATGTACTTAAAAGAATGTATTCTACTATGTAGATGATGAATTATTCATCAATGCTATTAACTTGAAAAATTGGGCATGCAATTTCTTTCTTAATAGTTCTACTATTCCAACAATTGTAAGTAGTACTTTCAAATGGTCAAAGCACAACAAGTATATAAAATATGCTAGTTTGTCTTTTACCAATTATACAGTAATTAGTCTAGCTTCTAATTTAATAACTCAGAAAACATGCAATTTTTTTTAACTATTAAAAAATGCTTACGAGTTATGAATTTAGAATTTAGACAATTCTAATTGTCCTATCATGCCTTTCTTCATTCATGAAAAGGAATAGGATTGAATCTCACTCTTTCTTAAGAAAAGAGGACTAGGTTCATTCTTTTAGTAAAGTTGACTCTACCAAAAACCCTTACAGGTGTAGATCAATTTACCAATACAGGAATAACCTTCACTTACGGTTTAATGTTGCATTAATACATTTAAAGAATTAGCAAAATTCAATTTTAGTATTTTCGATAATTAAAATTTTCAAGAAAATAAAATACCCAAGGTAATATTCATATAATCATAGAATTTTCTCGAAAACTAGGATCCAAATTATCATAGTTCCATTACATCAGTTGATCTAGTGGGTGAGCGCACTTCTTTATTAACCCCTTTATAGTTCATTCTAGTGGGTGAGCCGTTCAGACCATTTGTACCAAAGTCACCAATCAATTAAACTATTGAAAACTTAACTCTTTCAAAACAAATCAAATTTCGCCATTGTTTAGTCCGTATTATTTTTCTATTCAAAATTACCCTTTGCTTAAAACTGTCCAACATAATAAACAAACAAGTAACAAATAAAAAATAAACAACTAAAAAAACAATGTGCACATAATAAACAATTTATACATGTAAACAAGTAGCCACATGCAACTTATTCGATAAAACCCTATTAATAATCAATATCTAGGTTAAATTAATGTATATATTAATTAGGGCTTTCACTCTCTCTATTGAAAGTGAGCCACATACATCGACGAATCGATTGCGTAAACCCATAATTAATAATATATCAAATTGCACATAATTGATTCATTAATATACATAATTGGAGTCTTCCCCAATTCAAGATTTATCGTAATTAAATATGTCTCAACAATTAAACAATTTTATCAAAGTAACTTATCCATGACTAACATGCATGTATAATCATGGATATCATAACAATTATACAAATAAGTCACAAGATCGCATATCAAATTCCATGACACATAACAAATTATTCATGAATTAATCACGTAACCAATATATTAATTCTAGGTTTTAATAAGGTTAGCAAACAATTTTCAAAACCCTAAAAAATTTTATATGTGTCGACATTAAAAAAATATGGGGAACGCCCCAATTAAAGAAAATCGACCAAACAAAAATTAAACATAAACCCTAGATTAACATATCAAACAACATACAAGTATTTGTTTTATTACGCGTTTATGTAATTAATTACTCATTAAAAGCCAATGACTCGTGATGCCACTGTTGGAATTATAAAACATGACATTCAAATAAATAACCACAAAACATCAAAGTATTCAAGCGGAAGCGTATAAGATTTATTAATGAAAAATTAATTAACATAAAAGAATATGCGTACCTTTTCTTGATTCTAGCCGAACAAGAATCAATTCCACAAACTAGCAATTGGATAAACCCTAATTAGGGTTTATAGGATTATGAGAATTACCCCTTACCATTTTGTAATTCAATCCAAGAATAATGACAAAAGTATGTTATTACTAGGTTCTTGTACACACGTACTAAACCGAATTAAAGTAATGCTAGTTTTATTAAACCAAATAACTTGGTTTGTGGAAAAGAGATGATCGATCCCCTAGAGGATTTGGTAGATCGGTTTGTAGCTTAAAAACACACACAAAAACTGTTTTAGGGTTTAGCTAATGAATCCAAGAGATCCAAAAATAAGACCCCAAGCCTTGTATATATACCCAAGCAAACTTGGTGAACAAGTTGGGTTTGTTTCCTTTTCTTCCTTGGCCGATCGGATGAGAGTATCCCCAAGGGATTCCGAAAACCTCCAAACTTTGCATTCTAGTCCTTTTCCAAATACCTTTAACGCCCGTTAGTCCATTACATTAATTATTTAACGTTCGTTAGTTATTTCGTTTAATAAATAAATAAATACAACGTTTATATTTAATTATTTAACTTTAAATTCTCATACGTAAAGTGTGCAATCCCGTAGTCTCAAGTTCGATCCTAACTCACGTCTACTAATTTATATCCATAAAACTAACAGGATCTACTATTGAAAAGATTCGGGTGGAATACGAATGGAAACCGCCTCGGTGTGATACGTGTAAATTGTTTGGTCATACGCTGATTGATTGTCATAAATCTGTTCCACTTCCTACTCAGGCTAAACAGACTATTAATGATGGTTATCAAACTGTCACTAACAAGAATAAGGGTAGGAATGGTGGTCCAAGTGTTCCAGGTAAGGGAGGTTTTACTAAAGTGGGTCCTAAATTTAGGTATCAACCTAAAGCGCCTCCTCCTGAACCCAAGAAGGTGGATAGTGCGAAGAAGAAACCACTGGTGTGGCTAGTACGAGTGGGACGAAGATTGCTACATCTAATCCTTTTGTTGCACTAAATATGATTGATTCTGATGACTGTGGAAATCTTACTGATGTAGAGGTTTCTGGTAATACAATGGAAGCAAAGGAGGTTGGGTCTCTCGAGACAGGTAATTTATCCCAAGATCCGCTTGTGAGTGATTCAATGGAAGCTAACGCAGTTGGTTCTACCCCTATTGTTGAGAAAATTGGGGACTTTTAAAGGCTTCTTATCGATGGGAAAGCTACACTTGTTGATGATAAAGGTAATCCTATTAAAAAGGTAGATTATCAGGGTTATAATAAGGATTTACCGGCTACTTCTTTTTTCTAAGAGGGTTAACCCATTCACTAATGTGGGAGAGATTGTGGATTCTGATAGGGATGATGAGGAGGTTGTGAACACCTTTGATGAGAGGAGTAACCTATTTGGTGGTGGTCATGATCGCGAAGATGACTATGATGACTATGATTATGATAACTATGCGGATCATGTTTACGATCTTCCAGGAAATTTGAATGCCTATTGTGATACGTATGGTATCAAGCTCCAAGGCCTTGGTAGGAAGTAATGTTAGCTTCATAGGATTCTAATGTTATATTTTGAGTAGTGGTTTATTTTCTTATATAGAGAATATGAAGTATCTTGTTATGTAAGCTTTTCGCCTATGTAACGGGCTGAGATATGGGATTCACCCATATCCTTTGTACTTAAACGTTTTTTGGAGTAATATATTTACCGGGTCTTTGACCTTTTACCCAAAAAAAAAGGTAACAAATTCGCACGGTTATATTGGTGTTGTTCGTGCTTTGGTTACGAGCCTACTTGTTTGTTTTTGTGTTGGTAATTTGTGCAAAGGTCACAAATCCGCACGGTTGTATTAGTGTTGTTCGTGCTTTGGTCACGAGCCTACTTGTTTGTTTCGCTATTGTCACTGTTCACAGGTTACTTGTTATTTCCATTAAACGTGCATTCATTCATTACACCATTCTTGGATCGCTTGGGACTAGAGTGCAAGATAATGTTGAAGATGTAGTACTAAAACTTTTGGGTAGCTTCGGACTAATTGGTCACGATGACCAGAAGGGTGGGACTAATTCGTCTGCCTATTACACCAGCCCAACAGGCCCATCAAATGCATATTATACTACCCCTTATATCAGCCCACATGCCCCTTATACAGCCCAACCTACAGCCCCGTATCTCCCTACTTACCCTGCCCAACTGCACCAAACAAATCCACCAGCCCATGCATCCCCTTCGGTTACTGTTCCTCAAATAACATGCGCATCAACAGCTCCACTAGCGCAACCTCCGAGACACGTGACTACTCTTCAGCATGCTTTCACTGTCGGGACTCTCCATGATCCTACAACTGGTGCGTGGAACATGGACACAGGTGCGAGCTCACATCTGAATGCATCTGTTAATAGTCTTAGTAACATTTTTTATACTTGCATGTATCCATCTGTCTCGGTCAGTGACGGGCATAACATTCCCGTCACCAATACGGGTCGTAGCATTTTGCCTACTCCTTCTCGACCCGTTTACTTAAATAACGTCCTTATTACCCCTCATATTGTCAAAAATTTTATATCTGTCCGTCCGTTAATTTGTTTGTGACAATAATTGTACTGTTGAATTTAATCCTTTTGGTTTTTCCGTCAAGGATTTCATGACGCGTCGGGTGCTTCTCCGATGTGTCAGCACGGGCGACCTTTACCTTGTCACGGCCCCGTGTCCTATTCCCCAAGCTCTTCTTGTAAGTCAGCATACGTGGCATCAGCGCCTTGGACATCCAGGGAGCGAAGTGCTATGCCGTCTGGTCTCAAATAATTTTATATCTTGTAATAAGGAGAAACCGCCTTTGCTCTGTCATGCTTGCCGGCTTGGCAAACACATTCGAATTCCATTTGTTAGTTGTGATACTATTGTTAATGCATGTTTTGACGTTATTCATTCTGATGTCTGGACTTCACCAATTTCGAGCCTCTCTGGTTTTAAATGTTATGTTTTGTTTTTGGATCACTATTCTCATTTTGTTTGGGTCTACCCGTTGATAAACTAATCTGATGTAGTATCAAAATTTGTTCTATTTCGCAAGTACGTCCACACTCAATTTAAGTGTGAAATCAAATCGTTTCAGTGTGACCATTGCGGTGAATTTGATAACCGCACCCTACATAAACTTTTAGCCGACAATGGCATTCAGTTTCGTTTCTCATGCCCCAAGACATCTCAACAAAATGGGAAGTCAGAACGGATGATTCGCACCATCAACAACCTCATTCGAACTCTACTTTTCCAGGCCAACCTTCCACCAACCTTTTGGGTTGAAGCTTTAAACAAGGCTGTCCATTTAATCAACTTCTTACCTTCCATAGCTATTGCCAACAAAATCCCGTATACCAGACTGTTTGGGAAAAACTCGGATTATAGCCTTATACGCACATTTGGCTGCTTATGTTACCCCCACTTATATCCTAATCACAAACTTGAACCACGTGCCACACCTTCCATCTACTTGGGACAAGCTTCAAAACACCAATAAAATAATCATTTCTTGCCATGTAACCTTTGATGAATCAGTTTTTCCATATGGCACTCCTAAACCAACCTCGGCACCCAATTACAATTTCTTGAATGACTCACCCGATATAAATCCTCCATTCATTCCATCTGCCCCCGTTGTGCAACCCACTATGCCTCAACCCACAAACGAGCCAACAACACCAATTCCCACTATTCCTAATACACCCCAACATCACGCAACCCATGACCCATCACCATCCACATCACCACCCGCCTCCCAACCCAATATCCCAAATACATCACCACCCACGAACCAACACCAACATATTATCCCAGATCCTTCTAATAACCCAAACCCTGTCTCAATTCATCCCATGGTCACACGATATCGTGTTGGGACTAATCGTCCTACTGAGCGTCTCAATATGCATGTTTCTTTAGTTTCACCCTTACCAAAATCTTATCGTGATGCGTCTAATGATCCAAATTGGCAAAATGCTATGCGTGATGAATACACTACACTTATTAAGAATGGAACTTGGACCATTGTGCCCCGACCCACAGACACCAACATTATTCGTTGTATGTGGCTTTTTCGCCATAAATATTTGGCTGATGGTACTCTTAGTCGCTACAAGGATCGTCTTGTGGCAAATGGTAGTAATCAATTAGAGGGGGTTGATGTGGATGAGACCTTTACGCTCTGTTCTCGAGTTTATATTTGGAAGGAAAGGAAAGAAAATGAAAGGAAATAGAAAAATTGGTGTGTTCTCGAGTTTTTGTCAAACAGAAAGGAAAGGAAAGTGGAAGGATTTGATAGGAAAATTAAGAGGTTTTTTCCTACCAAATTTTCCGGCCAAATATGGGCGGATTTGGAAGGAAACAAATTTACACATAAACTATTTGTTATAAACTAAGTTATATAACCTTCATTATTTTATATATCTTTTGTTATAGATGTATTTCTATGTTTAAAAAGTCATAACTATTATTTTTTCTTTTTTTTCTTTCTTTTCCTTCCAACTCGAGAACACGACTTTGTTTATTTTCCTTCCATTTCCGTTCATTTCCTTTCAACTCGAGAACATGAAATATAAATGCCACTTTATTTTCTTTCCACTTCTTTTCTTTACTTTTCTTTACCTATCATTTCTATTCCCGCAAAAGAAAACTCGAGAACAGAGCGTTAGTCCAGTGGTTAAACCGGGTACTATCCGGACTGTTCTGAGTTTAGCTACTTCTCGACATTGGCCGATTCATCAGCTTGATGTCAAGAATGCTTTCTTACATGGTGATTTATCTGAGATAGTTTATATGCATCAGCCTCCAGGGTTTCGGGAGACTGTGCATCCTGATTATGTATGTTTATTGCAGCGGTCTCTGTATGGGCTCAAGCAGGCCTCTCGAGCTTGGTTTCAGCGATTTTCATCCTATATCACTCGGGTTGGGTTTTCTCATAGTCGTTGTGACTCATCTTTATTTATATACAGACAGGGGACGGATACTGTTTACCTGTTATTATATGTTGATGATATTGTTCTCACTACTTCCTCTGAGAATTTGTTGCAGCGGATTATTGGATCCTTGTATCAGGAGTTTGCTATAAAAGATCTGGGTCCTCTTAATTATTTTTTGGGTATCTCTGTTAAACGTGATTCCTCAGGGTTGTTCTTATCTCAGAAGAAATATGCTATTGAGGTTTTGGAGAGAGCACATATGGTTAATTGTAATCCCAGTCGGACACCTGTTGACACTGAGTCCAAACTGGGAGATGATGGTGATCATGTTTCTGATCCCACTTTATATCGGAGCCTTGCGGGATCTCTTCAGTATCTCACTTTTACTCGTCCAGATATATCCTATGCAGTATAACAGGTTTACCTTCATATGCATGACCCTCGAGAGCCCCATTTCTCGGCTCTCAAACGGATATTGCGGTATGTTCAGGGTACTCTAGACTATGGGTTACAGTTGTATGCTTCTTCTACTTCATCTCTAGTTGCCTATTCTGATCCGGATTGGGCTGGTTGTCCTACCACTAGGCGCTCGACTTCAGGCTAATGTGTTTTTCTTGGCAACAACCTTCTTTCTTGGTCTTCTAAGCGGCAACCGACTCTCTCTCGTTCTAGTGCAGAAGCAGAGTATCGTGGGGTTGCCAACGCTGTTGCCGAAACCTGTTGGTTACGGAATTAACTTAGAGAGTTACACACTCCTTTATCTTCCGCTACGCTTGTCTACTGTGATAATGTTAGTGCTGTGTACTTATCATGCAATCCGGTTCAGCATCAGCGTACAAAGCATATTGAGATTGATATTCACTTTGTTCGAGACTTGGTCGCCACTGGTCAGGTCCGGGTTCTTCATGTTCCTTCACGATATCAGTATGCAGACATTTTCACGAAAGGATTACCAACCGCTTTATTTGAAGAATTTCGCTCCAGTCTGAGCGTCAGGTGTCCTCCCGCTCTTACTGCAGGGGAGTGTTAGCCCATATATTTGTGTAACGGGCTTGAGCCCGATTCTAAATCATTCTTTGTGTAGTTATTTATATGTATCGTGTAATTCATTATGGAATCAATCAAACGACATTATTCAGTATCATAATCATTCTCATAACTGACAAAACTAGACTCCATAATTGCTACTGATTATTTTATGTCCAGATTAATGATAGACATAAAATTTATCATATAGTGTTTTTAATTTATCTTGTCTCTTTAGTTCATTATAGACATATACTGTATATCCTTGTAGCGTCTACGTCAGCTCTGTACATGTTAGGTGATATGTCCTGATCGATGATTGTGTAATTAATGATAAAATACTTTTTGATAATAATAGAATAAATATTCTGATTGAAGCTTTTCAATGACTAAACCATTTCATATTATATGTTGACAAATAACGCAAATATTCAATCTTCATTTCTTTTATGACAGCATTGATCATAACTTTTAACATTTGCGATAACTTGAACTAATTACTACTACCTCCGTCCCAAATTATAAGTCCAGTTTGACTTTTTGACTCAAACTTTGACTTTAAATATTTTTGTTTGTATTATATAATACTTGATGCAAAATATATAAATAGATTGTGTTTTAAATGTATTTTCATTTGGTATAATTTTCATCAAATGTTATATAATACAAACGAAAATATTTAAAGTCAAAGTTTGAGTCAAAAAGTCAAATTGAACTTAAATTTTGGGACGGAGGGAGTATTATTTTGATAGTCGGTGAGAAATGTGGCCACTTTAATTGATATCACAATCAATTCCATATGCAGAAGTGCGGAACTTGAAATTAGCTGCTAATTTATCTAACGAAGCTAGGATCATATGCCCAAAGTCAACCCACAATGCATATGCGTGTGCGTCAAACTAAATGCCCCTTGGATAAACAATGTTTATGAGCAGCTCTTAACAATTAAACAGATAGTGATCAGTTGTTATCATGTCCCTTTCATCAACCTTGGACATTAATTGGTGGCAGTAGTAATTCATTGTAATGGGCATTATGAAAGTCAGCTCTTTTTGTGCGCATGCTTTTATATAAAATTATATTTGGTTGTTACCACATTGAATTAGGGATGTGCATGGTACCGAACCTGTACCGAATTGGTGGTAATTTTTTTCTTGAGCATGAAGGTAACGGGATTCCGGTACCGGTACTCGGTACCGGGAAATCGTTGATAACAACATTCGCAGAGCATACATAAAGACTGTTTCTAAAAGGTGGTAAATAACATATTGTACATGAGAATTTATTTTATCCATAGTTGTCAGGATCCCGATCCTGATCTTAGGATCTTACGATTAAAGCAAAAATGATCCAGATCCTACATAGGATCTTTGCAAGCTTAAGATCTTATAGGATCCCGATCTTGACCATACGATATTACGATCTAATCCGATCCGATCTTACTTTTCTCGGATTACAAACTAAAAAACTACAAATTTATGGGTTGTTTGTTTGTAGAATTCAAAAAACAATATTTTAATCTTTTTAAACATTTTATAATCATAATTTATGACAACATTTATATGAAACATTCATAGTATTTGTGGTTATAATATATTAGAATTTGTAGATTTGTATAAAATTACATAAACTATTAACGAATAACATTAGAGTAGGATCTTAAGATCCTGATCCGATCTTACGATAATTAAAAACCTGTTTCAGGCAGCTTAATTTCGACTCGTTAAACATATTTAACTCGGCTACACATAAATGATAACAGATAAACTAATTCAAGGTAGATATGAACCATTCCTATTAGTCATCTTAACATGGAAAATACTACTATTTGTGACAACAATATTAGATTGTATGAATTGCATCATCTTTTTGCATAAATGGTGCTTTTTTTTTAACTTTTGCTTGTAAATATGGCTCTTTTTTCTTCTTCATGTAAATATGCGTTCTTTGTTATTTGTGGACCCATCAAGTATCAAAGGTTTGCATAGATCACCGTTAACTTATGCTAAAATGCAAAAGATGTAAATGACAATTTCAAGTCTTTGTTTAGTGTCTCATCACCATTTAAGTTTTATGCAAAACCATACACGCTTTTACTTTTTTCATTTAATAATCGAGTATCTATTAGATCAAATACAATGGTTCTAAAGGAGCGCCATGGTGGCGCTATGGTAGCGCCGAAGCGCAAGACGTGGCCTCGAAGTTACGAAATACATCAAGGCATCAGCTCTAAGCGTGACGTGAGTTGAGACGTGAAAAGGTGTGCAAAGGCGCAAGGGGTGACAAGTTTTTTTTTAAAATGACTTCTTGAAAATTCGATGAAATAGTTAATGAGTGCAACGTGTATTCGATGAAATGACTTCTTGAAAATTCGATATTTTGCTACTTGCGTTATACTTTCTATGGAGTTAAATGGGTGTTGTGTTATATTTTTTAGTTACCATATTATAGAGTTGCCTTATTTCAATTAGTCTATTCTAGAATGTAAAAATCTTGCTGAGCAAGATATATGGATCTTATAAATATCCCTTTGGGATAAACATATGAAGGCAGAGAAAGAAAGACATAAGCAATATAAGTTGTTCTTTATCAAAATTTACATGGTAACAGAGCCGTGAGGCTAATACATAATACTAAGAACAATGGCTGGTGATGAACCAAAGAAAGATGTTAGTAATGATGTAAGTAATTCTCAACAACGAAAGTCGATATCACCATATGATATCACTACGTTGGATAATCGTGGTGGTTACTCACGTCTAACTAAAAGGAGAGAATTATGATGAGTGGACTCGCTCATTAAGAACGACGACAAGAGCTCGAAAAAAGTTCGGGTTCATTGATGGAACCATTGAAAGACCACAATAAAAGGATAAAGATATTGAAGACTCGTAGACAATCAGTTAATTGTTGGTGTAATTCATTATTGGTGTCTTGGATCAGAAACACCATTGAACCATTATTATGTTCTACTATCTCTCATGTAGAGATGGCGAAAGATCTGTAGGATGACATAAAAGATAGGTTTTCTATTACCAATGGACCTCGGATTCAACAGCTAAAATCAGATCTCACGGGATGTCGACAAAAGGGGATGACCAAATTTGGGACGAGTTAGGAAATTTTGATCAAGTAAAAACTTGCACGTACGGTAAGTGCATCTGCAATGTTGGAGCTGTTTTAGCAAAGAAACAAGAAAATGAACAAGTTCATACTTTTCTCATGGGCCTCGATGAAAGTGTGTACGGAACCGCAAGATCAAATATTCTTTCACAAGATCCGCTACTGAATTTGAACAAAGTGTATTCGATACTCATTCAAGAAGAAAGAGTCAAGACGATGATACGCGAAAAAGATGAACGACCAGAACTCATGCCTCTTGCAACCATCGAACCGAAGTTAAGAATAAATCAGTAACCTGTAGCGAATGCATGAAAATTGGACATAGTGCAGACAATTGCTTTGAAATTCATGGGTATCTAGAATGGTGGGGAGATAGACCGCGTGTTGATGCAAAAAGGAATGGTGCTGGAAGAGGATTGTCGAATGGACGCGGGAGAGGTAGAGGCGGTCGAGGTAGTACTCGAGCCAATACCGTGAAAATAGGATCTACTTCTGCAAACAATGGAAAGAAAGATGCAGATTCCATACCTACCTTTTCCGGGTTTGAACTCAAAACAATGAGAAACACTTTTGCAAATGCTAAATGGATCAGGTTCGGAAAATATGAGTGGTAAGTTTTCTTGTATTATTGATTCTGGGGCATCGCATCATATGACAGGTTTGATAGAAAAACTCACCGACATAAAAGAAATAGTTGAATGGCCCGTTGAGTTACCTGATGGTCGTATGGCAATGACTAATAAGGAAGGAAATTTTCTTTTCAACAATGGGTTCAATTTAAAGAATGTGTTATACGTCCCCGGATTAAAATGCAATTAAATTTCTGTTCCACAATTATTAGATGAACAAGATTGTATTATTCAATTCGTGCCTAACGCATGTGTTATATGCAACACTATTTTATTTTCTAGAGAAACCTTTAACTCAAGCTCTGAATACAACCGCAAATGTATCTCTTGATCTTTGGCATAAATGGTTAGGTCATCCATCACTAGAAGTCATTAAATTTCTTCCCGGTGTTTGTCCAAGTATAAAAGATAGAGCAATTAGTCAGAATTATGAGGTGTGTCATCGTGCGAAACAATGTCGAGAAAAATTTCCAGTTAGTGACAATAAAGAGAACTGTCTCATCTTGTCGTGCGTCTTATTTTCTAACCATTTTTAAGGATTTTTCTCGTTCGGTTTGGGTGTACTTGCTAGTCAACAAATCGGAAGTTTCGCATACGATAATGATGTTTCTTGCAATGGGTGGAAAACAATTCAATAAGCAAGTAAAAATTATATGGAGTGATAATGGAACCGAATTCTGTTTGCATGAAATAGTTTTTTCTTGATCATGCAATAATATTCCAAACTTCTTGTGTCGGTACACCTCAGCAAAATGGTCACGTAGAGCGAAAACATACACACATTTTAAATGTAGCTCGAGCTTTAAGATTCCAAAGTTACTTACATACAGATTTCTGGGTGAATGTGTTTTAACCGCTGTGTATCTAATTAATCGTAATCCTTCTTTAGTTTTAAATGGAAAAACTCCTTATGATATTTTGCATAATGCACCGCCCTCTTATGCACACGTGCGCACGTTTGGTTGTTTGTGTTTTGCACGTATTAAAACTGGAGACAAGTTTGCAAGTCGTAATCGGAAATGTGTATTCGTTGGGTACCCGTATGGACAAAAAGGATAGAGATTGTTTGATTTAGAGAAACAAGAATTTGTTGTTTCTCGTGACGTTGATTTCTTAGAGCATATATTTCCCTATGATACTACTCCTATAATACCAGATGTTAATGATACTTTATTAATGTTCACGATGATGAGATATATAATGAAACCACTTCACAAGACAGGGGGTAATCCAACGAAAACCAATGAAGGTAGTAACTTTGTGCCTCAACATAACGTCTCATCATCATCTCAGTCACCTGTTAAATAGACTATTGATTCATCCCATGAAGAGGAATTAGGGCGAGGGTGTCGTAAGAAGGAAGCATTGGTACGTCTTCGTGACTTTATCATACATACTATCCGAAAAGCGAGTCCATTCCCATCTTCATCGCCCGCTCAATCACGGTCTTCAGGTACTTCGTATCCTATAGCTCATTATGTAAATTGTGACAAATTTTCTATGTGTCATCGGACCTTTCTTGAGGCAATTAATGCAGATAGAGAACCCATGACATATTCTCAAGCAGTTAAAGATAGGCGTTGGTGTGATGCCATGGATAATGAACTCCATGCTTTAGAAAGAAATGGGACTTGGACAATTGAAGATCTTCCAAAAGATAAGAAATCATTGGCATGCAAATGGGTGTATAAAATAAAAATCAAATCTGATGGAACTGTTGAACGGTTTAAAGCACGAGTTGTCATCCTTGGTAATCATCAAATTGCTGGAATTGATTTTAACGATACTTTTGCACCGGTAGCGAAAATGGTCACCGTAAGGGTTTTTCTAGCCGTTGCAGCGGCTAAGGAATGGGAACTTCATCAAATAGAAGTTCATAATGCGTTTTTACATAGAGATCTTAATGAAGAAATTTTTATGAAGTTACCACCTGGCTTGGCTGCAAATCATCCTGGACAAGCATGTAGGTTTAAGAAATCATTATATGGGCTCCGTCAAGCACCACGTTGTTGGTTTTCAAAGCTGTCCTCGGCTTTAATAAAGTATGGTTTTGTTCAATCTTACTCCGATTACTCTCTCTTCACATTGAAACGAAACATGATGCAACTTAATGTCCTCGTGTATGTTAATGATTTAGTTATATCTGGGAATGATCATGCATCTATAGTGCAATTCAAAGATTATCTAAGTAATTGTTTCCATATGAAGGACTTGGGTACTCTATAAAGTATTTTTTGGGCGTTGAAGTGGCTCGTGCACAAAATGGCATATTTCTATGCCAACGAAAATATGCGCTTGATGTTATTTCTGAAAGTTGGACTTCTTGGTGCTAAACCTTCAAAGATTCCAATAGAGCAGAACCATAGTGTCACGGACTTGTCTCTACAAGGTCTCCCGTGCGGCACTTAGTCTCGACTAAGCTCAGCCTTGCTCGAATACTCAACGATGTATGCAACGAAAGTAAACTTCAAAGAGAAGAACAAGTGGAATGAAAGGAATACTTTGTATTGCTTTGAACTTTACAAGAGAGAATACAATTGAACTTTGTTGGATGATCTTTACAAATGAGGCAACACCTATATATACTACTATGTACATCATTCTGGAAGCTTCTAGCTTATAGGATTTCCATAAGCTTCTAGTAAGCTTCTAGAGCTTCCTACTTATTCCATCTTTTTCTATAATCTTCCAAGATTATCTATCATCTTCCAAGGGCTTCCAAACTCTTCCATCCTTATCAAGATTTCCCAAGAGAAGTGTAGAATAATCCGGAATCCCGATCACACTTGGAAATGATCTAGTCGAGTAGGCGGTTCGTGACATCCTCCCCCACCTAAGCTCGCGACGTCCTCGTCGTGCCATCCTCGTGATACTTCTTGATCTTGTCCGCAAATTGCCACAACAAGTCTTCGGCTTCCCAACTTGCTTCACTATCGGGCAAATTACGCCACTTGATCAAGTACTCCTTATAGCTCGGCACTCCTCGTCTCCGTATCGTACGATCCGACAAGATCTCATCAACCTCTCGATCGTACGAAGTAACAACCGCTGTTGGTGCTCGCTTAGACACCCCTCGTTCCGAGTCTTCCTCGTCCTCATGATAAGGTTTGAGAAGACTAACGTGGAAGACCGGATGAATCTTTAACTTGGGCGGTAGTTGAAGTCGATAAGAAACCTTTCCAACACGTCCTATCACCGGGAAAGGGCCTTCATACCTCCGTATCAAGCCTTTGTGCACCTTCCTTAGTGATTTGAATTGTTGAGGCAAGAGCTTCACCATTACCTGATCTCCTACCTCGAACTCAACGTGTCTTCTTTTCCCATCCGCCCACTTCTTCATCTTCTTAGCCGCTTTATACAACGAAGCCAGGGCCAAGTCTGCTTGCTCGTGCCATTCTTTCAGCGTCTTGTAAGCGGTTGGGCTACTCCCTTCATATGATGCGGCTAAGGCATTCGGAGTCAATGGTTGGCGCCCTGTGACCAACTCAAAAGGACTCTTCCCCGTGGCTTCACTCCTTTGCATGTTGTACGAGAATTGAGCAACGTCAAGGAGTTTAGCCCAATCATGTTGGTTGGCACTCACATAGTGCCGAAGATAGAGCTCCAATAGTGCGTTCACCCTCTCCGTTTGCCCGTCCGTTTGGGGATGGAAACTCGTAGAGAAGTTCAAATCCGTCCCCATGATCTTGAACAACTCCGTCCAAAAGCGCCCCGTGAATCTTGGATCTCGATCACTAACGATCACGTGTGGCACTCCCCAATACTTCACTACATTCTTAAAGAAAAGCTTAGCCGTTTCTTCCGCGGTAACATCGGGTGGTGCGGCAATGAAAGTTGAGAATCGATCGACCACCACAATAATACTCCCATATCCTTCCGACTTCGGCAAGCATGTGATGAAGTCCATGGAAACGCTTTCCCATGGTCCCTTGGGCGTTGGTAGAGGCTCCAATAGTCCTCCGGACTTCTTTTGCTCTATCTTGTCTTGTTGGCAAATAAGACACGTTCGCACGAATGTCTCTACATCGTCCTCCATCCTTGGCCAATAATAAGTGTCTTCGACCAATGCCAACGTCCTCTTGATCCCTGGATGACCGGCCCATTTTGAATCATGACACTCTTTCAAGATTAACCGTCTAAGATCACCCCACTTAGGCACGTAAAGCCGGTCTCCTTTGGTGAACAACATGTCTCCTTTAAGCCAAAATCTCCGAGTCTTTCCTTCTCTTGCTAGGGCCACGAGCTTCTTGGCAAAAGGATCATGTTCCAATCCTTCCTTGATTCGGTCTTGGAGGAAGAATTGCGCTTGGGTGATTGCCGCAAACTCCGCCTTGCGACTTAATGCATCGGCTACCACATTAGCCTTCCCCGGCTTGTACTCCAAGTGATAGTCGAACTCGGCTAGGAAGTCTTGCCACCGAGCTTGCTTGGGACTTAACTTCTTTTGGGTTTGAAAATAACTCGTAGCAACGTTATCCGTTTTGATCACGAATCTCGAACCCAACAAATAATGCCTCCAAGTCCGCAGGCAATGCACAATTTCCGTCATCTCTTTCTCTTGCACGGTGTACTTCCTTTCCGTCTCATTTAACTTCCGGCTCTCGAATGCGATCGGGTGTCCTTCTTGCATTAGAACTCCTCCAATAGCAAAGTCCGACGCATCCGTGTGCAACTCAAAAGGCATAGTCACGTCCGGTAGTCTCAACACCGGTTCTTCCATAACCGCCTTCTTCAAACTCTCGAACGCTGCTTGGCACTTTTCGTCCCAACTCCAAGCTTTGTTCTTCTTCAATAGGTCCGTCAAGGGAGATGCTATTGCCGAGTACCCCTTGATAAACCTTCGATAATAGTTCACCAAGCCAAGAAAAGATCGTAACTCCGTCACCTTGGTTGGCGGTTCCCACTCTTGGATAGCTTTTACCTTTGCACCGTCCATCATCAATCCACCGTCTTTGATCTTGTGTCCCAAGAACTCGACTTCATCTTGGGCGAAAGAGCATTTCTCCAACTTCACATAAAGTTCATTGTCTCGCAACACTTGGAACACCTGTTTCAAATGCAAGACATGCTCCTCCAAGGTATGACTATAAACAACAATATCGTCCAAGTATACCACCACAAATTTATCAAGGAACGGGTGAAATAACTTATTCATAAGGGTGCAAAAAGTAGCGGGAGCATTTGTTAAGCCAAATGGCATGACTAAGAACTCGTAAGATCCATACCTTGTGACACACGTCGTCTTAGCCTCGTCTCCCTCCGCTATCCGTACTTGATAGTACCCCGATCTCAAGTCTAACTTGGAGAAGTATCTCGCCTTTCCAAGTTGATCAAACAAATCCGCAATAAGAGGAATAGGGTACTTGTTCTTAATCGTTACCTTGTTAAGGGCCCGGTAGTCTATGCACATCCGTAAGGATCCGTCCTTCTTCCTTTGAAATAGCACCGGCGCACCATACGGGGCTTTCGAGGGTCGAACATAGCCCGCATCTAACAGATCCTTGAGTTGTTTACGCAACTCCTCCAACTCGGGTGGTGGCATTCGGTAAGGGGCTTTAGCGGGTGGCTTGGAACCCGGTTCCAACTCGATGGTATGATCCACCTCCCTCCTAGGTGGTAGTCTCTTGGGCAACTCCTTGGGCATCACGTCCTTGAACTCATCAAGAACTCTCTCGATCTCCTTCGGTATCTCCACTTTGCCCGACTCGCCATCCGTCTCTAGCCTTGTTACCGCCAAATAGCAAGGCTCGCTCTTGTTGTACCCTTTCTTGAATTGCATGGCCGAAAGGGTCTTCACTCCACACTTAGAATCCCGTTCCGTGCTAACCATGCAAGTCTTTCCACCATCTAGGATACATAAAGAATTAGCAAATGGCATAGGGAAAGCTCGTACCTTATCGAGGAACTCCAACCCAAGAACCACATCGAAGTCATCCATCGGGACCACCGACAAGTCAACCGTCCCTTCCCATTCTCCAATCTTGGCTCGAACATCCTTGGCCACTCCTTCCATAGGCTTGGCCTTTGAGTTTACCGGCTTGAACGTTCCACTCCCTTTCGTAGTGCTAATCCTTAGCCGTTTGGCTTCATCAACCGACACGAAATTATGAGTGGCACCGGAATCTACTAAAGCACGTACCTTGGTCCCATTGATGGTTGCTTCCACAAATTGCAATCCTTTCCCTACAACTTTCGGTACCTCCGTCTTGGCCTTGATTGCATTCAAGATCCTCATCGAGCTCATGCATCCGCCATCACTTTGGCCTTCGTCGTCATGAGCCATCATTCCATTAAGGCTTGCTTTCTTGGGGCAATCTCGAGCTCTATGAGATCCATCACATATGAAGCATCCACCACTCTTGAAGGCCGTCTTTATTTCCTTGTTCTTTCCGGTGGGTGGTTTATGTGTATTGTCGGGCTTTGCTTGAGCGACTTTCTCTCCCCCACCTTTATCGTGGCTCACCTTTCGATCCTTCGGCTTAGACGTTTCCCTTCTTGAACTAAAGTCGATCAAGCCCTCGGCATGGGCGATAGCCGTAGCGAGGTCTTGAACTCCACGTCTCTCTAGCTCCGTCTTAGCCCATCCTTGTAAACCATCGAGGAAATAAAAGAGAGAGTCTTGTTCGGAAAGGTCCGGAATCTCCAAGGTTAGTGTAGTAAATTCCTTAACATAATCCCGGATCATTCCGGAATGCTTAAGTTTACGAAGCCGACTCTTAGCTTCGTTCTTAGCATTCTCAGGATAAAATTGCTTCTTAAGTTCCGCAACAAAATCAGCCCAAGTATCGATAGTACACGTACCTCGCTCGATATCTCCATATCGACGTCTCCACCATAACGCCGCGGTATCCTTCAAGTATCGGGTCGCCATCTTGATCTTGGTGTCATTATCCGTAATGTTGACGCCCTCTAAGTATTGCTCCATCTCCCATAAGAAATCATCAACCGCCCTAGCTTCTCGCTTTCCCACGAACGGTGATGGTTTTGGAACATCAATCTTCGGAGCATTATTGCCACCGTTGCCACTTCCATTCGCCATGGATCGCTTGCATAACACTACATCGGCTTGCAAGTCTTCGATGGTCTTCTCAATGTTGGAGATTTTGCCTACGAACATCTCTTTTAGGCCATTGATTTCCCGCTTAAATTCACCGCTAAGCGTATTGATGACCTCCCGAAAGTCATCCTTCATGGTCATAAACTCGGTGTCTAGACCATCCAAGCCCTCAACTTGGGTCTTCAATTCCGACACGGATGTCTCAACACCCGCTAATCTCTTATCAAAGCTCGACATAACGTCCTTAGAAGCTCTTCTCTTCTTCGGGTCTTGACGCTTGTCATCGCGACCTTGCCTCTCATCAACAATCGCACCTCCACTAGCACCAGTCTTATCGGTCTCGTTTGCCATCGTCTTGAATCAACGCTCGCTCTGATACCACTTGTCACGGACTTGTCTCTACAAGGTCTCCCGTGCGGCACTTAGTCTCGACTAAGCTCAGCCTTGCTCGAATACTCAACGATGTATGCAACGAAAGTAAACTTCAAAGAGAGGAACAAGTGGAATGAAAGGAATACTTTGTATTGCTTTGAACTTTACAAGAGAGAATACAATTGAACTTTTTTGGATGATCTTTACAAATGAGGCAACACCTATATATACTACTATGTACATCATTCTGGAAGCTTCTAGCTTATAGGATTTCCATAAGCTTCTAGTAAGCTTCTAGAGCTTCCTACTTATTCCATCTTTTTCTATAATCTTCCAAGATTATCTATCATCTTCCAAGGGCTTCCAAACTCTTCCATCCTTATCAAGATTTCCCAAGAGAAGTGTAGAATAATCCGGAATCCCGATCACACTTGGAAATGATCTAGTCGAGTAGGCGGGTCGTGACAATAGGCTAGGATTAGCTAAAGGGCGATTGTTTGAGGATCCGGAACAATACCGAAGATTGGTAGGACGTTGTTAGAGCTTGTAATTGTAAAAGTCTTGTATTGTAAATAACGATAGTCAAAGGACCAATATTGTATGATAGAAACTTAATAACCGAATAGCGGTTGGTAGTTAAAGTTAGTTATTTTCAGAAAGTTAGTTATGACCATTCGAACAGTCATGTCTTTTGGGTCATACCCATTCGACTAGTATATATAGGAGTCATAATGTAACGTTTAGATGTGTGTCTCTTTTGTACAATGTAACCCACTGTTATATTGAAATATAATGAATCATATTCTTGTCATTCTTGTCTTTGCATCGATCCTGGAACATCAATTTTGGAACCTGTGAAATATCCATTTGAAGACCTGTGAAAAATTAACATGGCATCAGAGCCGAAGGTTGCAAGACTACAAGAATTGATTCAAGTTTTTGATCAAAGAAGATCAAGAAACCGAGAAAGGAAGACACCAAGTTTGTTGGGAAGATAGTGCACGATCAAAACCAACAGACATGGACACCAAACGAATTGGTGGTAGTTTTGTTGTGATCTTTGAAACGCGACAACAAAACAAGAAGGAAAGAACAACGTTGTAGAAGACCGTTGTTGGTGATTTACATCACGCGACAACAAGAAAGAAACACGCTGAATCCTGTTTCAGAACAGAAACACGCGACGTATAAACAGAGATACGTTACCTAGATAACCAAGGAACGCAAGAAAGTAGTATACGACTTGTCTTATGTTGAAATTGTAATCGAAAAGGCACCAAACGAAGTGGTGACTTGCAGGTTTGTGTTGGCTTGATCTTGAACCCGACAAATAACAAAGGCAACTTTGTTACAAAACTTGTTGGCTTTCAATATCATACAACGAAACCAAAACCTTTTTGTCGCGGACAAAGGTGAAGAAGAAGACGTCATAAGAACAATAGAAGACCCACGCTTGCAACATAACGCAAACGTTGGACAGGAAGGGACGTTGCTTGGATTGTAGAAAAGGTATACCGAATAAGAAAGGAAGTACGCTCGCAATACAAAGGACAACAGCAGGATCAAATTGATCACTTGTTCGCAGGGAATACCGTCGAGTATTCTCGTAGGTTGTTGTGTAGATACGGTGTGGAACATAGAAGAAGTATTGTGGAACGCGGACAAGCAACGAGGGCAACAAGGACTCAAGCAAAAGCTTCACTTGTTGACATACAACCGTCGAAGTAGTAGAAAGAAAACAAACAACCTGTTTGTTTTGGGACAAATACCGAGGGTATTTGGGACTTTGTGTTCACGTAGACTTGGAAACAGAAACAACAAGGACACCAACTTGCTGTTTACCGAGAACTTAAGAGTTCTTTGGAGAAAGAAGCCAAGACAAAGAAGTCTAGGGCGCATACACACCGGTAACCAAGTTGGACACAAAACAAAAGGAAAAGACAACATGACAAGAAGTAAACAACGAACAACACGTTGAGACAGGAAGAAGGAAAGAAAGAGACGCGGAGAAGATGAAGATTCGAAGAACAAGACTTAAACAATTAGGGGGGAAAATGTTAGAGCTTGTAATTGTAAAAGTCTTGTATTGTAAATAACGATAGTCAAAGGACCAATATTGTATGATAGAAACTTAATAACCGAATAGCGGTTGGTAGTTAAAGTTAGTTATTTTCAGAAAGTTAGTTATGACCATTCGAACAGTCATGTCTTTTGGGTCATACCCATTCGACTAGTATATATAGGAGTCATAATGTAACGTTTAGATTTGTGTCTCTTTTGTACAATGTAACCCACTGTTATATTGAAATATAATGAATCATATTCTTGTCATTCTTGTCTTTGCATTGATCTTGGAACATCAATTCTGGAACCTGTGAAATATCCATTTGAAGACCTATGAAAAATTAACAGACGTCTCACTTATTTATGCTTTACAAGACCAGAGCTTGTTTATAGTGTGCATATCTTGTCACAATTTATGCAAAATCCTCAAGTTGAACATTGGGAGGCTGCTTTAAGGGTTGTTCGATTCTTAAAATGGATTCCAGGTCAAGGAATCCTTTTGAAAAGTAAGTGTGAATTGCAACTTCATGGGTGGTGTGACACTGATTGGGATGGTTGTCCTTTGACGAGACGATCACTCACCGGTTGGGTGGTGTACCTTGGGGATTCTCCGATTTCATGGAAGACCAAGAAACAATATTATGTCACGGTCATCGGCTGAGGCAGAATATCGATCCATGGCTTTGACAACATCTGAATTGAAATGGTTAAAAAGTCTATTGGTAGTCTTGGTATTCATCATCCGAAACCCATGTCACTTCATTGTGATAGTCAAGCGGCATTACATATTTCACAAAATCCAGTGTTTCATGAACGCACAAAGCACATCGAGGTGGACTGCCACTACATTTGTGCCAAACTTGTGAGCGGAAACATCACTACTCAGTATGTTTCAACCAAGGAACAACGTACAGATTTTTTCACTAAAGCTCTATTGGCCAAGTTTTTATGGATCTTTAATCAACGATATACCAAATAACAATAAACGATTTGAATCAAGAAAGTTTTATTATTATTTCAGTCATCATTTTTTGTTACAGAGTTTCTAAGTATTTATACATAAGGAAACGGTACAAAGAATAGTTGTGTTGGTTCGTTAACCAATAGTTGTGTCGTTTGGTCTTGTAACTGCCAAAATAACCGTTTTCTTGTAACTGCCTAGTAACTGTCAAAAAACTGTCCGAGTTGACTTTTGGAGTCTGAATTTCGTTGAATTTTGTTGACCGGGTCATAATGGGTGTTGACTTGGGTCGCTGGGTTGGGTCGATTGGGATTAACCCAATATTCTCCCCCTTAATCACAATCGCTGTGACGTAGGTCTTTAAGTCTTCTTGATTCATCTTCTGGTTAAATCCACCATCCGAGCTTTTAATTTCTTGTAGTGCTTGTGATCATCCTTATATCCAGGTAGATCAATTTTCCTTCGGTTATTTCCACCTTTTTCATCTGTGATCTTCATTATGTCCATGTTGATCTGGTTATTTCCACCTTTTCTTCTGTGATCTTCATTATGTCCATGTTGATCTGGTTATTTCCACCTTTTTGTTCTGTGATCTTCATTATGTCCATGTTGATCTGGTTATTTCCACCTTTCTTCTATGATCTTCATTATGTCCATGTTGATCTGGTTATTTCCACCTGTTCTTCTGTGATCTTCATTATGTCCATGTTGATCTGGTTATTTCTACCTTTTTGTTCTGTGATCTTCTTTAATTCCGGGCTGATCATATTTTCTTGGTTCTTCTTCAACAGTTGCCATAAGCAATGTTGGTTCTAAATCTTCTTCAATGAGATTAGATTCTTCTTCTTTCTTTGATGGACATTTGTTTGCAAAATACCCATACTTCTTGCATTTAAAACACATCACCTTACTCTTATCACGAGTAAATTTATTTGAGTTGCTGTTTGATTTTTCCTTGAAATTATTTTCTTGGTCTCGCAACAAATCATGTCCACATTTTTCACAGTGTCTTTCGTGAGAAATGTTATTGTTGTGATGTGTAAACAATAACTTATATTGATCGTTATTGTCCTTATTCTTCTTAAACTTTATTCTTTCCTCGTATGTCTTGAGTCTCCCAATTGCTTATTCCATAGTCATTTCACTTAGGTCAGAATATTGTTCTATAGATGCGACTATTTGCAGATACCTATCGGGTACAGCATTTAGTAGCTTCCGTACTAAGGTTTCATCTTCTATGGTGTGTCCTAGACTGGCGGCTTTGTTTACGAGAGTTGTAACTTTTGTAGCAAAGGTGTCAATTGTCTCGTCTTCCTTCATTTGTAACATCTCAAAATCAGATTTGAGTGTTTGTAGTCTTGCTTGTTGAACTCTGTCTTCGCCAACGTGTCTATTTTTCAAAGCATTCCAAATGCCCTTCGCAGTTTTGTGCTTTGTTATTTGAAGTAATTGTTCCTCGGGTAAGGCTTGATAAAGGAAAGCAATAGCGGTTTTCTCTTTTGTCTTATTGGGTTGAGTCGTTTGAGTCGGCTCAATTATTTCCCATAAACCATTCGCTTCGAGAATGATTTGCATTCGAATTGCCCATAATGAGTAATTCGCGGGCTTTAGGATTCGGCATTGAAATTGGGGTGTACTATTTAAAATGTTAGTACTAGGTTCCTTATTACCACTTCCTTTCGTCATATCTTAAAATATTGACAATAAAAAATATATCCAAAAAAATCTAACACGAGGTGTGTTTAAAAGAATGTTTTATTTTTCCTTATAGGCTATAAAACTTTATAGGACTGGTTTTTAAATCCAAAACTATCCTCGGAGATTATTATATTTTAAAAACGAATAACCTAAAGTTAATTCCACTTTAAATGTTATTCCTAATCAGTATACTAAGCAGTGTAATCACTAGGTTAATATACTATCCAAAAATATGATAAGATTCTAATAATTTTTTAAAATAACTTATCAAACTAAAACAATATAAATCAGGATATATAAAGTAAATAAAAGGTGGTTTTGAAATCTTTTGGAACCTGGAGGGGTTGATGGTTTAACCCGATGCCCTATTAAATATAAAGTATCCTTTGTGTGGCCCTTATCTGTATACGCGTCCCCTTTATATTTGTTTATCTCTTTTTTCGTTTGTTGAGATAAAACACGCGTACTCCTTTTTTCTTTTGAGATACTGTCTTTCAGTTCTCTCTCTCTAAGAAGATAACTGTTGATCTTCTTCTTTTTCTCCAATAAAAACGACGGTTGACTGGCCTCTTTTGATGGCGGTGTTTTATGACCGCCCCTTCTACTTTCTCCGGTATGGTGTTCTTTTTCGAGCACTGTTAATCCTCCAATTTGAAACCTAGGGTTTCGGCTTATTTGGGGGTTTTCTGATCCGTGAGTATTTTTACGATTGGAGTTTGCTAATGAATCAATTGGGGTTTCAATTGATCCTTCTGGGCTTGATTCCGTTTAAGAACAGGTGTGTTTGTTCTAATTCGAATCTTTAATTTCTGCCCTAATTTGAGGACTGGGTTATCGGATTGGTATTTGTATTTTTTGTTTTTGAATCAAAGGGATATACGATTTTTTAATCGTTTCTGATCCTTTGGGATTAGATGAAATGTTTCGATGTTAATGTTTGTCTATTGAAAAAGATTTTCTTGCAAGAAGTAGAAACACAAAAAATGATCTTTTCTGATTTTGTGTTCGATTTTAAATTTGCCGAAAAAATTTCCGAAACAAAAACTGTTCTTTGATTCTAAAACAGGAAACAAAAAAAAATTGGTATATGATGATTGTGGCTCTGATACCAATTGTTGGCCCAGTTTTATGGATCTTTAATCAACGATATACCAAATAACAATAAACGATTTGAATCAAGAAAGTTTTCTTATTATTTCAGTCATCATTGTTTGTTACAGAGTTTCTAAGTATTTATACATAATGAAACGGTACAAAGAATAGTTGTGTTGGTTCGTTAACCAATAGTTGTGTCGTTTGGCCTTGTAACTGCCAAAGTAACCGTTTTCTTATAACTGCCTTGTAACTGTCAAAAACTGTCCGAGTTGACTTCTGGAGTTGACTTTTGTTGACCGGGTCATAATAGGTGTTGACTTGGATCGCTGGGTTGGGTCGATTGGGATTAACCCAATAAGCTCTTGGGAAAGCACAATTTGATTATCTACTTTGCAAGTTGGGAGTTCATAATCTTCACGTACCCACTTGAGGGGGTATTGGAGGTTCGATTCTTATATTATTTAGTTACTATTTTATAGAGTTGCCTTATTTAAATTAGTCTATTCTAGAATGTAAAAATCTTGTTGAGCAAGATATATGGATCTTATAAATATCTCTTTGGGATGAACATATGAAGGAAGAGGAAGAAAGACATAAGCAATATAAGTTGTTCTTTATCAAATTTACAGATCGACCTGTTTAAAGCAATTTTTGGGGTCATATCGTATGATTACTTCAGCAACATTCTCGTGATTTCTAATGAAGGGTTTGGGGTTGAGCACTTTACGCTCCACGAAAGATCTTTAGTTTAATGCTTGTTGTGTACGAGAAAGGTTGTCCACTTTGACAGGACGGTACACTTCTAGCAATCTCATGTGCACAACTTCAAACAAGATCCTGATATGTAGGAGTACATTACTAAGCTGGGACCAGATGCCTATAGTCAACCCACAGTTTATGTGTGTGTATCCCTCATCACATAAATGCTTAAAAAAATGTTTTTGTCCTGCTATTAAGGAGTAAACAAATAGTAATCAGCAGTTACCATCCAACCCTAATTAGCCCTTAATTGCTAGCCAATAATCGAATTCGACTTTTTACGTGTTAGGTGAGGTGTCGAGATAACCTTAAGTTATGAAAATACTGAATATTAAATTACTTGTGGGGTGTGCTACTACTTGATATTAGAAATCTGTTAATGTGTTGAATAGGGTAAAATAAATTTGTTTATGAAGCATCAAGGATCTGAAATCCTGGCAAAATTAAAGTTTGTATATGCAAGTATACAGCAAGACAATGTCAGGTTTTAATTAATGATCGAACTATTGCATCAAAAGATAAAGCTCACAAAGCTATTCACTACTTCCTATTCATCCCATCAATATTTAGTGTAACATTATAATTATGATTCTTCAAAAAACAATAAAGATAATTAACAAGCAAACACAAAATAGTGTTATGGGTGCTCCCATCACATATATAACCTATAAAAGAGAAGGGTAAGGAAACAGGAACTAACAGCCCATTCACGAATAGAATAACGTTGTTAGTTGTGCTAGATGTTTTATCGAACATTTGGTAGGCATTGTATAGATCAGCTTTACTTGTAGCAAATTTAGATATTTACCCCAATGTAGCATGAGTAAGACTTGATATGAGTATGGCTAGTTGTTTCCTGGTGACATAAAATTAAGGGGGTGAAAGTAGCTTGAGTGTCCTTGTTAAATCTATTTTCAGGAACTATTTTTGTTCTGTCTCTTACTTTTCTAGGATGCTCATCGCTTAATAGGTGAGCTTGCAGAGCTAACCAGAGTTGATACAAACATCTATAAACAGGGTATACAGTTGTAATCATACATAATCAGTACATTGTATGCAAAAACTGTAAACACATGCAATTGTAAGTCAAATTTATCATTTCCAGATCTAGGATGTAATCTCTACTGTCTTAGAGGTACCAATCCTAACAATCTAACAAATATTTGAGATATCATTTATTTAAAACGGTCAAAGCAATCATATTTTTCCCGTGGCCCACGACTTGACCCGGTTGCCATTTCGCTGAAACTGGAATTCTGTTTTAGCAATATCTCCCATGAATTCTGGATGCTCTCCACAAAAGGTGTGAATTGGCAAGAACACCCTGACCCCGGGTGCCTTTTGGCACCAGCCATTGTCCACCCCACAAGGAATAACTCCGGCAACTCTCCTGGCCCAGTGGGGCACCAACTGGAGTGAGCAAGAGCCGAGACTCGAACCCTTGAACTCTTTTCCACAAAATCTCTCTAGTGGGCTCATGGATTTTTCGGAGGTGGGTACCAACTGAGCTGAAGCCCTTTAGTTTAAGTGGATGCTCTAACTTAAGATGCATTAAAACTGTTGTGGGAGTACTAAATAGCTGGGGTGTTTGGAGGGTTACTAATTAATACCCCTTTTATGCTCACTTCAAGAGGATCCTCAAATGTTGACTGGTCTTGTGGTAACTTGTAGACAAAGTAACTTGCATATTTTGTATTAGTTGAGAGCACTTCGGGTTTATTTCATTCACAAGCTCAAATTTGTCGCCAGCAGTTATTATAAGGACTACTCCAAATCTGCAGATACAAGAAACTCATTGAATATGTAATTGATTCAGAAAGTTTTTAAGGCATCCAAGTAGTAGAAGCCAACTAATGTATTAAGTTGTTTATGTTTATTCTTTAACATGTGGACTTGCTAGATTTTTTATAAAAAAGGAAAGGTTCTATAACTGCTTTCTCATTCATTACGGATATAAAACTGAACAATTGGTCAAAACACATTATAACTTTAAACAGTGAAAAGTTAAAAACTGAGTGGAATTCGTCAAAGGGAGATTTCCATGCCATCACACACTAAACCAAAGTTCTACAATGGTTTGGCATACCGTAGGGTACAAAATCCAGCATTTAGGATTCTCTTTGGAAGCTTTACATAATTGATTGCTTATGTTCTTGAGTCTATTCGGGTTTATTGGGATTCAGTAAACATGCTTCCTAGAACTGTTATAATAGAGATCAACATGATCTTTAAAGCTTTTCTTTGGTTTCAATGATTTTCGGAAGGCAGAAGTGTTTGGGAAGTTAAACATGATAACTTAGACAATTAGGGGATGGAGAATCCACTTCTATGTAGCATGATAACTGGAGTACTATTGGAGATTCGCATAACTATATCTAACATAGCATGCATGTATAAAGCTAGATTTAAAGTGTCCTCAAGTTACAAGTAAAGAAGTCCCATAATTCTGAAGAATAGCAATTCAAGAAGAGTTACAAGCGCAGGACAAGTGTAGTGAAGGTATTCAGTGATAACTGTCAAACACATTGTTAACTTTTTCTCAACTGCACCTTTGCACCATGGGTCAACTGGCTAACAACGGGTCTCAATGGGCTAGCTTATTACTCTCAAGATGTTATTTGAGATATTGCTTCAAGAATCTAGATCTTGTAGAGACAATATATGGAGCATCCTTAGAAGCTGCTGCTGTATACTTTGTATATATGGTAGGAGAGAAATTATAAAATTTTTATAGATGAACAAAAGGAGTTGGGGCAATGATTTTTGACACTATAAAGCCTAAGCTATTGAGTTTTATGGTGACGTTTACCAGCGCAGTCCTCCCAGGGGCGGCTCAAGCCTTATCGAGGCCTAAAGCAAAATTAAAAAATGGGGCCTTTTCAATTATTTGCTATTTTTTTAGTAAAGTGATCGGAATACTATAACGTCTAACTAGAAAACCATGAACGTTTAGTAAATTGAGAACCGGTTGATGATTGGAAAACAAGACGACAAATAGAGAAACCAAACGTCGTTGTTTCGATGAACTAGAAGTAGGGCTAAGACGACGAACTGAATCAAAACAAGTGGGCATGTACGTGTTCGTTCATGAACATTTAATCAACCAAACCCTACATAAATACTTAAACAGTTTTTTTGGGTAAAGGGTTTCTCCGGTAAATATATTACTCCAAAAAACATTTAAGTACAAAGGATATGAGTGAAGTCCCATATCTCAGCCCGTTACATAGGCGGTAAAGCTAACATAACAAGACACTTCCTATCCTTAAAACATTAAATCAACCACTACTCACTAGATTACATTTGACACAAAACCAAGCATAAGCTATCGTCTAGATTGCTTACTACCACGACCTTGGATCTTGATATCATACATGTCAGAAAAAGCATCCAATTGCCCTGGTAAATCATATACCTGATCCGCATAATCATCATAATAATCTTCAAGCTCATGACCGCCGCCTGTTGATGCGAGAAATTTAGCCATAGGATTATCCGGCTCAAGCACCTCCTCATCATCACTGTCAGAAACATTCACATCCCCCACTTTAGAGAATGGGTTACCCACCATAGAATACGAAGAGGAGGAAGAACTAGGCTTAGTAGCCGTATCACGCGGCTTTTCTTTCAAATCAACCTTTTTAAGAGGTTTACCATCATCATCCAAAAGAGTAACTTTTCCCTCAATAATTAGCTTTTCAAGTTCCTCAATTTTTCCAACAATAGGAGTAGTACTAGTGCTACCATTTCCACCCTTAGCAGAGCTACCATGTTTGGTCAAGTCAACAGTAACACTGGGAATATCAGCCTTATCAGCATCAACCCTATTAAGAGCATCAAACGGATTTGATGTAGCAATATTCGTCCCACTTGTACTAGCCACTTCAGTAATCTTCTTCTTTGTAGCATCTGGCTTCTTCGACACAGGCTGATACACCTGCTTCTTATCTTTAGAAGGGCTAAATTTAGCCCCTTTTCCCACCTCAATACCACGAAACGCCTTCCTTTGAGGCATTTAGAACCCATCATTCTTTTGTGCTTGATGTTTAAGGTCAACAAGCACACGTTTGGGACATTGGGTCTCATCATGGCCAAAAACCATACAAACACCACAACGAGGTGGTTTCCACTCATATTCCACTCTAACAGTATGCAATACCTCCCCTTCACCATCCCAACTTGGCACAGCAATAACCATTGTCCCCTTAAGCTCCTGATTCGCCTTGATGTCAATCAAAGCTCGAGCATAATCAAAACGCCCCCATGACTGCAAACACATAGAGCTCGTGTATGCATCAAGCATAATAGGGGTACCGAGTTTGGTAGCCATGACACTTAATCCATCTTCAGTAAAAGCAGCAATAGGAATATCATGTAGTTTCACCCAGACAGGGATCGAACCCAAATCCTCTTTAATAAAACTCATCCTGGGGGGTCCACTTCTTCAAAATAATAGGAACGGATCGAATAAACCAAGGTCCATTCTCTAACACTCCATTTAATCCCTCAATAGAGGCAAATTTGAAGAAAAATAAACCTTTAGAATTCATAATAGAACGTACCACACCAAACTTCTTCCATGCATTCTTCACATAGTTATCAACTACGGGAAATGCATCCCTCTTGCCAATAAAATACCAGCAAAGAGTATTATCAAACTTAGAATTAGCTTCCAAGACAGATGACAAAGGAATTTTTACCTTGGCCTTCTCATTAAGAGGATTGCCCATATCAAGAGCGCGGAAATTAACTTTGCGGGTAGCAGAAGTAGATCCCACCTTACTTGCAAATGTAGGAGCTTTCAATCCATCGTTGACATGCTCAATCCCTTCCTTAGTCAAATTCGGATTACCAAACAAAAGCCACCTTAGGCATAGAAGTTTTAAAGGATTTAATTCCAGCCATATCATCAAGATTACTAGCCAAAGTAGTACGATCGTAGGTGCGATTAAGAGAACTCACACAAGGGATGTTTGTGTCCATGCTAAGACTATCAACTCCAGGAGTAACGACATCTGGAACCTTTTCCGGAGTAGTCTTATTCAATGATGAGTAGTTATCACCACCACCAAAATCATGTTCCAACGTTCCCCCACCTTTATCCCTCTCTCTCGTAACCCCCATCATGTATAAATCACAGCAATAAAACCCTCAAAACTGCATACAGACCAATGCCAAGATCACAAACAAAAAACCCTAATCGCTTAGGGTTACCAGTGTTTTAATAATCCCCACCAGATTCGATCCACAACTAAATGTTACGCATCAGGTAGGGTGGATCAGAACGATATAAGCTTATGTAAATAAATGCCAATGATTGAGTATAATATAATAATGGTAGAGAATGAATGATAATCAGCCAAACCAAATATATATATAATCGACTTAAGCCAAAGAATTGAATATAATGTATAAAATTCCATCGCCCCACTATTGTTGTGATGGACCAATAGAAAGATAGAAACAATTAAAGATAGTTCAAGGCTGGTGTGCTTAACAATTGATGTTTTTTGGAGTGATTAAGAGTTTTACGATCGGTAAGGGTTGCTCCAAAAAATCGACAAAAGTGAGTATTTTCTAGGGTTAACGTGTAGTGTATGTTGGTATGTAAATACTTAAACAGTTTCTTCATATTCCTTTTGATAAAACTAAAAGTGAGAGTATTTTGTAGGCCTAAAGAATAAAGACAAAACAAATGTGGATTCAAATCCTAAAATGTGTCAGGTATTTTAGTAAATTGAGAGGTCTAAAAATTACTAAAGTGAGCTTAATCCATTCTTACATTATCCTAAAATACGATCTTGGTCCTTTTTATAAAACAAAAATGTTGGACTTAGTATTTAGCTAATAGTTTTTAGGCCTAAAGAATAAAGATGAAAATTGTTGTGGCCTCAAATCCTAAACCGTATCATGTATTCTAGTAAATTAGGGGGGCCTAAAAATTTCTAGGGCCCTAAAGGCTATGCAAAAGAATATAAGTGACGAATTTATATATAATGGTGCCTTAGAAAATTAGGGGGCCTTAAAAATTCCGGGGCCTAAAGTGATGGCTTTAGTAGCTTTACCCTTGAGCCACCCCTGAGTCATCCATTTAGCAAATCTTTGGTGTGAAATGTGTATATAAATATTAGCCTGATAGAGGAGACAAGAATCAAGAGAGCTATGGTCTTTAAAAGCCAGTGAGAATTGTTGTCATTGCTGTGTAGTGATGATATAAATTGTAAACATAGCTGTGTAAACTGGATTAGAACATTGTGTAGATTTAATAATTAAACCCTACAAATATGGATTACCATGGGAGTCATTCCTTAGGATCCAGTGTGAATGTACATCTGATTGGTAATTAATATATTTCACACCTGTACCAAATATTATTTGATTTTAGAGGTGGTCATAATCGTCTTTGGCATACCATGGGTTAAGAATTCAATCATTTAAAGCTGTATTTTTCATTTTTTTTATGATTTTATATATTTTAAAACTTTATTTAAGTTTTATCTCATTTTCGGTTAAGAATAGCATGCATGACTTCAAAATCAGAATATGTAAAATTTGGCAGAACAAGCCAATAATGTTGGTCCCAAAGTGTGAGTCGATATGAAATGATTTGCAAACAATGTAAACAAAGATAACTTATATATTTCGTCCAACTAAAATATCGATACAGATTGTACATATATATAGTATTCGAATGGGTGTGTCCAAGCGACATGACCCTTCACTAAATTCTAGATTTCTAACTATAATAACTAACTAGCAGTTGTAGACTTTCGTTTCTACAAGTTTGGTCCTTCATGTTTCCAGAAAGTTACTAACTTGGTTCACATTCTCCTCCTTAATCTTGATCGTTGCTTTGTCCAAGGTCTTGTACTCCGAGCATTTGTCTCATAGTTGTAAACTTGAGTCTTGGTAAAGCTTTCGTTAAGATGTCTGCTCTTTGTAGTTCTCCGCTAACGTGTTCTACTTTAATATGACCATTCTCTACGCATTCACGAATGAAATGATAGCGAATGTCTATATGCTTACTTCTTCCATGAAATACTGGGTTATTTACGAGTGCTATAGCTGATACGTTGTCAACTTTAAGCGTTATCCTTCTTTCTTCCAATCCAGTCAATTCACTAAGTAAACGTTTTAACCATAAGGCTTGACATGCTGCTGCAGTAGCTGCCATGAATTCTGATTCACATGATGAGAGTGCTACTGTCGGTTGCTTCTGAGTACACCAGGTAATAGGTGACTCTCCAAAGTAAAATACTATTCCAGTAGTTCCTTTTCCTTGATCTGTATTGATTCCATAACTACTGTCACTGTATCCTGTAATCTTGCAGCCTCCTTCTTTCTTGTATATTATTCCATGGTCCTTCGTTCCTTTGATGTATCGGATTACTTGTTTCACTGCCTTCAGGTGATGATCCTTCGGGTCTTGCATAAATCTGCTGAGTAATCCAACTGAGTAACTAAGATCTGGTCTTGTATGTAGTAAGTATCTGAGACTTCCAATTAGGCTTCGGTAATAAGTTGCGTCAACTGGGTTTCCATCTTCCGCCTTGACCAACTTACTGCCGGGATCCATAGGTGTATTCGTATCATTACTATCCGTCATGCTTGTCTCTTTTAAGATCTTATTAATGTATCCTGTTTGCTTTATCGTAATCTCTCCTCCTGTCTATGTAACTTCTATCCCAAGGTAATATGCTAGCAACCCTAAGTCACTCATTTCAAATTTATCTTCCATCTGGGATTTGAACAAGTCTACTTCCTTCTTTGGAGTGCCCGTGATTATCAAATCATCGACATATACTCCAACTATAAGTGTGGATGTCTTGCTTCTCTTTGTGTAGCCTGCTTGTTCGAGATTACATTTCTTAAAGTCTAAGGACTTCAAGGTCTGGTCAAGCTTCACGTTCCAAGCTCTAGGTGCTTGTCTTAAGCCATACAAAGCTTTAGTTAGCTTGTAGACTTTTCCTAGGTTTCCTTGTTGAATGAAACCTTCAGGTTGTGTAACATAGACTTCCTCCTTCAATTCTCTATGTAAAAATGCTGATTTTACATCTAAGTGGTGTACTCGCCATCCATGATACGCTGCTAGTGCTAATATCAATCGAACTATCTCTATCCTAGCAACTAGTGCAAACACCTCATCGAAGTCTATTCCTTGTTCTTGTACATAACCTTTTGCTACTAATCTTGCTTTATATTTTATGATCCTTCCTTGTGCATCTCTCTTGGTTTGATAAACCCATTTGAGTCCTATTGCCTTTTGATTTTCGGGCAATGTGGTGTGGGTCCATGTGTTGTTTTTGTTAATTGAATCTAATTCAATTTCCATGGCCTCAATCCACTTCTCATCTTTTGATGCTTCCTTGTAATTATGGGGTTCTTCTTCTGTGAAAAATAAGCTT
This sequence comes from Chrysanthemum makinoi, assembly GCA_910596185.1. Taxonomy (NCBI): domain Eukaryota; kingdom Viridiplantae; phylum Streptophyta; class Magnoliopsida; order Asterales; family Asteraceae; genus Chrysanthemum; species Chrysanthemum makinoi. The sequence continues at coordinate 39,406,388 of OU343217.1, forward strand.
GGTGCTTCTACTTCACGTGCAGTTTGGTAAATTTCCGTAATATCTTTTAAACCTTGTATAGGTCTATGATCAAATCTAGGATCTGAGCTTTCGAATGAACTTATAGTAGCTCCTTCTTCATCTTCTCAGTTAGGCTTGTAAGTGTATGATGGTGGTGTAATTGGTGAGGGTGGATCTGGTATAGGTTCTTGTTCATGATACGTGTTATCAGTGTTTTCTGTGTTGACTGGTGTAGGATTATCATAGTCAACTCCATCTATTACAAAGCTAGTCCAAAACGTATCCTCTGTACTTGTATCCTCTTCATTGTTATTCCAATCCCACAGTTTCGTTTCCATAAACTTTACATCCATACTAACATGTTTCTTCTTTCCTACTGGATCATACAGCCTACATGCTTTTGATCCTTCTTCAACTCCTAAGTAAATCATTGGAATGCTTATATCATCCAACTTCTTCAAGTGAGGTATCGTTATCTTAGCATAAGTTGTGCATCCGAATATTCTTAGGTATTCTAGGTTTGGTTTTCTGTTGTAGAGGGCTTCATATGGTGTTTTATCTTCCAGGGCTTTCGTAGGTACCCTGTTGAGTATGTAAATGGCGTGCCTGACTGCTTCCGCCCAAAAAGTTAAGGGTAACTTCATTGCTTTCATCATACTCCTAGTAGTTGATAACACTGTTCTATTTCTCCTCTCTACTACACCATTCTGCTGCGGTGAGTATGGTGCTGTCAATTGCCTTTCTATTCCATTCTCTTTATAGTATTTGGTGAATTCATGTGATGTGAATTCACCTCCTCTATCAGTTCTTAGCATCTTTATTTTCGACTTCAACTTTGATTCAATCTGTTACCTAAATTCCTTGAATGTGCTGAATGCTTGATCTTTCGAGTTTAGAAAGTAAGCCCACATGAAACGTGTGCAGTCATCTACTAATAAGAAGATGAGCTTCTTTCCAGAGTGTGTTGCTGGACTTATGGGACCACAAAGATCTCCATATACTAAGTCCAACGGGTTCTTTGATCTGAATTTAGCTTGGTTTGGAAAGGGTGTTCTGATGTGTTTTCCTAATAAACATGCATCACAGATTTGTCCTGCATGGTTTATTCTCGGAATTCCATCCACTAGACCTTTTCTAGTCATCTTGTCTATTGCGTCAAAGTTCAGGTGACCTAATCTAGCATGCCATAACCATGCTTGGTCATCTACGTTTGCTAAGAGACATATAGGTGCTACTATATGTAATCTAATACTGTAAAGTCGATTCTTAGATCGTTCTACTTTCATCAACAACTTCTTGTTCTTATCATACAAAGTCAGTAAATTTCCATCCATGATGATCTTGCAACCTATTTCAGTAAGTTGTCCTAGACTAAGTATGTTGCTCTTGAGGTTTGGAATGTAGTAAACATCTGAAATCATCTTCTGTTGTAGGTTTCTACATCCTAATAGTATTGAACCTCTACCCTTTATCTCCACATACGATCCATCTCCAAAATGAACGCGTCCATTGATGTTGTCCTCAATATCCTTAAAATGGCCTTTGGTGCCCGTCAAATGGTTACTTGCACCATTATCTAAATACCATATGCTAGCATCTGTTGTAGCATATTTTCGGGGGTGTACTTGTTCTTCATTTAACAAGATTTCTTCAGTTTCGTGTGTAGCCATTAGTAATGATGGTTCATCGTCTTCTAAGATAAGGTTTGATTGTTCCTGAGTTGTTGGTAGACTTCTACAATTTTTCTTGAAATGTCCGGTTTTCCCGCAATTGAAACATTTCAAGTTCTTTTTATCCCACTCACCTTTATTATTATTGTGAGCTGAGTTTCCTCCATTCGAGTTGTCTCTATTTCCCTTATTTTCCCAATTTCCTCGTGAATAGTTTGATCTACCTCTAAATTTGGTAAATCATTTCTTATTTCTAGAGTGTTCGCCTAGTGCGAATAATAGGTTATCTTGGCTTTCTACTTGTCCTCCCTTTCGGAGTTTTATTCTCTCCTCGAATGCCTTAAATTTTCCTGCGATCTCATCTAACGTTAAGTCATCGAGATCATTCGTCTGTTCTATGGATGCTACTATTTGAATGAACATATCTGGTGTGGAATCTAATAGTTTTCGTACTAAAAGTGATTCATCCAATGCTTTTCCTAATTCTTTAGCCTTCGTGGCTTAGCCGTTCAATTTGGCTGTAAATGCATCCACCGTTTCATCCTCCTTCATCTGAAGGGTCTGAAATCCAATCATCAATGATTGTAACCGTGCTTGATGCACTTTCTCTTCTCCAGCGTGTCTCTTTTTCAGTGAATCCCATAATTCTTTTGATGTTTTGCAACTTGCTACTTGTAAGATCACATCTTCGGTCAATGCTTGATATAGGAAGGCGGTTGTTGCCTTATCCTTCTTATCATCTACTTGTGTGTTTTCCTTAGGTTCTACTGCTTCCCATAAACCTTGTGCTTCTAGTATCACCTTAATTTGTATAGTCCAAACTGTGTATTTTGTGGTTTTGAGTTTAGGGCATTGATATTGTGTCATAGGGGTTACGGGTTTTGGTGTTGTGTTACTGCTACTCGCATCGTCACCGGGAATTTTGATAGTGCTTAAGATCTTCACTTTATACTTTGTATGGGAATTCTAACTAAGTATGGTATTCTTAATACTACGGGAACAGAAATAGTTATCCGGGAATCCTAGTAATACGGGATCAATATATATAGTTCTCGGGATTTCCTAATAGTATAAAATAAATATCTATACTATAAAAGTGTAATTGAAATCCAAATGATGAATTCGTGACCTCGTATATTGTGTTAAAACACAATCGTGTTCCCACTTGTGTGTCGATACTTTGAGTTATATCAACCACGCTCTTTTCTTTCCTCGTCTCCTTCCAAATCAATTCGGTCGTATTGATGTTATTGTCGAATACTAACCAAAGTGTTTTCTCCTTCTACCATACTTCACGTTGTTCCTACCTTTTTTCTTCTCGACTTGGTTACCACTACTTGCCCTAGACCCTTGTTATGTCTCGGCTATGTTCTCCAAATCCACCCTTAGTGTCTTTTGGCCACGATCAAACCTATGTTTGTCGTTGTTTTTTTTGTTGTTCCAAGTCCCTCGCAAAAGAAGTCTCGGTAAAAGTTTTACCGAAAGCAATTAAATTGCTTTTCTCCTTTTCTCCTTTTAATACCCCTCGGTATTAACCAACGTCTAAACAAAATGGTTTTTTTGTTTGTCGTTCCTGCTGTTGCTTGTCTCCTACGTTACGTTGTTCCACAATACTTTCTCGTTCTGTTCTTTTTGTCCACACCGTATCTCAACAACCCTTAATACCTTTCGGTATCTCTTTTGCAGCGAGTGATCAAGTGGCCTTCTTCATCAATATTTGTTGTTGTTCTTGTATTGCCAACGTTCTTTAAACAATCCTTGAATTGTTTTTGTTACCGATATACCTTTCAAAACTGCCCAAGCAACGCCTTTTCAAGTTTTCTGCGCTTCTTCTTTTCCTTGTGTATCTCGGTAAATACACAATCTTTTTGACGTCTTTCTTTCTCCCTTGTTGCGTTGTAGTAAACCAACAAGTCCGTTCTTTGTTGTCGTGTGCAAGACACCAACAAGAATACTTCAAAACAATTGTTTCTTCCTTTTTTCTGGTTTTGTTGTCGCATACAAATGATCGCAACAAAACAAGGCACCACTTCGGTTTTGTTGTCTTTCCTGTTTGCAAAATCCGACACAAAGAAAGTTGTATACGACTTTCTTGTGTCCCTAAGTTATCTAGGCAACCTCTTCTTACGTTAACAAGGTTCAAGAGTGTTGCGTTTGTTTCTGAAACTAAAGGTTTCAGCGTGGGTTTTTGTTTCTGTTTTTTTTGGTTTCTCGCTAACAGGTTTCTGTTTTTCTGGTTTGGTGTTTGATGGTGTAACGAGAATGGTTCAAACAAGGCTCTTGATGCCAAATGTTGGTCCCAAAGTGTGAGTCGATATGAAATGATTTGCAAACAATGTAAACAAAGATAACTTATATATTTCGTCCAACTATATAAAATATCGATACAGATTTGTACATATATATAGTATTCGAATGGGTGTGTCCAAGCGACATGACCCTTCACTAAATTCTATAGATTTCTAACTATAATAACTAACTAGCGGTTGTAGACTTTCGTTTCTACAAGTTTGGTCCTTCATGTTTCCAGAAAGTAACATCGAGATTACTAACTTGGTTCACAAATAATACACGTTGTTAGTTGGCTGCAAGAGAAATACTCATAAAGCATTTGTTTCAAGATACACATGTTTTACTATAATTTGCTAGAATGTATATAAATGGTTCAGGTATCTTGATAAAAATGTGTATGACAACATTAGTTTTTGCAAATAATAAGTATTTAATTTTTATTTGGGATCCTAAGTCTCAATTTCCTAAGTGGTTGAAAACCAACCTAATTAATCTTGGTTTTAGTGTCTGAACTCCTTGTTTTGCAAATTTTTAGCCAATGTGGATAACATATGCAGAAGACATAAACATGTTCAAGAAAACTGGGAAGAAGACAGAAAAAGAACCTTGATTCGGATAAAGAGCACCAAGTAGATTGACCTTCCATTCTTTAGCAAGACGCTCTAGCTGATAGCATTAAACATTTCTTCTCATTTTTGTCAAGATAAGAATAGATGTAAGTAATTGTTTACAAATTCTGTAGTACATCTCTATAACTATAAACACGTGAAACTGTGTTTGTAGGCTGCAAAACAGCTACATATGAGATATAAGTATACCTTTTCATTGTTAAATTGGAACAATTTTCCAAGACATGAGTAGAGACTCTTCTTCATTCTTCACTTTTCTGTATCACTTGACAATTTCAGTATGCCTGAATCTGATATATATGGTTTGTGTATCCGCTACCTTGTCATCCTCTAACGTTGGATCTTCCACCTATGAAATATGAACATATACCAGACATTAATGGGCCATTCTTGCCCCAACCTCCATTTCAACAGGCGATGAAGTGAAAGCTATATATTTATTGGCCATTCTTGCCCCAATAAGTAGAATGCATCTAACATCGTACATGCTTCCCATGTGGCAGCTATATATTAAATCAATTCTTTGGGTAGTTCACTTTGTTAGTTTTAACTAAATTTCAAATTCTCTTAGCAGTTCATCAGATGATTAGATAATAACCAACATTTTGGAGCATGATTGATGATAATGCGTCTTTATAAATTTGGAATGAAGATAATGTAAATAATTAAATTAAAGCGAAAACAACATTGGCTGTAATTAATTTAATACTTTCTGTTGAAATTTATCTTTTTAGCCAAGGTTAAAGTTTCATGTAATTTGTGTATTTTATGAAATTCAAAATAAAACAAACAGGTAGCAGGTCTACCCAACCCGCCTGACCCATTATGACCCAAAAAAAATTACTTTTATTTTTAAATGACCTGCTTTGAGCCAAACAATTTTTGCATGTTCCCGACCCAACCTGATCTTGTTAACTGGTATTTGTCGGCTTACTTTTTCCAGGGGCTGAAACAAGATGCCTTCTACTTGTAGATTGGTTTCATGGTCGTCAAAATCTATTTCAAGATCAACAATACTCCCATTGCTACTAAATTGAAACAGTTCAGCCATATGCAACAAATCTTCTGGTCTCCGATTTGAAAGGAACACAGTAGAAGCTGTTGTCTCCCCTTTTAATCTGTAACTGAGGTCGAAATAGTGTCGATAACTTAATGAGGAAGTGTAAAATACAAGGTTCACTGTGTATGTAATTGACGGGGACAAAAACTGAGTCTTCACATGTATTTTGAATCCCTTTTTGTTTGTTTGATAAAAGCCTCCTGGAAATCTACATGAAGAAGAAGAAGCAAAGAATAATACACTGATTTATATATACTTTGGAAACAATAGTGATTAGTCAGAGGAGTAGGACAAGTCACCTTGACCAGAAATCAGACTCGTATTGAGGAGTGAAATCTTCATTTGGAATTAAACAATCTTGCATGGATATCATGTGAGAGTGTTCTCCTTTCTCATTAAGTGAAAACCACTGTATAATTAGTTCGTTGGGAATTAATTGTGCTCGTATTAATTTTGTTAAAATCACAACAAAAGAAAAAATTCAGAGTGGTGGGAACCGTGGGGCTTATAAGTAGGCATAGCCAATTGAATACCGTTTTGTATCCGTTAAGGTGCACTCCTTTGGAGAGAATCTGTTTAAGTTCATCAAGGGATATGTAGAACAGAGATTGTGAAGCAACCTCGACAATGTCTTGGTACTCTTCAAACACTTGAAGTTCCACCTATATAATGATGTATCCAAGCAAGTGAGCCATACATTCAGGTTAAATGTAATCTTTTCTTTACATCTTTTATAAATACATAATCATTGACAATACAATGCTTACTTTCTCTTTAGATGGTTGGAACTCGATGCCAGAGACTAGTAGATTGGTAGCATGGGATTCAAACTCAAATTGAAGGTCAGCAGTTTTGTGTTGACTTGTAAACTGATACAATGGAACAATGAACCATCCATCTTCTCCCATATGTGTAGTAGGGTAAATTATGAAAACTTTTGTCCCATCCTCCCCATCTGTTTTGTATCTGAGGGGGTTATATGAATTGACACTTGATTGCCAACGATATCGAAAGATAAGGTTGACCGTGTATGAGATTTGTGGTGTCAGGTATTCACCTCTCACACGTGCTTTGAATCCATCCCAACGATATTCGTAACAGAGCCCCCCTGGAAATCTATACATATAAAGAATAGAAGTATGTTAAGTCACCTTGAACTTTCACTAAATGCATAACTCACTCCCTGTTCCAAACAAAAGGGATAAGAATAGGATAAGTCACCTTGAATTAACAACGTCATCATCAGACGGATGTTGTAAACTGTCATATTTAATTTCAGCGGGATTCAAACAGGCTTCAATGTAAATCCTTTCAATGCATTCCCCCTTCTCATTTATATACAACCACTACACGTCCATTAAATTCCGAATTAGTTATCTGGTTTACAATATGAGAACTAGGCCTTTTTAGCTTTGTGTCTAGAGAATTGGACCCAAATTTCATGGCTCAGTCTTTGCCATTGATAACAATGTTTCATATTTTGTTTTGTGTTAAGTTTCTAATAGATTTTGAGTAAGCTAAATCATTTATTATGTTTTTTCTCCAAAGATGAACACACTTGAGATGTCATTTTTTAAAAAAAGTACATGAAATTGGATTAAATTTGATGACTCAATTTAATTGAAAAATAATCAAAATTTAATTGAAAAGTGTTGTAACATAGAATAATCCTACACAAAGAACAATTTTTAAAAAATGTATCAAAGAACGTATAAAAATATCTAGTGAAACTAAAAATGAAACATGACAACAAATAGTTGAAACATTCATCTTCTTTTACAATATTCTTTTCTAGTTTTTTTCTACAAATGATGTGTTATATAAATAGTTGAAGTGATAAGTATATATAGTATGTATTTAATGTGATTATTAAACTTTTTGATTATTGTTCTAAAACAACTTTTTTAAAAACAAGTCAAAGATTTATTGTTGAGGAAGTTAAAAGGTTGAAATTTTAAAAATTACTTTGGGTATAACATATTACTACTTATTTAAAGGTTTTTAAGTTTTAAGAAAAATTGTTTACTCTTTGTAGTATCGAGGAGGAATAACCTATTCTTTCCACATTATAAATAAAAACGTCCTATTTTTATACTACCTCCGTCCCAAAATATAAATCCGCTTTTGACTTTTCAAAGTCTTTCTTTTCATATTTTGAACGTAATTATTTTTTTCCGTGTTATATAATAATTGATGCAAATGATATATAAATGGATTCGTGTTTCAAATGTATTTGCATTGATATATTTTTCATCAAGTATCATATAGTACGAAAAAAAAATAATTCCGGTCAAAGTCAGAAAAAAAAGACTTTGAAAAGTCAAATATGGACTTATATTTTGGGACGGAGGGAGTATATTTGTAACGTGAAATTCCACAAAGTAAAATTTCTCTAGCTACAAATAACCATTTGTCAAAATACATTAAAATAAAATTAAAAGAGATGTCATTAATTACCGTTTTGCCCTCATTAATGTGGAACCCTTTGGTGAGAAGCACTTTCAGTTCATCTAAGGATCTATAATTCAAAGGAGGTACTGCAGCGTTAACTATCTCTTCATACTCCTTTGGCAGTTTGAGTTCGTGAAGCTCCTGCAATACAAGTGCTTCTTGAAGTTTTTCAACGACAAGAGACATCGTTGGCCGTTCTTCACGGAATCTCTTCAAACTTTGATATGCAATATCTGCAAATGTCTTCAAAGAATCCGGATCCATTTGTTGCATCAGCCCTTGAAAGACAATCGTGTCTAATTTTTTCTCTTCGTAGCACTTTTTCCAGAAAGGCACATAAACCATTAACTGACCCTTGATATAATTAGAGCATTGTTTCCCGGACAGGACTTCAAACAAGACTACTCCAAAAGAGTACACATCCGACTCTTTTGTTAGTTGGTATGCTTCCATGTACAGTGGATCGCAGTATCCAGGTGTACCTACAGCATTGGTGATAATAACTGAGTACTGCTGACCAGTGGAGCCCATTTTTGACAGCCCAAAGTCAGAAACTTTGGCATTCAGATTATCATCAAGAAGGATGTTTGCACTTTTAATGTCACAATGGAGTACCCTTTGTTGTCTCTCGTTGGGTTCATGAAGGAACCTTAGTCCGTTCGCAGCATCGAGGCATATCTTTAGACGTTGTTTCCACGTGAGAGTGGCATCTTTAAGATATCGATCCAGACTACCACGAGATGCGTGCTCATACACGAGGATCATCTCACCCTCGTTGTTGCAAAATCCTAGGAGAGAGATGAGATTTTCATGTGTGTAACGAGAGAGCATCATGATCTCCTTCCAGAACTGAGGATCTCCTTGCCCATGTTTACGATCTAAACGCTTCAAAGCAACCATGCCTCGGCCCTTGGAGTGAGACAGTTCTCCTGCATACACTTTCCCAAAACCGCCAGTTCCAATAACTTTGCTTTCATCAAAGTTGTTGGTGGCTGATATGATATCTTCCAGTTGAATTTCAAGATGTTCAAACTCTTTCATGAAAGACGCCATTATCTGTTGTTCAAATAATAGCGAGATAGATTTAATTGTTGAAAATGAAGCACTGCGTGAAATGGTATTTATAATCTCTCTAATGGAAATATAACTCACAACTCTCGTACCGAAAGACTTGAAGGTATAGAAATATTTATCCGTTGTGATTAGTTCAATAATGTAAAGAAAAAGAAAAGTCACTTAACAACAGAAGCTTGGCGAGAGAGTATGATAAGATATGGTTTACCTAACACAGTTGGATGAAATAATTATATAGAAGTTGTAATTACAAAGAAATTTCATGTGAATGTGAAACTGATATATTGAACAAAAGCAAAAAGAAGTACTATTGAAAAAGGAAAAGTGAATGGAGTGGACACCAATTATTTCAGTTAGCGTCATCTTGATGAAACGTGCGCCTTTAATTTAAAGAAAAAGTTGAAGGAATAGTAAAAATCTTTAAATTGATACCAGTAGGTTATCCGTGCTAGGTAACGAAATATAAGTTTCAGTGTAGGACAGAGAAATTACTGATTATTAGCAGGGTATCCGCATAATGCGGCGCTAGGTATCCGGTGACTAAATAATAGCGATACTGTTGATGATTGCTGCAGAGGGCGGCGGGGATGGAGTAAAGTGGAGATTGGTGTGTTTTGAAGGTAGAGAAATATAAGTGGAATATCAAATATATTGAGTGTGTTTTTATGTGTTTGGTCATTGGTGTATAATAGGCTTATATATGCAATAGAATGCTTAAAAGTTAAGGGTCGGTTTTAATGGGATGATACGAGCTTTTAATGGGCTATTACAAGTATGGGCTGCTACAAGTATGTGAATTTAAGATACTTATAATGGGTTGGATTAATTTTTGGTTGTTATAATTTTAAATAATTAATTTTCGATTATGTAATAGAGATTTCTTATTAAAGAAATGTTTTTGGTCTTAAAAATTTTAAGACTTCTTTATTTAGAATTTCCTAAACCTTTTATAAAGTAGTATAGATAATACGTGTGCACGTAGAGATGGCAATGAGGCCGGGTATGCGGATAATGGTTGATACCATCCCCATCCCTGAAGTTAAATAGCTATCCCCATCCCCGTCTTGGGTCACAATTAGGTCCCCATCCCCGTCCCCGATGGGGAACGGGGATCCCCAATGGGGAATCGGGGATTTTTCCCCGTTACATAATTATTAGTAAGCCATATTATAAACAAATGATTGTATGTAGGTTTCTTAAAAAACATCATACACAAGATTGCTGATGTTTAGAAAACATTAACACGTATAACAAAAATTGTTTATTTGAAGAAAACTTACTATATCAACCTTGGATCATATAAAATTTATTATAGGAATTAACATAAGCCTTATTCCACAAAAGGTGTAGATTGGCGGGAACACCCTGACCCCGGGTGCCTTTTGGTACCAGCCATTGTCCACCCCACAAGGAATAGCTCCGGCAACTCTCCTGGCCTAGTGGGGCACCAACTGGAGTGAGCACGAGCCAAGACTCGGACCCCTGAGCTCTTATTCCACAAAGTCTCTCCAGTGTGCCCATAGGTTTTACGGAGGTGGGTACCTATATGAAGCAAATGCCAAGGATGGAACTTGAACTTGGGTCAATTGACTCAAGCACAAGTGCTCCAACCATTGGACTAATGCTCCATTGGTAACATATGCCTTATTAAAACAATGAATCAAAAAAAGTACTCCCTCCGTCTTATAATAATTGTCCACTTTGACGTTTTTGAGTCTTTCTTGCTTAACTTTGACCATTAATATTTTTATTTGTGTTATATAATACTTGATAAAAATTATACCAAATGAAAATACATTTAAAATCCAATCTATTCATACATTTTTCATCAAGTATTATATTACACAATTAAAAATATTTATGGTCAAAGTTGAATAAAAAGACTTAAAAAATTAAAAATGGACAATTATTATGGGACGGAGGTAGTACATATAGAGGATGATGAAATCAGGTTTCATAACATAATATAGACATATAATGTATTTTGTACAGAAAATATATTCGGGGAAGGGTTCGGGGATCCGAGGGTATTGGGGATTCACCGCCCCTATCCCCATACTCGGTCAACTCGGGGATTATCCAGTCAAATCGGGGCCGGGTATCGAATTCTCCGTCGAGTTCGGAGTTTTTTTGCCATCTCTATGTGCACGCATGAGGTTTTAACATAAATTTTGTACTACATATAATAAAGATTAGACCTTCTCACACTTTTTAAAGATTTATTTATATAGATTTTAAGCAAATACACTTATTAAAACCTCATGTATCACAAATTTTTGCATAACTACATATATTCAACACCTACAACTAATGCAGTAACTTCGTCCAAATTTATTAGTTCATATTTTCTCTATTTTGGATTGTCCTATAATACTTGTTCATTTTGATAGTTAGCAGGAATTTCTTTAATTACGTGCAATTTTAATAAGGGGGATGGAGGGTGTAACTAATTAAATACCACTACATGAAAAATACAATTAATAAAATACATTGTACTAATAATGAAAACTACTAACTAATATGGCCATTCTTTATCTGACATGGTACAAACTAACCATATGTTTTACTCCCTCCGTACTAAATACTTGTCCACCTTTTCAATTTTGATGTTCCAAAATAATTGTTCACTTCTTGTTTCAACCAATCAAAAATATTTCTGACATTCTGCGAGTTGGGAATTGGTTTCTTCTACGAGTTAGGATTTCTGAAATTTGTGAGTTAGGATTTCAGAAATTCTGCGAGTTATATTTTTTTGGGAATTAGTTTTCTGCGAGTGTGGATTTTCTAAAAAAGTTGCGAGTTAGGATTTCTGAAAAAGTTGCGCGTTAGAATTTCTGGGAGTTAGGAAATTGAATTTATGCGAGTTAGGATTTCTGAAAAAGTTGCGCGTTAGAATTTCTGCGAGTTTGGATTTTCTGAAAAAGTTGCGAGTTTGGATTTTCTGCGAGTTGAGAAAGTGACCTTCTGCGAGTTAGGATTTCTGAAATATTTTGCGAGTTAGGATTCTGAAAAATTTGCGAGTTAGAATTTCTGCGAGTTTGGATTTCCTGAATGCGAGTTTGGATTTTCTGCGAGTTGAGAAAGTGACCTTCTGCGAGTTAGGATTTCTGAAATATTTTGCGAGTTAGGATTTCTGAAAAAGTTGCGAGTTAGAATTTTTGGGAGTTTGGATTTCCAGAAAAAGTTGCGAGTTTGGATTTCTGCGCGTTGGGAAATTGACTTTCTGCGAGCTGAAATTTCTGCTACTTTGGATTTCTGTGAGTTAGATTTTTCTGCTACTTTGGTTTTCTGTGAGTTAGGAAATCTGCGAGTTAAGATTTTCCAACTTTGGTTTTCTACGAGTTAGGAAATTGCTACTAATCTACCTAAACCTAAACAACACCAACCTCAATTATCCTTAAAGATCCATAACACATCTACACAAGTTTAAAAAAAAAAAAAAAACATATCGGCCTTGAGTGAGCTATATCGCGTTTACACATTTTTGCTTGATTCCTCCGATTACATCGCAACAATCAAGGAGGAGAGAAAATGTATCAATCAAGGTCGCAGATGAATGAGAAAGAGACACATTTGGTGAAAAGATGCATGGAACAGTTTAGATCACTTCATTTACACCTTAAGGTCCTCTCAAACAAAGACTCAGCAGGAACTCGTTTCGAGTATGGATTCAAGCGGGCATTTCCATCACTCTTCGGAGAATACCTTGATATCTTCACTGATACAATGTTTCACAACATGAATCAACTTGAATACCAACTCAACAAAGATGAGATTAGCGAGAATGAGTCCACAACTGCCTTTAGAGTCCTCAAGGAATAGTTTCAGCAATACATCGATTCACGGTTCTCTTTGGATTATGACACCAAAATGAAAAACAAGTATTTCTTAGCATACACTCAAACGGAGACTCAAAAGTTCAAAGATATATTGCTCCAACACATGGAAGCTATTGAGAAGACAATCGTTGAAAGAGAAAAGAGTATGATAAAAGAGTGAATGAACAGAAGTTGTATATTCAAGAAGAGCATGCTAATATGGTTAAATTGTTGGAAGCTTATTTGGTGGTCACGAAAAGTAATGGGACAGTATCAAAAAAGAAAGATGACAGTAGTGGGACAGAATCAAAAAAGCAGGATGACAACAACAGATCAGAGGACGATGTTGATGCTAACTGTGCAGATATCATACCCACTTATGACACAGAGCCCAACTTTGACAAAGAACAAAAGGTTGAGGAAAATATCATACCCACCTATGACACATAGCCCAACTTTGACAAAGAACAGATGGTTGAGGTAAAATCTACCGTTGATCATATTATGCCTACAAATGAGAAACAACAAACCGAGCAACCTGAATTCAGAAATGATGGAGAGGTTGACCAGTATGTGGCACAATGTCCTGACAACTGTCTGATATCTGAGTCTTTACTTGTAAAAAAATAACTGAAACATCAAACCAAACTCTTGAATCTGAAAATATTTTTCTCAAAAAGACCATTACCCAGTTTCAAAAGGATTTTTCAAAACTAAAGGCACATTGCATCTCCCTTGAACTTAAACTGCAAAACAAATCTTTAACTTCTGAACATAATGGTAAATCTTTGAATGGTCTAAGTACTCATGTGGATACATTAGTTAAGGAAAATGAGCATTTAAAGGCTCAAATTCAAGCAAAGGGACTTGCACATGCTGCTTTACAAAACAAATTAAAAAGATTAACTGGCAAGAGTGTAAATACTAAGTTTGCAAAACCATCAACCTTGGGGAAACCGTCTTTACCACCTATCAGAAACCAATCAGTTGTTAGATAACCAACTGCATTTAAATTTGAATAATCTAAATCTTCAAAACCACGGTTTGCCTCCCAAGTTGTTGAGAATAATGATTTGTCAAAACCAGTCACTCCACATTCTTGGTCCAAGGGAAATACTTCTGTTTCTGTTAAACCTCAACAAGTAGCTACACCTGGCTCTTCCAGGATTAGTTCAAAAACAGTGTCTAAAACAAGCATTAAAATTCAAAATTCATATGGCACAAATGACTTGTACAAGAACTATGGTCTAGAAAAAGCTAGGAAAATGGCTCTACTTCAAAAGGATGGAATCCTAGGTTCACATCCTTGTGTGATGCCTTCTAGTGTATTGCAGAACAATGCTAGTAGTAGCAAACCAAAACCTAAATGTACTCAACAGACAACTAGAATTAGACCCGTTGAGCTGAAAGACAACCTTCAGAAACCTAATAGGTGGATAAATATAGGAGGAAGACACTATCCTAAAGAAGTTTCAGCATCACCTATATTTAATCTTAGGTCGATACCCACGGGTAGAGTTTTTAAAATTGTTGGTCTTAGGTGGATACCTACAGGCAAGATATTAAACATTTGCAACAAAACAATGTGTTCAGGTGTCAAGAAGATAATTGACACTACAACTTTATGCTTCTAACATGTGGAACCCAATTACACTTGGGGATCCATGTCTGTCTCTATTTCTCCCCTCCTACTTTCTATACAGGTATAACGAGAATGGCTTTGGAATAATTCAGTTTTCGACCCGCACTTCAACAATGGCTTCTAAGTAAAACAGCTTAGGACCCATTCCTCACCGTCTAAAATTTAATGATCCATCAGCTGCACCACCATTGTACTTAATCGTCAAGATTTGAAAATTTGTTTGCTCCACTTTTTGAAGATTCATTCGAAATTCGTGCTTCAGATGTATCAAATGTTTTCGCTGCACAACCTGATCATATTCTAATTCCAGATACACCTTGAAACTACAACAACAACCGTTGCTGTAGATGCACCTCCAATCGAATCTCCGACAACAGAAGAACAAAATGCTTCCAACAACAATGACACAGTTGATGATCAACTAAATCAACGAGTAGAGAAGTTCTATCAGTAGTTGATTCTCACGGGATATTTATGGTACTTCACACTTGTTCAATTAATTAAACATACACGGTTACGCTGTCTCCAATTTCATCATCAACATACGTGGTGTATGTTTCGATTCATCGAAAACATCGGGTGGAAGAGAGAGTATATGTCATGTGCTTTCTTTGCCTTCTTTTCAAAAACTATTTCTCTTCATGAGTTTCTGCAATCAAAGGGAAGAAATGAGATGAGCTGTGATTCAAACGTCTTACTTCGGTGTTATCGTTTCAACTTTCACTAGGTTATTTTGTGTGAAGTTACCTACATATGGTGCTTTAATTGCATTATGAAGCCTCGCACATGGTCATTTTATCGAGTATTCGCATATACACAGTTGATTATTATTCCGATGAACCGCAACAATCAGGGGGAAGCAGTATAATTTCATCTTTCAAGGTTTGTTTGGTGTGAAGCGTCTGCATACGTGAGAAGATCTTGTTGATTTCTTGCATGTTACCCTTGAATGAATTTTCCGCATTGTGTACAATTGTGATTATGTGACTATTCAGATGTGTTTGGTGTGGTTTACTGTTCATCTACTAATTCCGATGTGCACTTAAAACTGTAAAAAGTTAGAAGACATGTTAACTACATCAAAGTTTTGAATCTGATGAAGACGGTTGTCAGTTTGGGGGGAAGCTGATTCAAAAACTTCACCAAAAGGAAGTGTACGAAGAAGCTGCTAAAGACATGTAGTGCGGATTGGGAAGATTGTTGAGAATTGCAGTTATTCACTTACGGTTTCTCAGGATGAATCAGTTTAAAAGTCTTGATGTCAGGGAATTTGTTGAGAAACCATATTGGGTCTATGTTATCAAGCTGAAATGAATTTGGAAAAACAAAATAGACACTAAAGGTAATGTGATTCGCAACAAATCTCGATTTTCAAAAGAAAGGACCTTGTTGTACGCTTCAGTGCAATAATCCTAAATTTAAGGAGTGAAAGCTTCTTAACTGTTTGAAACACAAAATCTTTGTTCAAAATCAAATGTTCTTGAAATGCATTTCTTTCCAAATGAATTTCAAATGCCTCAAAAAGCATATTTTAATCAACATATTTTCAAAAACATCATTCATATGCTATTTTTAAGGGGGGGGGGGGAATGTGATTAAAATTGTTGATCATGAAGTTATGGAATCTCATCATGTGCTCGACTCAGATATCACCAATGAATTGACGAACTTTGAAATGTCAGTAATCAAAAAGACTTATTTCAAATAAGACTTGTCTTAGTAGAATGTACCAATCTGAGACACTCTTGATAGACATGAACTTTGATGGGTCTAACCTCATTTTCAAGGAGATTTTACATCTTCAAGGTAGTTATTAGAGCTAGTTGTCACCTAAAAGCTGACAATGAAACTCTTCAACTATACAACGTAACCGTGTCTCGCGGGGGATTGTCTATCAAGAACCGATCAATTCAAAAGTGCGTGCTCTACTCTCACTGTGCAGATTTAAGTCAAAACTCATAAGCACATGTGGAGGGGGAGTATTTCTCTGAAAACCAAAAACTCTCAAGGTGTTTACAAAACATGTTTTTTTTTCATAAACATCTTGAGAGAATTTCAAGAAAAAGGTTTATGGCAACATAGTATAGTCATGGAGTTATAAGGTGACTAAGGATAGGAAATTCATCCTATGATCCACTAGAGCCGGAGGGATCTACCCAAGGACAACACCAATAGTTAGAACTAGAAAGTCCTAAGGTATGATTGAAAAAAGGAGTATTATGAGAAAGGAGAAAGAATGAGTTGAAGAATTAAAAAGAAAAGTTAAAGAAAAAGGGTGAAAAGAAATAGCCCTCCATAATCAACTTAGGGCAGAAACCGGGATCAGTTCATATGCTACCGGTTGTCACAAAGATGACATCGGTATTGAAGACAAGTCTTCATGGACCCAGTGACACAATGTACCTAACCTTCTAGCCACTCAAGTCCTCTTAAAAGGATTTGTTTCATTCTTACGGGGAACCCTGCATAATCTATCGACCTCTCATTACGAGATGTCTTGCTATTGAAACAGGAGACATCGCTCCAGTCTCCGACTTCTAAAATCAAAACGCACAAATCGAGTCTAGAGCCATGAGATTCATCAAAAGATCTCTTAGGAACACTAAATATTTCATCACTTCTTGTTCAAACAATAAAAACACAAGTGATATAATTTTAGTCCTACGCAGATCCTAGTAATCTGCCAGAACATTTATGAGGGATTTACACAAGTAATCCTCAGTGATTGAATGGAAACTCCTGTCAGGGTCAACATCAAACAGCTCTGACAGCAGGTCACTTCGGTAATCCCTTGTGGGTTACGCTTAGTGTTCGCGGTGGTCTCAAACGGTCTACAGTCGTGGAGTGATACCTTGGTATACTCCAGCGGCTCACAACGACAGAGTGAAGATATTGAGTATGGGGAAATTCCAGCAAGTATCCGTTATGAGATTCGTCAAAGATCGTGCCAGCGAACTGGGTATCTAAACTCTTACATCGGAACTTTATTGCTAACTGTTTTAATGCATGTACTTATCACAGACCATAACCACCATCATTACCATCAACATCTCATTTCCACATGCTCATACATACATCAAAAAGATATTTTCATCACAGATCGAAGCAAAGAAAAGTTCAGCAAAATTTCACTTCAAAGTCAGAAAATCTGAAAAGTCACAAGTCAAAGATTAAAGCTAAAGAATGTGAACTTCACATGTATGGATCACAAACTTCACAAGAAGTATGAGCATGTTGGAAAAAGACGTAAAAGAACAAGAAACAAAGATGTTGATAAAAGGCAGATTTCACAACTGATCACAAGAACAAAGAACAAAGATGCAAAGAATCAAAGATGTCACAAGCTATGGACGCCAAAGAAGTTCAAGACGTCAAAAGACCTAAGCAAGACAACAAATGATGACCAACCCTTATAGGGAGATTGTTAGAAACATGTTTTATTATGAAGTGTAGGTCATTTCATTTGTAATAGGTCATTAATAATTATGGTTTAAAAATATTTGTAATTAGATTTACAGCTCATGTAGTAAGCCCATGAGCTGTGATAAAAAGGTTCTTCTAGAACCAAGGGGAAACACCCATATCTATGTAAACACTATAAATACCCCCTCCCTTGAAGGGAGAGGGTGTTGGTTCTTTGGAAATAAACCTTTCATTATTATTCATATGTTCCTTCCACTTTCTCTCTCTAAAACTTTCTCTCTCTAAGATACAATTTGTGATGTGATAGAATGGTGACCTAACAATATATTTGATTGGTGGAAAAGTATTATGGTCTCACTTTTCTTAAACATATGTTTTTTTAAGAACAATAATTTTGAGACAGATGGAGTATAATTCTACAGTCACTTAGTTTGACCAAAGCGTAATGTACCCTTTAACTACCTTAATAATTTAAGTATTACACTATTTGATTCCAAATTGCGGTTTAAATTAATTTTTCTCTTTATCGTTGCTTATGTCATCTTTCAAAAATTAATGTTTTCTTTTTATCAAATGTCTCTTCTTACATTTATTATAGTAAGAAACAATGCTCGAGTACCTCTTAACTTCATAGTATTTTCGTCATTGGTACCTGATGCTGAAAACTTTAATTAGAGGGTACCTGACGCTGCAATACGCGAGTACCATGCTAGTTTTTTTATAATATATGTAATACCGAATATTTGTCTTAAAATGTATTGAACATTACATTTAAAAATTGTAAAAGGATTGAGAAGTCCCAATATATGACTAAACTGTGCCTATATCAACATGCCAAAGACGTATTGCTTTGTGAAAAGTGGTTTCCCTTGCTATCACCAACAAGATGCTGCCACATAAAATCAAGCATACATTTAGCCATACAATTAAGCATAATTAGTGCTCTAAAATATTTAGTATAAGTAAAGATGCTCTCTTTAAATAACGTTTCTATAAATACATAGTAAAAACTACTTTCTTCCATTTTTTAAGCAATTATAAAAACACATAATAATATAGATGTAGCTACAGTTTAATGGAGTATGCTTCATACATAAAAGGAAATTGATATTTACATCACCAAAATTGATTCCAACACCACAATGTTACACCATTAA
This sequence comes from Chrysanthemum makinoi, assembly GCA_910596185.1. Taxonomy (NCBI): domain Eukaryota; kingdom Viridiplantae; phylum Streptophyta; class Magnoliopsida; order Asterales; family Asteraceae; genus Chrysanthemum; species Chrysanthemum makinoi. Next base: position 39,425,604 of record OU343217.1, read on the forward strand.
TGCATATGTTACAATATGCTATGTACACATTTGTAGTGTTGGCATCAATTTAGTGGTGTAAATATCAATTCCCATACATAAAACACGAACTAACTACTAATGAAAAGGCAACAAAATGCATTATCCCCAACTGAACCATACACCCGTTAAATTACATCAATTCCATAAACAAAAAAAGAAAAGAAATAAGCAATAGATAATTTCGTATACAGCGCTTAGTACATATACTTGATACATGTTTAAAGAAACAAAAGCAGGTATTTATCCTGATACATGTTTAAAGAAACAAAATTAGGTTCAGTAGCACAATTTGGTGTCACATGAGGTGACTTTGTCAGGGACGGAACTAGAGGGTACTCGCGTGTTTGCGAAAACCTCATGAATTTTTTCAATGTGGTGTTAGTTTAAAAAGAAAAACGTCGATTTTTTTTAAATGCATCTTAAATGCTTTTAGTCCCCATCAAAATGTGTTTATAGTATTGTTTAGTTTGTATACTTACAAATATGGATAAACATAAAATTTAGTAAAAGCTTAATATAACAATATAAATTAAAGCTCAAACAGATGAAACATGTTTGTTAAATTAAAGCACAAAATTAGACTTAACATATCCGCCTAACAATTTAACTTATTTCCAAATTGATCCGACACCAAAGACCTAAAGCGATACTATCACAATTCACAAAGATGAAACATATATCTTCATATTTTTTGGTTCTGTTTTGGTGGGGTTCTTTGTGATTTACAAAAATTGCTAAATAATTTTCACAATTCTTAAAGATGAAACAGGGTTGTTTGATTCTCTTTGTTTATTGTTTGTTTAATTAGTCTTTACTCTTTAGACTTTTTAATGGTATGTTTAATTATCACAAAATTGAACCTTTTTCTTTTAATTATCACAAAGATGTAACCAATTGTTAATAGAATACCATTATGAAGTTTTTATAGTATTTGTTTCTGACTGTGTGACTTTGTGTACTAAATTTTTTATGGTCTTCGTTCAATCTTTTGTTATGGTATTTGTTAATACAAATAAACCGTAAAAACATTTATTCATATTTAGCGATCTTGTTTTGTTTTGTTGATAACAAATATAAAGTTATCATAAGTAAATTTATAAAAATACATGTTATTTTGGTAAAGTATATACATTTGGCCATTCACATAAAATGTTGTAATAATTCATTTGTTGTAATAGTTTATGTAATATGATGGGTAATATCCATGACCCATGACCCATACCCATGGAGCTAATCCATAACCCATGACCTATTACATGACATCTTGCATGAAATCATGTTGGGTATTATCCATGACCCATGACCCATTGTCTAGATACATTGTATCTTGTTGGGTACCCATGGCTCATACCCATAACCCATAACCCGGTTTCCAACCCAAAACCCGGACTGTGTTAGGAATTGGAAATTTCATATTAAAGTGTCGGTCACCCCAATTATAGTCTAGCATATGTTAGCTCGTAGACTTGTAGTTTGTTACGTTATTTAGCAGTTAATTAGTTAGTTTGTAGCGTAGTTTAGTGTAGTGTAACACCGTGGAGGAAGGACGGGTCTTTACCCACTGTATGCCTGATCCACAGTCCGATAGGAGGTCGTGTATTTTGTAACTATAAATATCCCTTCCATCCATGGAAGGGGTGGAGCTTTCAATCTAACCTTTCAATATTTTGTCCTACAAGTCTCTACCAAGAAACTCCCTTCTCTCTCTACTTTCTCTCTCTAATGGATAACATGTATTTTGATCATCCAAGACCACCCGAATCATCAAACACATTAATATTCGATCCTACAATTGGCATCAGAGCCAGGTTTGGTTGTGTGTGTTGATTCTCGTGGTTTTCTTCATGGTTTGATGCGGTTTATATTTGACGCGGTATTGATACCGGTTATGTTTTTTTTGGTCGACTTTTTTGTGGTTATTTTGGTGGTTTGAATCTTGTCTAAAAAACTGTTTTTCATCACTTTTTGGTCGGAAAAATTATGTCTTTCTTATGGCTTAACAGTTTTAAACAAGTTCTTTACTTGGTCTAAAATGTCTGGTTTCAACATCCTTATGTTTACTTCTGTCTTGTAACATCTTTGTGTCAACTTTATGATATATCATGCAGTCAAATGGTCTCGTCTTGTGGTCAAAATGGGTATAAAACATGAATATTCATAGCTTTTTTTTTTCTGGGTAAGTATGAAGCTGATTCTTGCTAGCGACTTGTCTAAAAGTGTCCAGATGCTATGTACCTGAAATAACGACTTGTTCCATGGTATACCTAGCGACTTGACATTATTTAATGTCAAGCGACTTGTAAAGTTAATATGCAGCGACTAGGTTAAAAGGCTGTGCTAGCGAGTTGTAAAGAAAATATGCAGCGACTTGACTATTGAGTTGAGTCAATAGCGACTTGTCTGAATTTAATGTGTTAGTGACTTGTGTAGATAAAAAGTCGTAGCGACTTGACTTGATTCTAGCAACTTGACAGTAAAAGAAAGAGATGAAGAAGAATGTATCATAAAATTGACCACGACTTTACACAAAACATACTATTTACCACAACATACTCGACCTCTAGTTAACCATCAGTAGTCCATTAACACTCATCACACATCAAGACTCGAAGCATTAAAATCTAGTCCGAATCAAATCTAAACTTTCTCTAAACATCTAGTCTCGAACCAAAATAAAATAAATCTTAGATTCTCTTCGTGTCATTCAAAGAATATATGACTTTTAAGGTCCTTAACACGAAAATAATTCATCACTGATTTCTGTTGAAGCTTATACTTCATGTAATATACGACACATCAAACAAGTGATAACAAATGTGTTATCCCTTCTTTCTTAGTTCGATTAAACGCAACCACGGACTCAAGGTTTGATTTTAAAAGTTCGTTAATAATCAAATCAATCTAGTACTTATCCGAAAACTATAAGACAAGGACAATAACAAGAGTGTTATTTCCTATATCTTTGTTCGTTTAATCAACAACTTAATCTAAACTTGAGATGTCAAACAACCTGTTTCTCATCGAAAAATCTCGTGGGCATCATATGACTTTCGTACCCTCCCTGTGGCTACGTCATTCTTGAATGATTAATTTGATTGTGTTCGTGGTTAGTTGTGGGGTTTGATGCTCGGTTATGATTGGTAATCAGGGTTAAAATTTGATGTGTGGAGTCTTTGGGTTTGTGATGCAGAAATGTGAGGATGGGGGCGGACTGGTTTAGGATGAGAGATTAGGTTTTCATTGGAGCAATATTAGGGTATGTAAGAGTTAAGTGGCTTCTTATATGTCCTAATATTTAGGGTAACCGGTTAACATGGACTAGTTCAGGCTTGCTATTCTTCTTGATGTGGGCCATGGATTATAAGATCATTTGGGCCGAAAAACACCATGGATGGATCAGTTGAGTAATTTATTGGGAGTACAAATGATTATTGTTGTTGCTTATTGGTTTGTCGTGATAGGGTTGCAAATTATTAATTTGGCCAACTGATGTAATGACTTTAACGAGATTGTTGTTGTGTAAGTTTTGTTCAATGGGGTCATGAATTGTTATTAATCTGGACCGGATATATGTGTTTGGGTGTTCAATTAGTTGGTTGTGCATCATTTGGATATTGGACATGGGCTAGACATCTCGTTATCATTGATTATCACATATTTAATCATGCTACATATCTTGGCTTTTATCTTGTGTGATAATTAAAGTAACAAAGTCAATATCCGATTAATGTGGTGATGTACGTTCTGATAATTGTGATAATGGGTTTGTTGAAGAGATTTAATGATGAGATTTGGCGTAATGATGTGATTCGATGGGATATGAGGTTTGGTACATTGGTGTCTACATTCTCACGAAGGATACTATGTTGCGGCTTGAATTGATTATACAAGGTTGACTACAGGGTTGTGTGTATTTGGTATTTCTTACTTCGATCTGAAGTGAGGTTTTTCGGGCGCGTTTACTTATTTTCGTCTTCTTTCTATCTACCCTTCCGCGAAGATGACTTGTTTGGGCTTTTATAGAGGGTGATAAAGACTTGGCTATTTAGTTACGTTTGTGATTCTTTCTCGCTTGACCCACAACATTGCTATCACTTCGGTGTCTCACTCAGTTGAGAATGTCAAAAGGTTTTGTACATTGGGTACACCGTTTCTTCTTCACAAGGATTAGTACAAGTTTAAGTAACAAATCTGGGGACGTTCACTTCATGATCAAGTTTGACATATCAGGTTTACTTCATCATGTGGTCACTACAATAGTCGACAGAATGTGTGATTGATGTATTTACCAAAGTGTTTAATTGGATGGTTGATGATGGTGTTGATGTTGGTAAATGAACCGTTGATGAACCACTGAATGTTCTTCTAAAACAGATATTCACCGAAACCAAAATTGTCATAATACATTCAAGCTGACATTGTTTACGGTTTTGTCTTGATTTTGTAAAATCCCGGGAAAGAAACTATTTCTCGGTTTAAATCATAGACTTGTAAAATCCCGTGACAATGGAAACATCCTGGTAAAAGTAAAGTGCATTTCCGGATCTATCTTACGGTTTATTCTTGGTTTTGTAAAATCCCGCGAAAGAAATTATTTCTCGGTTTAAACTATAGAATTGTAAAATCCCGTGATGATGGAACCATCCTGGAGAAAGGAAAGTGTATCTCGGGATCTTATCTGATGTTGGTGCTACGGTTTCTACTTCGAAGAAGGGATAAAAGGGTGTACTTCATGAATTGGATATGTGTTTGGATATTCGTCATGGCAGTTTGGTTATTATATGGTTTTACGGGGTTATGTGCTACTAACCATGGTCAGGATGAAACCATTATCAAAGTTCACTTAAAACATCAAAGGAGGCTAGATTTGAGTTCTTAACCAGAAGATGTGACAACGGGGTTAATTCACTATTATTTATTTGAGGTTGAAGTGAAATATCACGGGCAAGTGTACTTAGTATCTGAAGGTATCGGGGATGGTTGGATGAAGATTCTTCAAGATCCTTGTTCAAACTTATTATCAAAAACGAAGACTTGGAAATCTAGTTATTGTTGGGTGTCTTTTACCTTTTCTTTTACCACTTGGGGGAATTGGGCTCATACCACCACAAAATAACGATCACTTTAATGAGTTACGTTGTAGTGCTCAGTGTCACATTCAATTGTGGATTTTCAAGAGGTAAAGTACGTCTATTACTTGATGGTTGGTTGGATGATGAGTATAGAGTACATAGAGAGTACTTAGAGATACTAATGGAAATCGGTACCGCTCTTTGTTACATATGTGCAAGTATAAGTCACGAGTTCGGGTTAGTTTACTTCAGGGTCAAATTCATCATATTGGGTTATCTCCATCAGCTGTCACTGCAAAGACCCTACTGAATGATAATGGTGACGATTACATGTTTTGCTAAGAGAGTTGAAAAGAGAGAGATTATGACGTATGAACATAACAGTTCATGCCTCGTTCTCTAAAGAAAAGAAATGTGTACGCTTCAGTGCGCATTATCTTCGGAAGAAGAGAAATCTTCTTATTATGACCATTCTCATCAACATGCTTCATGCTTTTTCCATGTGCTTTCAATTATCAAGTGAACCGGGCTACCATTGATTTTTTTCTCATTCCTCTTGCTCGATTATAATGAAGATGGTGACATCATGTGCTTATTTTGTGGGAGAGAAGTGTGAATAGAACATTCGGATGATTTTCACTTATTTATTCAAGAATGGCAACTCCGTAAGCAATTCTTGAAGGGGAGAAGAAGTGTGAAACTGCTGCATGTTGTGTTATATCTGAGAATAAATGGTCAAACGGCTCCAAACTCATGTAAGAACCGAGCTTCTTCTTATCGGGTCATATTCACATGGAGTTTTCTACTAAGAGTCGTTGGTTAACATCTTCACACGGGCTGATTTGATTAATGACAAAGTGCTTCTAGTTGCTAGGCTGATTTCTTTGATGAACATCTTTCTGTTCTTGTTTGATTGGGAGGGATCTTAGTTAAGGAGATTTGCTACATATAAGGTAATTGGAACGCATTTGGTGAGTTGAAGATGTTGACTATCTATTCCCAAAACTGGACAATCTTGAAGAAGGTTGAGTCTGCAGTCTGTTCTACATTTCCTGCTACATGTTAGAAGACTAAAGACGAGTTGCAATTAACGATCTAAAGACTTCTTCTTAATCTGGGCTGTTATCAAACAGATTGTCGGTTTAGGGGAGAGGACTAATTGGGGGAGAGTGAAAAGTCATATTTAATCCCCAATTAGACTTGCTCACATTCTGCAGCAAGTTGATTCTCACAGATACATCTGAGCTAATGATGTTCTTCTCAAATGATTTCTAGTACATGGGCTTAAAATATGTTGCTGATTCTGAAGTATCAAAACCAGCAAGGGGGAAGGAGACACGTATCTAAACGCGAGTAAACTTGATGAACTTAATACTTCTAACTAATTGAAGATATCTCGGGAAGAAAAATGTTATTACCGCAGAGAAACTCAAGGTTTGACTCATGGCGAGTAAACTTGATGAACTTAATTCTTCTAAGTGATTGAAGATATCCCGGGAAAACAAATGTCATGACCGCAGAGAAACTCAAGGTTTTACTCGTCAAGGCGTTTAGTGTTCTTATTCCAACTATGCGGGGGAAGTGATGGAAGAGTTAGTTTCTGAAGATGAAAGAGGTACACAAGTGTGTGATGATTTTGATGTTATCACAATCATCAGGGGAGAGACATTTTGTACATTGGGGACGCCTGTTTCACTTGAGTGCTTAATCAGTGATTCAGAGATATAATCACTTATTCCGGAGTTGAAATCCGCAGAGATAATCCTCCGCAGAGATAATCGTGATTCGGACTGCTTCTTCAATGTTATCACTTATTCTCTCTTTGGGCATTTGTACCGGGTTCTTGAGCTTCATACACTTTCTTTAGGGGAGAGAAAAGTATACATCGGGGTTATTCTTTGGCTATTGGACTTAATCTGCTACTTCGATGGTTTAAGTTTCTTTGTCTTGGGTATGTGTATTCGGGTTCGTGAGCTCTAGTCTAAGAGACTGACTGCATCAATTCAACTACGTAGGGGAAGTGGTCTCTTGATACCTTTCGAAATGGATTGCTTCAGACTTTAGTGGAAAAGGAATTTGAGAAGAGGTATTCAAATGTGGGATGATACGTTGCTGTTCTTCTACTTGATGATATAACCCCGAATGGAGATCCTCGATTATCGTTCTTAAAAGGAGCAGCGGGATTTATGGTAATGGTGTGCTTCTCTGTGCACCTAGCTAAGGCAAGCTTGAAATAGAGCTTCGAATCTGCTCAGCTAAAGGATTTTCGGTTTGGGGGGAAGCTGCCAAAGTCTCACTTTCAGATGGTTCAATTTCTTTCTTCAATGTAAGAGCCTCAGAAGCTTTGGTGGTGAAAGTTTTAGGGATGATGACTTCTATCTTCTACAACGGGGCTGCTCGATATCCTTATCTCGGTACTCGTATAATCATTCTCTTAAACTATATCATATTCTCTATCTTTGTAAATATTTATTAAAAAGCAAGATACAAAAATAGAAAACCAACAAAAAGAAAATAGAAAAATATAAAACCTTCTAAAACCCATAAAAATCAGAAAATTGAAAAATTCCAAAAATATGTTTTTCAAGACATGTCTTCTGGTATCGATAACATCTACGGTCTTAGAAATGTCATTCAATTATGGCACGGGACGATAGATGAAGTTCGAGCAGAAGGTGTAAATATTCTTTTCAAAACATGTCACAAACCATGGCTTACAGGTTACTGGTTACATGGGTAATCTTTAACCCCTAGCGATTCTCTCTCTGACGAAAAAAAAGGAAAACGCAACCCTTATTCGTTTTTCATCAATTTCGTTATTCCTTTTAATCCACCGACCTTATTTAATTAATCATCCGTTTGTGATTCATTGATTCGTGGTTTGTGGGGATCCTATAACCACCAACCTATAGCTAGTTGATTAATTTATATTCGGTTGCATCTTGATTATTCTTATCCATCAATACGTTTCTTACTAATTTATTTATTCCATAAAACGTGATTGTGGCTGCATGTGATTTGTATTGCATGTTTTGGTATTACACCTTGGTTAATCTTATTTATTAATCGATTATATTCAGTGGGGTTGTGATTGTTGTTGGTTTGAGGGTCGATTACTTGTACTAGTTCGTGATGGGGGAAACGAGAGAGAGGGATAAAGGTGGGGGAACTTCGGATCATGAGGTTGGAGTTGGTGATCAGGTTAATACGAGTGGGAATGCTTGCCCTTCCCCGATTATCGGGGGGAGTAGTTCTCGTACTGATGGACAAGTGGAGCCGGTTTCACTTGGTTCGACCCCTAGTCATGATGCACCTTGCCATGACACACTGAGGGTCATGATACTTTATTGAAAATTCATGCTATTGAAAAACAAATATTTGAGGGAAAACTTGTTCTTGTGGGTGACGATGGACAACCATTAAAACCATGTGCAGTGGATGCTAATACTTCTCTGGGACTAATCCATTTGAGCATCTTAAGGTGCCTTGAGTCACAGAAGGAGCTAGAAGAGATGCTTACTGCTATTGGTTATTATTCGAAACCTCCTCATGATATGAGTGGTCCTATGGCTTCTAATGCTACTTGTAGTCCTAATAATGTTAATGATAAGGTTGATACGAATGCACATGGGCCTGTTAGCGTTGATAAGGTTGGTGCTTTGAAACAACCTTCTACATCGTATGCTGGTGTTACTTCTAATGAACCTAAGAAACACACGTCAAACTTTCGTAGGTTGGAGTGTAATAAGAAAGCTAATGGTGTGGATCTTTCTGTCCCGATGAAAGTGGTTGAAGAGGTGAACTCTAGGTTTGAGAATACTTTGTATGGGTATTTCCTTGGTCAAAGACTTGCTTTTCCTGTTGTTGATTACTTTGTACGCAATGCGTAGGCTAAGTTTGGTATACAAAAGGTAATGATGAATGCAAAAGGGTTCTTCTTTTTTAAGTTCAATTCGAAGAAAGGTGTTGATGATGTTCTGGAAAACGGTCCTTGGTTGATTAGAAATGTACCTATTATTCTTAAACCATGGACATTGAACACCAACTTACTTAAAGAGGATTTGACCAACATCCCGGTGTGGGTTAAATTCCATGATGTTCCTCTTGCTATGTTTTCTGATGATGGCCTTAGTATCCTTGCCACATTGATAGGTACGCCCAAAAGGTTAGATGCTTTCACTAGCCAAATGTGCAAGGACTCGTGGGGTCATAGTAGTTTTGCTAGATGCATGATTGAAGTGAAGTCGGATGAGGTGCTTAGGGACAGCCTTACTGTTGAGATACTGTTATTTGATGGTTCGGGTTCGACTATTGAGAAGATACGAGTTGAATATGAGTGGAAACCAGCTCATTGTGATACATGTAAGATTTTTGGTCATACTCTTATTGAATGTCCTAAAGTTGTTGAACCTCCTGCTCAGCCTACTAAGCGTGTTAATGATGGCCACAAGACGGTTAATAACAAGAAGAAGGGAAAGCAAGGTGGGTCTACTATTCTGGGTCAAGGAGGGTTTACTAAACCTGTTGTGGGTAAGCAGTTTCAATATCAACCCAAAAAGAATCCTCCTGAACATAAGAAAGTGGAAGTCACTAAGAAGAATGCTTCTGATGTGGCTAGTTCGAGTGGAACAAATATCTCTACATCTAACCAGTTTGATGCTCTTAATAAGGAATATACGGATGCGTTTGGTACTCCTTCTAATGACACCAACAAGGATGTGGATTCTGGCCGTGCAATGGAAGTTAATGAAGACAAGTCTACTAAGAAAGGTACTGCATCACAAGAACCCCTTGTGAGTGATCTAAAAGAGATGGAGTCGGGTGTGGCTCCTAAAACTATTGATTCTTGTAATTCGCCCGCCACTTCTAATAAGAGAATTAACCCTTTTTCTAAAGTGGGAGAGATCGTGGTTTCTGATTCTGAAGATGAGGTGGTTGCTAACCCATTTGATGAGTCTGCTAATCTATTCGGTGGTGGCCAAGAGTTTGAAGATGAGTATGATAACTATGACTACGATGACTATGCGAATCAGGTTTATGATCTTCCAGGGAATTTGGATGCCTTTAATGCCATGTATGGCACCAAGCTTCAAGGTCCTAGGAAGTAATTTTCTTTTGTTATGTCCTATGTTATCATTTGAGTAGTGGTTTGTTTTCTTGTTTAGAAAATAGGAAGTAACTTGTTATGTAAGCTTTATGCCTATGTAACGGGCTGAGATATGAGATTTCACTCATATCCATTGTACTTAAACGTTTCTTTGGTTAATATATTTACCAGGGTGCAGGATTACTCCCCTTTACCCAACCATGGCTTATAGTTATTTCAGACTGTAACCCGTGCTTAAACTATGTGTTAGGAATTAGAAATTCCAGGTATTAAAGAGTCGGTCACCTCAAGTATATGTAATCGTTAGAAAGCTCGTAGTCACAGTACTTTTATGTTAAGTAGTATTTAGTTTAGTAACACCGTGGAGGACGGACGGGTCTTTACCCACTATATGCCTGATCCACAGCCCGTTGTGTGGCGTTTTATTGTAAGACTATAAATACTCTATACCTTCCAAGGTAGAGAGTTGGAGCTCATAATAAGAATTTTCTTTCTCTCACTAAAGTTCCCTAAACCTCTAACTTTCTCTCTCTAGAATTCCACTTATACGCCTACTTTGTGTTATGGTTTGATGTGTATGTGAAATCCAATATACTACAATTGGTATCAAGAGCCATGGTTAGATCATATCTTACACATCTTTGGATTTCTAGTGGTTTTTAGGTGGTTTTAGAGTTTGAGAAAGTTTAGTGGTTTTTGCATCATTTGGTTGATTTCTTGTGTTAAAGCTTGGATTTTGTTAGTACTTTTGTGTTTAGAATCATCACAAGTGTTTAGGTTTTCATTTGGTAAGCTTGAATCATCTTGGTTGGGTTGTTTTTGGATTGAAAAGTGGTGTTTGTGAAGTTTTCTAGCTAGCGATTTGATCTACGGATAGCTTTTCTTGCTAGCGACTTGCTTTACATTTTGGTAGCGAGTTGCAGTTTGTGGAGTTAGCGACTTAGGCCTAGCGACTTGCCTAGTGAGACAAGCCGACAAACAGTACAAGTAGTGGAATCTCCACTACGGGTAGGGACTTGGTGGAAGTTAGCGACTTGTACTTTATATTGTTAGCGACTTGGTGTTAGCGAGTTGGTACCTAGCGAGTTGCTATTTAGCGACTTGAATATTTAGCGACGTGGTGCTTAGCGAATTCTTTGCCAAAATTTTGTTAGCGACTTGGATTGTAGCGAGTTGTTACATAACGACTTGGAACTTTAGCGACTTAGCACTTAGCGACTTGGTTCACAATTTTCCTAGCGACTTGAGTGATTTCCTTTAAATACGGTTTTCTCTTGATTCAGTAAAATCCCATGAAAGAATCTATTTCCCGGTTTAATCATAGAGTTATAAAATCTCGTTTAACTTGTCATCATGTCTACCAACGTTCCTACAATCATCTCCACTGTTGCCGAGGATGTTCAAGCAGCTGGTTCAGACACTCGTCCACCCATGCTTGACAGAACTAACTATGACTCTTGGGCTCAACGAATCAGATTGTACTGTCTTGGAAAAGAAAATGGGGTTAACATTCTCAAATCCATTGATGAAGGACCTTACCGAGTTGAAAATACTAGAGATATACTTGATACTACTGAAGATGGAACTTTGATTTACGGAATGGACAGACCAAAGATGTATGATGAGCTTGACGATAAGGAGAAAAAGAGATTCGATGCAGATATCCGAGCTTCCAACATTATATTGCAAGGTCTACCAAAGGACATCTACAAGCTTATCAATCACAACACCGAGGCAAAAGCTGTATGGGATAATGTTAAGATGCTTCTTTCGGTTCGAGCTAACTTGTTGAAGACCGAGAATCACACTGTATGATGAATTTGAGCACTTCAAGATGAAACCAAATGAAAGTGTCTATGAGTACTATGTGAGATTTCATAAGTTGGTGAATGACATGAGGAACATCGGAATGACTATGCCTAACATTCAGCTGAACTCAAAATTTGTAAACAACATGAATTCAGAATGGCACAAATTTGTTACTTCTGTGAAGCTCACTAAAGGATTGAAGAATACTAACTATGAGCAGTTCTATGCCTTCCTTCTTCAGAATGAGAGACATGCCATGTTTGAAAAGAGGATTCTTGAACAATTCAAAACAAATCCAGGAGAGACAAGCTCATCAAATGATTCAACCGCCTTCTACTCAAACATTGGGATTACCACTAAAGCTTCACAAGTTATACCCATGGGTGATGGAACTCACAAACTCATTCCCGAACCAAAGTTCAAACAAGGCGATCTGATGCACACGTGGGTAACTTCATTAATCAACTGGCTCTCCTGATTAGTCAAAACATGAATTCTCTCCCACAAACCAACAACCACCTCAGAATAGCTTCTAACCCACACAATCAAGCTCTTGTCGAGAGATGGGAAAATTGTTGTGCAACCAGTTCAGGAAAGACAGTAAGATCAAGGAAGAGGAGGAGCTGGTAGAGGTTATGTTGGTAATCCGAATCGAGGAAGAAATGGAAATCAAGGTCAAACTAAGCCGATCAAATGCTATAACTGTGGTGGTGAGGTACACATTGCAAGGAACGCACATCTCCAAACGTCCACAGAATCTTGATTACTTGCCAGAGATAAGATCTTGCTTGTACAAGCTCAGGATAATGGTGCTGCGTTGGATGAAGAGGAGTTATTGTTTCTTGCCGAGGGCAATGCCAAGACCTATGATGCAGATGTGGATGAGCACCAATTCGGAGATAGGTCACAATCATCGAACGCCTTTCAAGTAGCTGATTGTGATGCATACGAATCGATGTGGATGATGGACCTTCTGCACACACAATTTTTATGGCTAGCATTTCTCCAATGGTTTCTCCCAAGGTCTTTTCTTCACCACAAGGTGGCCCATCCAAAGACAAACTCATCTCAGAGGTATTAAAACTATACGATGATCTTGGTGTACAAAAGATGCATGACAAAGTACAATCAACTGAAACTATTGAATCAAATATTGAAAACATGGGTAATATCAATGTTGTACCATATGATCAATATGTGAAACAAAGTGAAAGTGAAATTGTATCAAGTGATGCATCTTCTGCAGTCAACAATGACTATGTTTTTGATGAATACACTGTATGTGCCCCTGATGATCTGTTATCTGTCTTGAATGCCTATAAAGAACGTGTTGCTATTTATGAACAACGTGCAAAATTTGAGTTGACCACCCGTGAGCAGGAAATGGATGACCAAATGCGTACAACTATTAGAAAAGTAGGTTTAGAGAAGAAGTATTAAAACAAGAGTTAAACTCCTTACAAGAAAAACTTTCAAAAACCGCTAAGCAAAAACAAGAACTTCAAGAAAATGTTAAAATGCTTAAGCAAGAATTCAATGCTAAGGAATCAAAACTTTTGAATGATTTTTCTAATCTAAAACCTTGAAAAACAAGCTTGAAAATAAGTTGTACGTACAAGGAAACACCATTCATCGCTCACATGATCACTAAGCATAGAGTCCTAAGCGATAAGCATAGCATTCCCCTTGTTGAGGAACCAAATCCAGAGGTCATTAAAAGGCTAGAAATGCTCATAAGGTTCTTTATGATGGCAAGGAAATCCTTAAACCTAGACAGAAACCTAGTTGCGTTGAGTGCACGAGAGGAAGATAAGAAATCAGATGAAATCACTAGGGAAAAGTTAAACAAGAAACTAGATGATCCAAAATGTAAAGAAAAGAAAGTAATCATCACACCCCATGATTACAAAAAGGAGAATTGGATTGCCTTAAACAAGTTTAAGCCTCGGACATTGTTAACTCCCGAACAAGTGTTCTGGAAAATGGATTTAGATAAGCGAAAGTGAAAATATTGTTGAAACCAACCCCCCTTTGGAAAATGCCTAGAGCGAGTGTGTATCCTCCAAATACACCAATGCATCTAGTTCCTAGAACAATTGCCACTAAAAGCAAGACCTTAATCAGTCAATATGTTATCTTTCAACTATTTGTTGATTTTGAGAAAACTTTCAAGAAAAGGATCACACCATTTGGTATAACTGAAGGAGAAAGAGGTTTTGAGAAAACTAAAGAATGTTATTTAACTGAAGTCATCCCTTTCTTTAAACAACTAAAAGATCACTTTGAGAGTCTTAAAAAGGGAATGAATTCTGATATTAAAGAAATGGAAAAGGAATTTGATGCTATGATAGTTGAGGTTAGTGACTATGAGCGAGCATTAAAATATAATGAGATTGAAAGGAAGAACTTGCATACACAGAATGAGAATATGATTTCTGAATGTATTGCTCAAGATGTGTTTTTCACTGCTACAACTTGTTCTATTAATGCTTCTCAATTTCATGAATTATCTTTTGCCCTGAAAGTCTCCCATGATCGTGTCATTGAGCTTGAAAAAACTAATTCTAAACTTAACGAGAAAATTGAACTGGATGATCACGACAATTTGGTTAAACATTTTTCTAAACTAGAAGTTGAGCATTTTAATTTACAACTAAAATATCAACATCTTAAAGAAAATGTCAAAACCTCATATATCAAGACATCCTCGATGCTCCGAGTTTGATGCAGTTTTCAAATTAACAAAGCGTGATGAACATGATTCAAGCTCATTGCAAAACGATCAGAAAGTTGAAAGCCCAAATCTCTCAATTAAAGGGTCAAAAGAACAATATGACAGGCTCCCAAATGCCTCCTCCTTTAGATTCTCAGAATTCTCAAACTTTTCATCTTCAAAACTTAGTTAATACCTTACAAAAGGAAAACGAGAGTTGTCTAGAAGAAAATGAAAAAGTTAAACGACATTTTAAAGAGTTATATGATTCAATAAAAGTCACTCGTGACCAAAACAACGAAAAAATAACGTCTTTACAAAAGGAAATTGAGAATTTGAGAAGTTAGGGAAATTGGAAACTACCACTTGTTTTCAATAAGAATGTTGTCTCAAAGTCACCCTTAGATTGCAAATACACTGTGATAGTTAAATATATTCCTCCTCATCTTAGGAATAATGAACATGCTTTTCATTACTACTGTGCTCACCTTAAGGATAGTCTAGAATGTCACCGTGAGATTGTCGAAGAGGATTTCATTAACAAACCTCTTGATAGTGAAATTAGGTTTGCTTTCCTCCAGGCCAAACGATCTCAAGAGCTGCTAGAATGTGTAATTGCAACATGTCCCAAATCCTTAACCTTAGGTGCAAAAGGCAAAGTTGTGATGCCTTGTTCTATGCCTAGTGCTGAGCCTTCAAACCATTCTAGGCCCAGTTTTAAGAAAGTATACATCAATGTGTCGTCTAGTAATACAGATCCTTGCACGTCTAGTTCAGGAATGCAAAAAGTAGATCAACCAACTAATGTTCCCATAATTCCCTCTACAGGAGTAATCAATGACATTAAAGCAGGCAGGTCAAAGTCTCAAGACAATACAAGGAATGATAGGACCTCGCAAGCTAAAATGTGCATTGGAAGAGAGTAGAAGACCAACCTAGGATCTTTAAGCTTGAGTTGAATAAAACGAATCGTGTTGTTTCTAGTATTAGCCTTAAATAGGCGCATCTGTAATTAATTCAATTCGATACTATTTGCAAACCTTGTAATGATGTCTGCTTGAATTTTGTTGCTAATCATGAATGTGGTGTAAATGCTTTGTCTAATCTTGTCAAATGCCCGTTAAAATTGTTAACGCTAATAATCGTGCAAAGAAGGCAAAAGGCAAAACGAAAGATTGTTAGAAAACAAGTGGAAACCCAGGAAGAACTTTTATAAAGATAGGTTATTATTGGATACCTTTTGGCCATAAGAATAATCAGTTTTGCTCTCAAACTGCTAAGATTATGCCTATTAGAAAATGGATGCCTCTTGGTAGAACTATTCCCTTAAGAAGTGAACATACTTTGAATAGGTCAAATGAGACACCGCATTGCATCTATTCCCAATGATTCCATTGCTTCTACTTACGATATGGATGTTTCTATTTCGATGTGGGTGTTCCAATATCATTACTAACCAAGTGGAACCCATTCTTGCATGGGGATCCCAATTATCCGCTTATCCATTCTTGTGCGTGTTCAACCGCAGATCGTTCAAATCGTTCGTGGTACACGGACTCGAGCCGTTCCAAGCATATGATGGAGACGGTCGTGGCTCATGAACTTCGTGAGCAAATTCATCGGGACAGTTAGATTCGGTAATGATCATTTCGTGCAATTATGGGTTATGGTGATTATGTTGTTGGTGATAGTGTTATCTCTAGAGTATACTATGTGGAAGGTCTTGGTCATAATTTTTTCTCTGTCGGTCAATTCGTGATTCTCGATCTAGAAGTAGCCTTGAGAAAACATACTTGTTTTGTTAGAGAACTTGATGGTAAGGAACTTTTAAGAGGAACTCGTGGTTCAAATCTTTACACCATCTCTATCGATGATATGATGAAGTCTTCTCCAATCTGCTTGTTGTCAAAGGCTTCAAAACAAAGTCATGGTTATGGCATCGTCGTCTCAATCACTTGAACTTCGGCACCATCAATGATCTCTCGAGAAAGGACTTAGTTGTAGGTTTACCTCGACTAAAGTATGAAAAGGATCATCTTTGTTCAGCATGTCAATTGGGAAAAAGCAAGAAATATGCCCATAAACACAAACCTACTAACTCACACGAAGTTCTTCATACAATTCATATGGATTTATGTGGACCAATGAGAGTGCAGAATATCTTTGGGAAGAAATATGTGTTAGTTGTGGTTGATGATTACTCTAGATTCACATGGGTCAAGTTCTTAAAGACAAAGGATGAAACTCCTGAGATCATCATCAAACTCATCAAGCAGTGCGGTTCGACTTAACAAAACCGTCGAATTATTCGGACGGACAATGGAACTGAGTTTGTTAACAAACAACTTAGTGAATTTTATGAAAGCATTGGAATCATCCATCAAAGAAGTGTTCCACGAACTCCTCAACAGAGCGGTGTAGTTGAAAGACGAAATCGAACTCTTGTAGAAGCCGCTAGAACAATGCCGATTTACTCAAAAGTTCCAATGTTTCTCGGGTGAAGCTATTGCACTGCATGCTACACACAAAATCGTTCCCGATTCACACCTTGTTCATGGAAAAACTCCATATGAACTTGTCCACAACAGAAAACCTAATCTCTCTTTCCTTCGTGTGTTTGATGCATTGTGTTATCCAACTAATGAGGGTCAAGACTTAGGCAAACTTAGAGCTAAAGCGGACATTGGAATATTTGTAGGGTATGCACCAAACAAAAAGGGATACCAAATCTACAACAAAAGAACCCGAAATATCATGGAAACAATTCACGTTACGTTTGATGAGTTGTTCGGTCAAATGGCTCTGGACAATCCATTCGAACCCGCACTTCAAAACAGTCCCATTGGTTCATCCCTTGTTCCAAACTTTTCTCAAGAAACTCCATATGTACCTCCATCCGAAGATGATTTAAAGAAATTGTTTGATCCTATGTTTGATGAACTTTATGATCCAAGTACTAATGAGGTGTCGATTCCTACAACAGAGGTTGTTCATATTCTTGTGAATGAAGTCAATCCCTCAGTCTCAATATCATTAAGTCAAGAAGCGACTGCTGCTGATCCTTGATCTCATCAACAAATCATCATTCTTCAAATGTACATCATGGAACTGTTTCTCGCATCAATGATGAAGTTAATCCCTTTGCTACTCCTGAGGATGCTCCATTGGAAAACATATTTGCTCGAATCTTCATCGAACCATCTTCTTCAGGAGACATCGACTCTGCTACTTCAGTCCCTCAACAACTACCACATGAACACCTCGGAAAATGGACTCACGATCATCCATTAGACAACATCATTGGAAATCCTTCTCGTCCAGTATCAACACGGAAACAACTTGCAACCGATGCCTTGTGGTGCTTCTTCAACTCCGTACTCTCTAAGATCGAACCAAAAGATGTCAAAACCGCCATGAATGAAGATAGCTGGTTCAATGCCATGCAAGAAGAAATTCATGAGTTTGATCGACTTGATGTATGGGAGTTAGTACCTGCTCCAGATTGTGCTATGATTATTGCTCTAAAATGGATCTTCAAAGTGAAACTTGATGAGCATGGTGATGTGTTGAAGAACAAGGCTCGATTAGTTGCTAAAGGATACCATCAAGAGGAGGGTATAGACTTTGAAGAATCTTTTGCTCCTGTTGCTCGAATCGAGGCAATTAGAATCTTTTTGGCTAATGTTGCAAGTAAGAACATGGTAGTCTATCAAATGGACGTGAAGACGGCATTCCTGAACGGAGATCTTAAAGAAGTCGTCTATGTCAGCCACCCTGAAGGCTTTGTGAATCCAGAACATCCTACCCACGTTTATCGTTTGAAGAAGGCTCTGTATGGTTTAAAGCAAGCTCCAAGGGCATGGTATGATACGCTATCAAAGTTTCTACTATCTACCGGATTCAAAAAGGAGCAGATTGATCCAACATTGTTCACCGAGAAAGTCGGCAAACATTTAATTCATGTTCAAATTTATGTTGATGATATTATTTTTGCCTCGACTGACCCCAATGAGTGTGACCGCTTTTCAAATGAAATGAGTTCAAAATTTCAAATGTCAATGATGGGACAAATGTCATTTTTCTTGGGATTACAAATTTCACAAAGTCCCGGAGGCATTTTCATAAATCAATCTAAATATGCTACTGAGATCTTAAAGAAATTTGGATTTGATTCAAGTGACCTGTTGACACTCCCATGATTGATCGAACCAAACTAGATGAGGACCACTCAGGATCATGATTGACCAAACAAAATATCGTAGTATGATTGGATCCCTGATGTACCACACTGCTAGTAGACCGACATCTTGTTATTTGTTTGCATGTGTGCTAGATACCATGCTAAGCCTACTAAAAAGCACCTTGAAGCGGTTAAACGGGTCTTTCGGTATCTCCAAGGAACCATCAATATGGGACTTTGGTACCCGCTAGACACCGGTATGTCACTAACGACCTATGCAGATCTTGATCATGCAGGATGTCAAGATACTCGCCGGCACGTCTGGAGGTGCTCGCTTTTGGGTGATAAGCTTGTGAGTTGGTCTTCAAAGAAGCAAATGAGTACTTCTATTTCCTCTACAGAGGCGAATACATAGCCATGTCATCTTGTTGTGCTCAAATCCTTTGGATGAGATCTCAATTATCGACTATGGCTTGTATTTAACAAAATCCCTCAGATCTGTGATAATAAAAGTGCTATTGCTCTTTCATGCAATAACGTTCAACACTCAAGAGCTAAGCATATCGACATTCGTCATCATTTCATCATGGAACAAGTGGAAAAGGGTGTGGTGGAACTCTATTTTGTGAGGTCGAATATCGGTTAGCGACATCTTCACCAAAGCTCTTCCAAGAGAACGTTTTGAGTTCATACTTCCACGACTAGGCTTGAAAAGCCTTCAACCCGAAACACTCAAACGTCTTCAGGAAGAAGACGAGGAGTAAAGGTCTATGCTCATCTATCTCTTGTAAATATTTATTCGAAAAACAAAATACAAAATTATAAAACTTTAAAAATCCATAAAAATCGAAAAATTGAAAAATCTTCAAAAAAATTGTCAATTTGTCATGTTTTTCTCGATTCGATAATATCTACGGTCTTTGTGCTGTCATTCAAAGAATGACACGGGACTTTAGATGTTGCTCGAATTCTTACTAAAAAAAAAAAAAAAATTAGGAGAAAGAAAAAAAATGGTTTATTGTCATGTCGGTAACCCGCTTGTCAAAGAAAGAACAGAGCCATACTTGTATCATATTTTCAAAATTCCATGCTCTGATTCTAAAAACATTTATCTGCTGAAAACGAAAACTAATGCTATGAAAAATAACTCGGACTCTATTTTTGATAATCATCTGGATTTATTTGTCAAAATATCTATCTCTCAATCAACAACCTATGTCATTGATTGAGGGGAGAATGATTTCAATTAAATTAAAAAGTTATTTGGCATTCAATTGTTTTCAAAAGATAATCATGCATGTTTAACCAATGGAGTTTAAAATCTCAAAATCAGATCCTTATCAGTTAAACGCTTTCATAATCAAGTCACAATTCTCCTCAAAAGCTTTCAAAATCAATTTAAATCTATAAGAGATCACAAATCTCAAATGATTTGATAATTGTGATAGGGGAGAATGTGTGATTTAAATTGGATTTAAACGATAATTCGTAAATGGTTTTATAAGGATGTACAAGCTCTCCTTCCCACATGTGACAAACGATTTCAAATTTTCCATGCACATGTTGAGGGGAGCATCTATCTTAAACCTATGATTTGAAACGTGATCACTTATCTCAATGTGCGGGTTCCCTCTAGTATGTGCAAAACTCTTTTGAAATATCGAGGCACATATTGAGGGGGAGCAAAATCATGAAAACCTCATCCTTCCCCAAAATGCTTTATCTACTTGATTCGATTAGGGAAGTGATGTTGATATTTTTAGAAAATGGTAATCAAAGAAGTTAATTCTTTCTCTTGCCTCCGTGTGGAAAACTATTTCAAATACTTGATTCACATGTTGAGGGGAGTTCTTCTTCTAAAAATATCAAAAACAATTCAAGTACAAAATGCTTTGATAATATATCACAAGTATCCGGATTGATTTTCAAATGGTTTTCAATTGGTTCCTATGGCAGATGAACAATACCAAATAGACCGACCAACTTTACTTTATGTATGGTGATATAAGGATGATAAGGTTAGGTATTGGTTCCCATGATCCGCCAGAACCGGAGGGATCTACCCCAG
Source organism: Chrysanthemum makinoi (assembly GCA_910596185.1). NCBI lineage: Eukaryota > Viridiplantae > Streptophyta > Magnoliopsida > Asterales > Asteraceae > Chrysanthemum > Chrysanthemum makinoi. The sequence continues at coordinate 39,446,574 of OU343217.1, forward strand.
GACAATCCACTAGATAGTGTAGAGTCCTTAGGTATATTGAAAAAAGGAGAAAAGTGAGATATGGGAAGATTGCGGACTGAGACAGAGCTAGTACTGGAATAAACCCAACAAGGTTCTAGTTATGAAGTCTCGGTAAGCACTGAAGGGGTTGAAGAATGAAAAAGAATTGAATGTGAAAAGGGTGAAAAGAAATAGCCCTCCAATAATTCAACCTTAGGGCCGAAACCGGGTTCAATACATATGCTACTGGTGGTTACTTAGGTAACTCCGGTATTGAAGACGAGACGTCATGGACCCAAAGTGGCCGACCGCACTAAACTTCCCAAACCTACTCAAGTTCCTCTTAAAAGGGCTTGTTTCATTCTCACGGGGAACCTACATTATCTATCGACTTTCTCTTAGAGATTGTTGATATTGAAGAAGGAGACCCTCTCCCTAGTCTCCGATATAGGATCCAAAATGCACAAATTGAGTCTAGAGCCACGAGATCATCAATAAATCTCATTAGGACAATTTCAATGAAGACTCTCTGTTTCACACAATGTGGAAAGAGAGATTTTATCTTGAGTCCTACGCATTATCCTTGTGGTATTTCCAGAACATTTGAGTCATATGCTAACATACTCACAATGAAGATGGAAAGCCTTCTGGAGCCAACATCAAACAAGCTCCTGGTAGGTGGCATGTGAGATCTATCAAATAGATCAACCATGTGACAACTGAACAGAAACAATGTGGCGATTCAATCTTTTGAATCAATCCTGGTTCAGGTTATGGATTGACGGATACCTTTTAAAAACCGGTCTTTGTGCTTTAAAACTCTTTTCATTAGCATGCCGACCGTGTACTAATTTTTCAAATCAAAAGGTGTTTTATGATTGATAATTGATTTTCATTAAAACCTTCGTTATATTGCAAAAACAATTTCTATTGAGCAATACACGATTGTTTTTCAATTATCTTTTCATCAATCGTGGACTTAAATTATTCGCCTGGTTCACTCACTCCGTGTTGTCTTCTTTGAGACGTTCCGGTTTGAGAAACGGCTAGAGCAAGCGGAAACCGCCAAGGAAATTCTTCGAATTATACCGATCCGCAGGCGGTACTTATCTTGATCAACGGGAACCGTGGGCGTGTACCTCAATTCAACGAAAGTGATCAAAGACACTTTCGTGCGCTTTATTGCTAACTGTTTTATGCAGGTACACCCGGCGTTTAAATTGATCGAATGGAGCGTCAATCCATAGCCGCATGCTCACACAACACATTCATATCAAAAGAAATCATGATTGGTGCATCAATGACTCTGATATTCTAACTCCATGCTTCGCTTCTGGCGCCAATATCATGAATCAACGAAAGCTTCGCTACTCTGATGAGAAGATATCATGATCCATAATGTGAGCATGTCGGTCCGAAAGTCACAACATCACATAATACCAACACCACAATGGATGTATCAGAGATTTTCTATTTGTTGATGATCTCAAAAGTCGGCTCAACATTATTATCACGTGGATCGATTAAAGACCTCCACTTGGATTAACCAAACATGCAATGAGTGGAATCAATGCCTACGAGCTTGACAAAGTACTACATCAAGAATGCAAGATCAATTGTTAATGTAATATCCGATTGTATTCAATGTCATTTTAGTATATGTTTGAGGTGACCTCCCTTAGGGGAGATTGTTAGGAATTAGAAATTCCAGGTATTAAAGAGTCGGTCGCCTCAAGTATATGTAATCGTTAAAAAGCTTGTAGTCATAGTAATATTAAGTTTAAGTAGTATTTAGTTTAGTAACACCGTGGAGGACGGACGGTCTTTACCCACTGTATGCCTGATCCACAGCCCGTTGTGTCGCGTTTTATTGTAAGACTATAAATACTCTCTACCTTCCAAGGTAGAGAGTTGGAGCTCATAATAAGAATTTTCTTTCTCTTACTAAAGTTCCCTAAACCTCTAACTTTCTCTCTCTAGAATTCCACTTATACGCCTACTTTGTGTTATGGTTTGATGTGTATGTGAAATCTAATATCCTACGCTATGGCTTGCAGTTACTTCTGACTGTAACCCGTGCTTAAACTATGGCTTGCTATTATTTCAGATAGCAACCCGTTTTTCAAGAAAGGAAAGTGCTGCGCTAAACCAAATTTTCAAAATATTTCGTGCACTTATCCTAAAACTATTTGAGGAAAGTATGTCGAAGGACTGCTATTCCTACACAAATGTTTTTCAGTCTAAAATTCTTCAGGAAAATATTTGTTGTTTTTCAAAAATGGTGGTAAATGAGTTGCTTTAAAAACAATCAGTTTCAGAGTTTTTATAAAAATTGAAAACTCAATCAATGACTTTAGCGCTTTTAATCTTTTCAGAAAATGAGTCATTGATTGAGGGGGAGAATGTTTTCAGATCTATATCATCTAACAGGCTTTCTTAATTATCCTAATATGCTTAATTAAAATGTTGTTAACCTACGTTGAAGGACTAGGTGCCTAGGATAAGATTATTAGGATTAGATGATTAGAGTTTGAGGAACACATTATTCCCATGCCTTTTATGATCTGATTGATATGTTTGATTGACTTTAATTAGTCGACTGATGTTTGGGTGATGTCGACCACCATATATCTGTATGTGTGTTCACTAACGTATGCAGGTATATTGGCATATAAGAATGTTCCGATCCGGATCCAACCGATGATGATTGGATGCCGAAAGGAAAGGGCAACTATATCTTGGGTCGACAAATGAAGAAACGGAGCTTAATTGGACTTCCATGCAGAGTTGGCATAAATGCAACGTAAGAGGTCTCACTGCATCAGTAGACGGTTTTCTTCTAAGATATTGAAGAAACGGAGCTTAATTTGACCTCAGTTGGCATTAAAATGCAACGTAAGAAGTCTCACTGCATCAGCAGACGGTTTTTCTTCCAAGCCCTACAGCAACAACATAAGCTTCTCAACCACCTAACGTATCTTTGTGCAGGATAACATTTTTTAAACAATATTGTTTTGAAAAATGGAAAAATATTGGTTTTGAAAATTAATTGGACTTAATTTTGAAAATCACCGGACTTCATTTTTATCAAAACCTAAGTCACTCAATCAACGACTACGGTCATCGATTGAGGGGGAGAGTGATTTAAAATAAATTATTTTCAAACGATATTTTCTTCATAAAAAGTCCGTTTGTACAATAAAAGTGGTGATCTAAAGATTTAATGTTATGTCATGGTATGATTTTTCATTAAGAATCAAGATCTTTCAAAATGAAATTTTTTCTGTTCTTGTTTGATTGTGAAATTGTTTTATTTTACTTTAAGATCTCTTAAAAATTATCATACCTGACACTAACAACTTTAATGTCTGTAATTGGTCCTCATCAGTCGTTTTTCAAAATTAAATCTTGCCACGTCTTTCCCCAAAATTTTCTAAATGATTTAAATCTTTTGGGATCACAAATCTCAAATGGTTTGAAATTTTTTATCGGGGGAGATCGTGATTTAAATCTCAAATCTGTTTTAATGGAATCGGTTTTAGTCCTTTATAGGCACTCCCGCCTCCATGTGCCAAACGATTTCAAATACACAATGCACATGTTGAGGAGGAGGATTTATCCAAAACAAGATGAGTATTTAAACCTGGCCACATATTCTCCCATGTTTTCCAAACTTTGATTAAATCACTTGAGATCCAAAATCTCAAAGGGTTTGATATTTTTGATCGGGGGAGAATTTGTGATTTAATAATGAAACTTGATATAAGATGATCGTTTTGATTTAAAGTGCAAGTTCTCTCTAATATGTGCCAAACTCTTTCATTTATTGATGCACATATTGAGGGGGAGCGAATGGTTTCTTAATGGCTTGTGTGATCGTAAATGTGCTTCAAATGAACTCTTGCCTCTATGTGATAAAATGATTTCAAATATCCTATGCACATATTGAGGGGGAGAATTTACCAAGAAAATCAAATGGCTTTTTCTATGAAAATTGTAATCAAAGAAAATATTTCAAAGTCCTCTTGCCACCATGTGCTAAACAATTTCTAAATCATATGCACATGTTGAGGAGGAGGTTTTCTAAATGATCAAAACTATTAAGGTACAAAATGCTTTGATCTCGTATCACAAGTACCTTGATTGTTTTTCCAAATGATTTTTCAATTGGTTTCAAGGAAGAATGAACTGTACCAAAAGACCGACCATTTTACTTTATGTATGGAGTTATAAGGATGGTGAGGTTAGGTATTAGTTCCACGATCCGCCAGAACCGGAGGGATCTACCCAGGACAATCCACTAGATAGTGTAGAGTCCTTAGGTATATTGAAAAAAGGAGAAAAATGATAAATGGGAAGAGTGCGGATTTGTGTGAGCTAATCTTGGAACAAACACAACAAGGTTCTAGTAATGAAGTCTCGGTAAGCTTGAATCGGGGTTGAAGAATGAAAAGAAATGAATGTGAAAAAAGGTGAAAAGAAATAGCCCTCAATAATTCAACCTTAGGCGTGCCGGGTTCAATACATATGCTCTTTGGTGGTTACTAAGGTAACGGTATTGAAGACAAGGCGTCATGGACCCAAAGTGGCGCCGCACTAAACTTCCCAAACTACTCAAGTTCCTCTTAAAAGGGCTTGTTTCATTCTCACGGGGAACCGACATTATCTATCGACTTTCTCTTAGAGATTGTTGATATTGAAGAAGGAAACCCTCTCCTTAGTCTCCGGCATAGGAACCAAATGTGCACAATTGAGTCTAGAGCCAAGAGATCATTCACAATATCTCATTAGGACACTATTCTTGAAGACTCTCTATTTCACACAATGTGGAAAGAGAGATTATATCTTATGAGTCCTACGCATTATCCTTGTGGTATTGCCAGAACATCCGAGTGATATGTAAAAGTATTCACGATGAAGATGGAAATCCTTCTAGAGCCAACATCAAACAAGCTCTTGGTGAGTAACATGTGAGATCTTTTCTAAAGATCAAACTTGTGACAACTGGATAGAAACAATGGGGCGATTCAGTCTTGAATCAACCTTGGTCCAGGAAATGAATTGACGAATACTTTTGGAAAAACCGTTCGATGTGCAAATCTTCTTTTCTCTAGCGCATCGAATGTGTATTCATATTTCAAACACAAAAAGTATCTCTGATTGAAAAAGTACTTTTGAAAAAACCGTTCGATGTGCAAATCTTCTTTTCTCTAGCACATCGAGTGTGTACTCTTTTCAAATACAAAAAGTATTTTTGATTGAAAATTGATCTTTCTTATAAAACCTTCATCGTATTGCAAAACTCTTTCTTCATGCAGTACACGATTGTTTTTTTTTAAATCATTTTCATCAATCGGTGAATCTCAATTATTTGGTTCACTCACTCCGTGTTGTCTTCTTTGAGAGCGTTATTCTGGTTTGAGAACGGCTAGAGCTATGAAACCTGTCAAGGAGATTCTACGGAATTCTACGAGATCACAGGCGTACTTGTACGATCAACGGGAACCGTGGGCGTGTACCTCAATTCAACGAAAGTGATCAAAGACACTTTCGTTGTTTTATTGCTTTTGTTTGCGGGTACATTTGGATGGCTGGTGATCAGAATTGAGGAGTCAATCCAAAGCGCATGCTCACATCCACACTTAATTTGAAGAAATCATGGTGGTGCATATCTACATAACACTGCTCGATATTTCATACTATGCTTCACGCCCTGCGCAAATTTCATGAACCAGTAAGGCTTCCGCTACTCTCATGGAAAGATGTCATGATCCAAAAGTGTGAGCATGTCGGTCCGAAAGTCACAACTTCACATGATGGCAACACAATAAAGGGTGATCCAGAGATTTACTGTGGCTGATGATCTCAAAAAAAGCTCGAAGATCATCAATGATGTGGATCAGTTAAAGGCCTACACTTAAAGTACAATTCAATGCGGACTTAAAGAATCGCTACAAAAGCACAAAGATGCAGATGTTGAAGAATTCAAGTCTACGAGCTCAAGAACTAAAGACAAAGATAGAATGCTAGGATGCAAAATGTATTTCATGAGGTGACCTCCCTTAGGGGGAGATTGTTAGGAATTGGAAATTCCATATTAAAGTGTCGGTCACTGTCACAATTCTCAATTTCCGGTCATTTCTCATACTCCATATTCATCATTTCATAACGGTTCGTGCATAGTTTTGCATTTTTCGATAACGTTTATTTTCCTATTAAATAAACGCTATCGCGTAATTAATTATTTTGAGCAATTGATTCAATACTTCCAAAAATTATTCCAATATATTTTAATACTCATATTAAGATTTTAAAAATATTATTATTAGTTTACCCAGTGTTTTAAATTTATTTCGTATATAAATTGTTATATTTATATAAATTACGACGGTTTTCTCAAATTCAACCCGATAAATATTTATTCACTCAAATCTTTCAAGAAATGTATTTTTATAATTTTTATGACTTCATTTTATTTTATCTTGACCCGTGAAAATTTATTTTTATCTAAAGCTACCTTAATTATTCAAATGTGTATACAACTTACTAATATTACTTAACAATACTACAAGTTACTACTTACTTTCAAGTAACTTTACATTACTTTACTTACACATTTACACATAATAATAATAATGATAGTAATAAAATAAATATGTACTAGTAGACATGATTCACCTAATATATATTGCAAGATTTTTCTTACTTATATAATTCTACACACCAACTCTTACACTTATTCAACACAATAATTCAAGTGTGATAGATCAAGTTCTCTTCCTTTTGTCTTCTCCACAAAATCCGGCCACACCAAGCACATAGGAGGAGATCATCAAAAAAATTTCTTGTCAAGTTCTACACAATCTAGTAACACTCTTTGTTTAGGTTTTGAAATAAAAACCTAGAGTGTTTAGGATAAATCCTTGATCATAAACCTCATCAAGCAATTTGTAAGCATGAAACTTTATCTTTTACCTTTTCATACATATTTTCATACATTTTCTTGAAGTCCTCATGATCATATTTGCTCAAGTTGTAGTTTTTATTCATGTTTATCAAATTTTTATCACCCATATGTCCTATTAATTTTTATAACAAGTATGTACTAGTTAGAAGTTTATAAAAATGAGAAGTTTGAAAAATGGATCATCAAAGTCTAGTTGTGGTTTTTGGAGGAAATGGTTACATAAATTTTATATATGTTTATTTAAGTTTGTATATATATTTTTAGCCTCACAATGAATATTTATTTTAGTTATGATCAAATGAAGTTGTTTTACTAGTAGGATTGGTGATGAGTAGATTAAGGGATTTTTGTGGTGAAGTTGTGGTTAAACAAGTAGATAAAAATGGTAAAGTTTAAAATAAAGCCTTGAGTATTTGTCAATATAATTTTTCCGAAAAGTTAGTCATTTTTATAAGTTTTATTAAAGATTTAGAAAATAGATTTTTAGTTATGAACGTGGCCTTTTGAATGGACTAAAACGGATTTATAACGAAAAAGATACGTGGTTTCCAAGTTACGATTTAAAAACTACAATTTTTCGGAAAATGTTTATACAGTCCGAGTTTTAACTGACCAAACAGTAGCCTAAAAATTTCTGTGAAGTCTCCGAAGTTTAAAAATATATTAGTACTCTTGATTACCTTAGGTATAAAGAAGCGGACTTCGAGTGAGTTATGGTTAACCGAACTTTGAGTAAAAAGCGTCTGAAAAACTATTCACAGCGTTAGTAAGCTGTCGGTTTTAATCAAGGTTTTGGGGGCCTCGCCGGTTTCGGAAGCGGATTAAAGTTAGTTTTTCTATGTATATATTACGTCAAGTTCGATGTAAACCGATTTGTCAATTACTAAAACCGTTACGTAGTTTTAACTACATTTTCACCATTAGCTCAAAAGTGATTATTTTTGACATGGGCCGATCACACATCAAGTATCAATATTTTTATAACTAGTTTTCAAGTAGCATATTGGGTGATACGTTTTCAAATCATGCATTCACGACAACATATCATAACTCGAGTCATAACATTCATTTTAGGTCGCGGATAGTTTCCGAGCCTCACTTTCGTGCACTTCCTTTTGTTAGCATATCAATCACACCGGTGAGTTCATTACTCTTACTCGTTTAAATTCCTATAAACTATTTGGGGCGAGATACATGCTTATTTATCAAAACATTTAAACTCTATTGCCAAACAATATTACTTATACTTTAGACTTGGTGCGTGTTGTGACTAGACTTAAACAAACATCCCGACATTTATATGTTGGAATGCCAATTATTTGGATACGACTAGCGTAGTGTTGGAGGAACATCCCGGCATTTATATGTTGGAAGGCCATTTTTATGGATACAGCCCAACGTGAGCGTTGGAGAACATCAACACGAGTTGTTGGAAGACCCTTGTGGTGACATTTATGCTTTTAACTACCATATTGCGCATATTCATGATTGACATTCTACTTTAGGCAATGGGTTGTGAACACACATGATTTGCAAGTTTTGTAGGCGGAACTTGGGCCGAGTGGATTTCAATGCCTTTCTTTGTGTGAACATTTCAAAGTATTTCAAATCATTTTATTTCAAACTTATGAACTCACCAACCTTTGTGTTGACACTTTTTAGCATGTTTATCTCGGGTGGGTGATAGCATTTCATGGAGCTTTTGGGTCTCATGGCATACATTGGAGTCTTGTGCTTTTAACAATTACCATTCGACATGTTTTGTAAACTCTATGCGTATTATCAAACTTTGGGATTTCTTGCTTGTAAACTTTAACTTATGTAATCGAATGGTAAACTTTTCAAAACGTCTCATTATAGAGGTCGTTTTTTGTATCCATACTTTGTGCTATGACGTTATACCCCAATGACACTATCGTTCCGCTGCGATATTTTGGGGGTGTGACAGTTAATATCGAGACTTGGTTATAGAGAACTAGGTTGCATTTTAGTTCCTAGACTATAAGCGCTTTCACGTCGATCCTTTCGTTTCCTATTGCCTTTCACTTTACGTTGCATATGTTTTCTTAAGTATTCCTTCTAGAACCACCTCATTAGATAGCGTAGTTTCCTTGTACCAATAGGGGAGTCCCAAAATCTAGTTGGGACATCAAAGATATGGAGCTCGATGTGAGCACTTATCTAACGATCTCGTGGCAGTTCTTGTTTGATGAGGCGAGATCGAGCTAAATAAGTGTTACTATAAAAATGGATAGATTTGATGATTTTGCCGAGGATGGGAGTTCTCTTGAGGATACTTTGGGAGCTAGCGGCGATAAACCTGTGGTGACTTTAGCACCTAGCGGATTTCCTACACACCAAGTGCGACTCTCCTAGATACCTACCCTAAACCCTCCTTCACCGTTTAGAATCGAATGATAGACGGCTACCTACAAAGTAACAATGTAGAGACATGTATGCTTGGTGGTATGTACATGTGTGAAATGAAGCAATTATAATTATGGTGGCCAACATAATTATAAATGCGTCCAACTCAACGTGGACATATGCGACCATCACGATAGATCAGTGTGGACACCTGGAACAATTTGTGGCGTGGTATTATGTTTGAGGACGTTAAGTATAGACATTGGGAATTCAACGGTTCTTTCCTTTGCAGAGATCATGGCACCAAAGAGGTAACACGATGCTAACCGAGTGGTGCGGCACCAGGGTGGAATGGCGGTGGAAGTGGAGGTAGAGGAGGTGGTGCATGATGGGTAACTGTAATATGCTTGGCGGAAACCACGATTTTGCCGCCATCATCGCTCAACAACTTCAAATCTTGCTTCCCACTATTGTCACACAAGTTGGATACCATATGAATAACTTCGGGAACAAGAACGGAGATGGCGACACCAACAATGCGGTTTAGCGTTAACAACAACAACAACAAAGTGGATGCACATATAAGAATTTTGACATGCAAACCAGTGGAGTTTGATGGTATAGGAGGTGCTTTGGCTTACCGATGGGTAGAAAGCAGTGGTGTCGACATCAGCCGATTGTGCCACATCGAGAGGTGATCTTTGCTTGTTTGCTATCGGGGAAGGCATTGACATGGTGGAATACACTCTGAGCTAGAAGCGAAGAAGCGATATAGGCATGACATGGGGCCAATTTAAGGAGTTATTGAAGAGGAGCAGGACAATGAAATCTGGCGGAGGATGAATTTATCACCACTCCATGATAGGGAGCTGGTCCAGCCTACAGAGCATTTCATGAGTTAGGAGACTAGTTCCTCATCTAGTTACCCACGAGTCGAGAATCTCGAGGTACATATATGGTCTTGTCCATCAGAGTAGGCGGAAAACAAGCTGGCCGTCTACAATACAAAGTCACGTCAGAGGGCGAGGAACCACGCCGAGGCGAGATGGTTAAATGGTACTGAAGAAGCGGTGATAAGAAGGAAACAAATTAAGGTCGAATAAGAGATAGGCGTGGTAGCGAGACAACAAAAGGGCAAGAGTTTTGTGGCAGCTGATGCGCGAACAAAGAGAGTATCACGGTACCCATCCCAATGTGCTAAATGTGCTTATCATCACCGAAAGTCAAACCACCGGCGCTTATGTACAATATGCAATCAATCGAATCATTTTCAAGCCGTGTAGAAGCGTGCAAGACCAATAACAACGGTTATCACGGGCAACATGAGGAATAACCAAAGGACTTGCTGATTATGACAGAATCACACAGAATAATTGTCCTCGGTTGAATAAGCCAGATGCAAGCTCCATTAGGCGTGGCAATTGAAGGAAATAACGAACCACAGTACTCAATTGACCCACCCAGAGGTGAGCATTCTATATAGGGACCGAGGAAGCCCTGCATCGCGTGGCAGTGCGTTTTCCTAGACCATTAAGTGATCCACCATATTATTGATTAGTGAGTCCTTAGATAAGAAACCTAGACGCGTAAGTTTTGGCATAAACACTTTGACCATACACTTGATTTCGCGAAACCTAAGGGTAGAACTTTATGTATCGGTGATTGAATGCGAGGGCCGCGATTCTTCTATCAGGGGAAGAATGTCACAATTCTCAATTTCCGGTCATTTCTCATACTCCATATTCATCATTTCATAACGGTTCGTGCATAGTTTTGCATTTTTCAGTAAACGTTTATTTTCCTATTAAATAAAGCGCTATCGCTAATTAATTATTTTGAACAATTGATTCAATAAAAAATTATTCCAATATATTTTAATACTCATATTAAGATTTTTAAAAATATTATTATTAGTTTACCGGTGTTTTAAATTTATTTAGGTATATAAATTGTTATATTTATATAAATTCTGACGGTTTTCTCAAATTCAACCGATAAATATTTATTCACTCAAATCTTTCAAGAAATGTATTTTTATAATTTTTATGACTTCATTTTATTTTATCTTGACCCGTGAAAATTTATTTTTATCTAAAGCTACCTTAATTATTCAAATGTGTATACAACTTACTAATATTACTAACAAATACAAGTTACTACTTACTTTCAAGTAACTTTACATTACTTTACTTACACATTTACACACTTAATAATAATAATAATGATAGTAATAAAATAAATATGTACTAGTAGACATGATTCACCTAATATATATTGCAAGATTTTTCTTACTTATATAATTCTACACACCAACTCTTACACTTATTCAACACAATAATTCAAGTGTGATAGATCAAGTTCTCTTCCTTTTGTCTTCTCCACAAAATCCGGCCACACCAAGCACATAGGAGGAGATCATCAAAAAATTTTCTTGTCAAGTTCTACACAATCTAGTAACACTCTTTGTTTAGGTTTTGAAATAAAAACCTAGAGTGTTTAGGATAAATCCTTGATCATAAACCTCATCAAGCAATTTGTAAGCATGAAACTTTATCTTTTACCTTTTCATACATATTTTCATACATTTTCTTGAAGTCCTCATGATCATATTTGCTCAAGTTGTAGTTTTTATTCATGTTTATCAAATGTTATCACCCATATGTGTCCTATTAATTTTTATAACAAGTATGTACTAGTTAGAAGTTTATAAAAATGAGAAGTTTGAAAAATGGATCATCAAAGTCTAGTTGTGGTTTTGGAGGAAATGGTTACATAAATTTATTATATGTTTATTTAAGTTTGTATATATATTTTTAGCCTCACAATGAATATTTATTTTAGTTATGATCAAATGAAGTTGTTTTACTAGTAGGATTGGTGATGAGTAGATTAAGGGATTTTTGTGGTGAAGTTGTGGTTAAACAAGTAGATAAAAATGGTAAAGTTTAAAATAAGCGCGGAAGCGCTATCGAATTATAATTTTTCGAAAAGTTAGTCATTTTATAAGTTTTATTAAAGATTTAGAAAATAGATTTTTAGTTATGAACGTGGCCTTTTGAATGGACTAAGCGGTTTATACTTGAAAGATACGTGGTTTCAAGTTACGATTTAAAACTACAATTTTTCGGAAAATGTTTATACAGTCCGAGTTTTAACTGACCAAACAGTAGCCTAAACATTTCTGTGAAGTCTCAAGTTTAAAATATGTTAGTACTCTTGATTACCTTCGGTGGATATAAGAACTTGAGCGGACTTAAAGCAGGTGAGTTATGGTTAACGAACTTTGAGTAAGCGTGCAAAACACTATTCACAGCGTTAGTAAGCTGTCAGGATTTTAATCAAGGTTTTGGGGCCTAAAGCGGACGTTTGGAAACGGACCTTAAAAGCGAGTTAGTTTTCTATGTATATATTACGTCAAGTCCGATGTAAACCGATTTGTCAATTACTAAAACCGTTACGTAGTTTTAACTACATTTTCACCATTAGCTCAAAAGTAATTATTTTTGACATGGAACCGTCCACATCAAAGTATCAATATTTTTATATAACTAGTTTTCAAGTAGCATATTGGGTGATACGTTTTCAAATCATGCATTCAAGACAACATATCATAACTTCGAGTCATAACATTCATTTTAGGTGTGGATAGTTTAGAGCCTCACTTTCGTGCACTTCCTTTTGTTAGCATATCAATCACACATTGGTGAGTTCATACCCCTCTTTTCGTTTAAATTCCTATAAACTATTTGGGGAGAGATACATGCTTATTTATCAAAACATTTAAACTCTATTGCCAAACAATATTACTTATACTTTAGACTTGGTGCGTGTTGTGACTAGACTTAAACAAACATCCCGACATTTATATGTTGGAAGGCTAATTATTTGGATACATTAGCGTGAGTGTTGGAGGAACATCCGGCATTTATATGTTGGAAGGCCATTTTATGGATACATCAAGCGTGGCGTTGGAGGAACATCCCAACACGAGTTGTTGGAAGACCCTTGTGGTGACATTTATGCTTTTAACTACCATATTGCGCATATTCATGATTGACATTCTACTTTAGGAAATGGGTTGTGAACACACGGTTTGCAAGTTGTTGTTGAACTTTGGGCCGAGTGGATTACAATGCTTCTTTGTGTGAACATTTCTCAAAGTATTTCAAATCATTTATTTCAAACTTATGAACTCACCAACTTTGTGTTGACACTTTTTAGCATGTTTATCTCAGGTCTTAAGGTGATAGCACTTCTTGGAGCTTTTGGGTCTCAAGCATACATTGGAGTCTTGTGCTTAACAATTACCATTCGACATGTTTTGTAAACTCTATGAAGTATTATCAAACTTTGGGATTTCTTGCTTGTAAACTGCTTATGTGTCAATGGTAAACTTTAGCGTCTCATTATAGAGGTGGTTTTTACGTATCCATACTTTGTGCTATGACGTTATACCCCAATGACACTATCGTTCCGCTGCGATATTTTGGGGGTGTGACAGTCACCCCAATTATAGTCTAGCATATGTTAGCTCGTAGACTTGTAGTTTGTTACGTTATTTAGCAGTTAATTAGTTAGTTTGTAGCGTAGTTTAGTGTAGTGTAACACCGTGGAGGAAGGACGGGTCTTTACCCACTGTATGCCTGATCCACAGTCCGATAGGAGGACGTTATGTTTGTAACTATAAATACCCCTTCCATCCATGGAAGGGGTGGAGCTTTCAATCTAACCTTTCAATATTTAGTTCTACAAGTCTCTACCAAGAAAATCCCTTCTCTCTCTACTTTCTCTCTCTAATGGATAACATGTATTTTGATCATCCAAGACCACCCGAATCATCAAACACATTAATATTCGATCCTACAGACTGGTACAACCCAGTTTGCCGGATCCCTAGGATTGCATTGGACGGATCCCCCAAGTGAGGGATCCGCCGGAACTGGGCTACAGTAAGCTTTTGTGCCTATAAATAGGGAGCCATTTCTTCATTGTTACTCACCCTTCTTCTTACAACTCTCTCATATATTATCTCACTCTTCTAATCTCTGATCACTTGATCAATCTAGTAGTTCTTCTTTCTTTTGTTTATATTCTCATATAGGTCCTTCTCAAAGGCGAGATCACTATATACTACAAGTCATCCAAGCAAAGGGTCCTTGATTGATTTGTCCATCCACAAGATTTATGTAGCAAGATCTTGTATTTCATATTTCACATAGTTGTTGTGTAATAGTTTTTTTGGTTTGGTCCGCCGTGCTAAGGACTCGGTATTTAGCTTTGTACCGGAAAAAGTGTAAGCGATGTTGTGAGGCTTCTCCGCCGTGTTGAAGGAGCTTGTTGACATAGTGCTTGAACTCTCGAGTGGGGAATTCGGGGAGTGGAGTAGGGCAAGGAAGGTGTCCTTGTAGCCGAACCACTATAAATCACTTGTCTCACTACTCTCTATCCTTTACTTTACTTGCTTTCATTATTTACTTTACTTATTGCTTTATACTATCTATCCATCCATACGAATTCACATAAGATCGAATCTAAATATTTGAAACTTAAACAAAAATTGGTAAAACTATTCAACCCCCCCTTCTAGTTTTCCACAATTGGCATCAAGAGAATGGTTTACAAAAGTTTTAAAGTAAATTGTATTTTAAAAACTTTTCGATCACAATGAGTTTTGAAAATTATAGAGAGGGCAATCTATGCAACGACCTCCACTGCTTGAAACAAATGATTTTATTTATTGAAAAAATAGATTTGAAACTTATGTGAAATCAAAAGATATTGATCTTTGGTACATCATTGTTGAAGGTGATTTTCAAGCCACTACAAAAGATGATAAAACCGGAAACGAAAGAAACATCCCTCATGATCGTCTCTCCGACGACCAAAAGAAAAATGTTAGGAATTATTGTAACAGTATGGTTCCTGCTGATAAGGGATCCTGCTGATAGTTATTTATGTTTCTGCTGATAGTGTAGTAACTGCTTATAGATAGTTTTGTTTCTGTGGATAGTAGTATCCGTAATTAGTTAGGATATGCATGAGTTATTTTAGGAAGAGATAATGCATATCTTTTACGTGTTTTGTAAGCTGCAGAATTAGGGTTTCTGGTAGTATAAAAGAAACCTGCGGCTAGGGTTTATGTACAACTTTCAATAACATTATTAGTGAATCAATATAGATCCATAGAGGATCAAGTATTTTGTGTTTATTGTCTTCTTAACTCTTGTGTTCATATTCCGCGTGGACATAAGTTTAATAGAGGTTCTCTATAGTTTGCTTGTGATTACACAGGTTTACTATCAGTTCATCAAGGCTCATAAGATCTATCTGGGACTGATCCAATAAGTGGTATCAGAGCCTGGTGAGGATCTCTAAAAGAAGATTGCTTGTTCTCTCAAAACCCTAAACACTCTCTAACAATGTCAACTTCAGACTCTGACAATGAGAAGGAAAAGCCTGAGTCATCAAAAAATTCTGCAACTCAGTTTCAAATAATTCAAGAAGGTTGTTACCACCATGTCAAACAACAATGCAAAGTTTCCCTATCTGAAGAGGATGAATACGACATCTGGGCAATGAAGATGGAAAATTACATCACCAACAATGACTACCATCTTTGGAACATTGTTCTGAAGGGCAACAGTAAGAAGAAGACTGGAAGAGATACTGATGGGAATGTGATAATTCTTCCAGCAGCAACTACTGAAGAACATATTGCTCTTCAGAGGGAAACAAAGGCTTGGACTACCTTGCTCCAAGCTTTACTAGATGAACATATGAGTGATTTCCATCATCTTGATGATGCAAAAGAGATCTGGAAAGCTATCAAGGCAAGGTTTGGAGGTAACGAAGAATCCAAGAAGATGAGGAAGACTATGCTCAAGCAGAGCTTTCAGGAGTTCACAATTTCTGAAGAGGAGGGCATACACAAGGGGTATGACAGGTTTCAGAAAATCCTGAGCTAGCTCAATCAAATGAAGTCCAAACCTGACAATGAGGAATGCAACATCAAGTTCCTGCGTGCTTTACCCTCTTCTTGGAGGCAGGTTTCTCTTACTCTCAAGGCAAATGGAGGCCTTGATTATTTAAGCTTTGATGACTTATAGAATAAGCTTAGAACTCTTGAAATTGATATCAAGGGTCATTCTACCTATTCTCTCACTCCAACAAACTCAGCCTTTGTTAGTACTACCAGTGCAAACACAATGATGACATATGCTGAGAGTCCCACTTCATCATCAGCAGCAACCAAAGCACACACCTCTTTTGCAAGAAAATGAAAGTCCAATACTGTGATAGAGGATGTGCTTTATTCATTTGTTGCTGAGACTGAAGACCAACAACAGTTGGTTTATGAAGATTTTGAACAGTTGGATAAATGGGATTTTGAGGAGTTGGACATCAAATGGCAGATGGCTATGCTTGCTGTAAAAGTCAACAGATTTGAGAAGAAGTCTGGCAGAAAGATCAGCTACCAGGGAAAAGAGGCAGCCAGGTTTGATAGGAAAAAGATCAGGTGTTTTGAATGCAACCAAGTGGGTCACTTTGCCAGAGAATGCCCAGATAAAAAGGGAAGTGACAGAAGAAGGTATTCTGCATTCAAGATCAAGGAAGTTGAGGACTCAAAACCCAAATCCCTGTTGTCCTTGGACACAATGTCTGTTGACTGTAATACTCATGTGGATGATGATCAGGTTGAAAGTTCTCGTCAAGTTGGATTGGTTGCTAAGACTGGACATGCTGCTGAGGAGTTTGCACTAATGGGCATCACTTCTCAGGTACAAAATTGTATATTTGGTTGTAATGAAAGATATGATGCTCTTAAAAGTGAATTTGATGATATTAATGGCCAATATAAAGAAAATTTTATTCAGGTTCAAGCCAATAAGAAAACTGTTAAATCTTTAGAAAAACAAAAGGCATGGTACCAACAAATCAATTGGCGCTTAAAGAGAGAATTAAGGTGTTTGAGAGCGATTTGGAGAACACCACTAACTTGTTAAAATTCTCTAAGAAAGAATATGTAAAAGTTAATATAGAAAAAGAGGGTCTAAAGGCTAATTTAGATACATAGGTGGCTAGGCATAAAGAGTGGCAAGAACAAGCTAAAAATCTAGACAAATTATGAAGAAGTTCTATGTCTGTAAAAACTAAGATGGGGTTGGGCTTCAAGGACTATATTGGTCCAGATGAGGTATATGACCCTAATGAGTATAGTGTTTTTAATCTTGTCACTGATGAAGAGGAAGAAAAATATTGTAAACATATTAAATTTATAAAACAAGGTGAAATGCATTATGGTCCTTCCTCAATCAATGGTATAGTTAGACCACCTAACCCAGACTTAGACTTGGATGAATCACATATGACCTATGGCCAAAAGTCTAATGACTTATCTGAAACTGGTAGTGAAACTAATGATTTTGTCTCTTGTTCTTCCAGTGATAGGACTTCAGAGACCTAGTCTAAAGACTATGCCAGTTGTGATTCAAGTGAAGAGTCTACAACTCACAAGTCTGCATCTCCCAATCCTTTGCCTGGTCACCCTGCCCTAAGAGTTGCTGTTGATGAATCATCTTCAAAGACAACTTATTTGAAAAACATTTCTTGTTCTTTTGATTCTGTTAAAAACAAATCTGATTTTGGTTGTGGTTTGAATAAGTTTGTTTATGATAATACTTCTCATGTTATGAACAAGCATTTTAAGAAGAAATCATGTTTTGTTTGTGGTAGTACCTTTCATCTTATCAAAGATTGTGATTTTTATGAGAAACAAATGGGTGTTTGTACTAATCAATAGATACATAGACCAATATGGAATGATGTGACCAAAATTCCTCCATTTGTTCCTTCTGGAAGACATGTGAGGACTGGTAGAACCAATCCTGCTGGTAGACCGGGTTCCTGGCGGTAGACCAAGATGCCTGGCGGTAATCCGGCTGCTGGTAACCCAGTTTCTACCGATAGACCATCTTCCTCATGTTGGAGAAGAAATGTTCGGCCTTCCATCAGACCTACTAGTACTTATTTTCAAAATGGATCTAGGCCTCTTTATAATGACCCATTGAATAAAAGGGGGCAAGGTGGGATACTGCTGTTAAGACCTCAAAGAGGTTGTTCTTGGAGACAAAATAGACCATCATTAATGAAGGATTCCAAGAACAATGGTGGATCTTATCAATCTGCAGGTTTCACTAATACGATCCACAAGGCAGGCCCAAGTCAGTAATGACTTGGGTCTCCATGTATACTAATATTGTTGTTTATCTTTTAACTTGTAGGATGATCCTCATTCAAATAAAGATTTAGGTATTGTTGATACTGGGTGTTCTACGAGTATGACAGGGAACATGGAAAGAGTGCATGATTTTGTCCCTATTCATGGAGGTACTGTTACATTTGGAGGAGGAGATGGCAGAATTACAGGAAAAAGAACCATTAGAACTTCCAAGCTGGACTTTGAAAATGTGTACTATGTGGAAGAACTCAGAAACTTCAATCTATTTTATGTGTCTCAAATATGTGACAAGAAGAATTGTGTTCTTTTCACTGATACTGAATGTCTTGTGCTTTCTAAAGCCTTTCAGATACCTGATGACAGTCAAGTAATGCTGAAGGTACCACGGAAACATAATCTGTACACATTCAATCTTAATGATGTCCAGCCTCAAGGAGAGTTAGCTTGTTTGGTGGCTAAAGCATCCTTGGATGAATCTAACAAATGGCATAGAAGGATGGCTCATGTTAATTTCAAAACTATCAACAAGTTGGCAAAACATGGTTTGGTTCATGGACTTCCTTCCAAAGTCTTTACTAATGAGCACAATTGTGTGGCCTACAACAAGAGAAAGCAGCGCAAGGCTTCCTATAAATCCATTACTGTTGTCAGCACAATCTCAGAACCTTTGTAGCTTCTGCACATGGACATCTTTGGTCCCACATCTATCACAATCATTGATCACAAGTACTATTGTCTGGTGGTTACTGATGGTTATAGCAGGTTTTGCTGGGTATTCTTTTTGGGAACTAAGGATGAAACATTTCAGGTTCTTCAAAACTTTATTTCCCTGATTGAGAATCAGCTAAATAAAAAGGTTAAAACCATAAGGTGTGATAATGGGACAGTGTTCAAAAATGCCAAATTTATTGAACTCTGTGATTCTAAGGGGATAAAAAGGGATTACAACAATGCCAGGACTCCACAACAAAATGGAGTTGTTTGAAAGGAAGAATAGAACCCTTATTGAAGCGGAGGTCTATGCTTGCGATTCAAAGTTACCTACCATGTTCGAATGAACTGTGAGTTCCACTGTTATGTTTTGAGCGGTGTTGATAACTCATCCTCACAATATGACCCCTTATGAACTTTTGTCTGGGAAGATTCCTACCATAAGCTACTTTAAGCCTTTTGGTTGTCATGTGACCATCTTAAACACCAGTGATCATTTAGGAAAATTTGAAGGAAAAGCTGATGAGGGTTTTATAGTTGGCTATTCTGCTCATAGTAAAGCTTACAGGATGTATAACATCTCTACCAAAAGGATAGAAGAAACACTGAATCTAAGATTTCTGGAGGACAAAACTAATGTTCAGGGAGCAGGTCAAGAATGGTACTTTGATCTTGACTATTTAACTGACCACTTAGGTTATACTCGTTATAACATTGCAGGTCAAGAATGGTACTTTGATCTACAGAACTACAAGCTTCTCCAACTAACATTGCAGGTTTCTCAGATGATGAATCATACTCAGATTGTGATGAAAAACTTATTGTTGTTCCTTCTTTTCCTCCTAACCACTTTTCAAGTACCAAGGACACAGATTCTTCTGATGTAGCTTCAAGTGATTTAGGGTATGCAGAAGAACTTGTGAAGCTTCAACGCCAAGAACATGCAACAAAGGATGATGCTGAAAAGAATGGTTATGAATTCTCCAAAGACACTGAGGAACTCTTAAGGCAGGCAACTATTGAAGCCCACCGGAACCTGGAAGCTGCTGATAGTGCATCTATTCCTGCTGGTAATGTTACTGATCCTGGCTGGTCGAATGCTACTGATAAAGTTGTTCCTAGCGATAATGGGTCGATTCTTTGCGCATATGATTCTGCGGTAGTGTTCCTGTTCCTCCTGTTAGTGATGATGTTCCTGCGGTTCCCTCCATTACTCCATCTGTTAATACTCTGGGTTTAGTTGATTCTCCTGCTAGATTTCCAAGTCCATCTGATCTGGAAAATTCCCAAAATTCAAGCTCTGAATTGGACGGCATTCATCATTTGTCAAGAACAGGCATATTTCATTCTTCTTCATATGATGATGACTTTGGCCCTACGTTTAATAACTTGGCCACCTCATTTGATGTTAGTCCTAATGTTACAAAAAGGTTTAACACTGTTTGTTGGGAATTACGGTATACTACTGGATCTGCTGAAGTAATGACCGAAAAGTTTAGAAGAAGGATCGAAATTCTGAAGCTATACTTGTTGAAGTGATAATGCGAATCGTGATTCTGAAAGTGCTTATCCACGTAGAGAGATAAGCACCGATATGTAGGCCATATGTAGGAAAAGTCAGCGCCGTATGTATAGGTTGGCGCCATATTATATAGAGCTTACCGGAATAAACAATATGATGAGTAAAACAATATGATTAGTTGCATGCTTGTCTAAGATGCATGCGTTCTTTGTGTTTGTATTAGGAGCATACGTTAAAAATGCTCGTGAGTGATTAGATGGTTTTCTTGCCTATAAAAGGAACCATAAGAGTATGTAATAGAAAGTTTTTTTTGTTTTTCTTAAGTCTTTCAAGTCTTGTAAAACATCCGAAACATAGAGTTTCAATAATAAAAAGATCCATAGAGGATCAAAGAGTTCTTAGTTATTATAACTTGTATTTACTTTCCGCTATAAAATACGAGTTGTAGAGATCTTCTATTAGTTTGCTTGTGATTACATAGGCAACACTAACGATCTCCGAGTGATTAACATCTTTCAAGAGGTCTTTGTATTTAACAAGTGGTATCAGAGCCTGGGGAAAGTCTCTACGATACTAAGAACCATTCATACCCTCATACAACCAAACATACCCTCACCATGCCCGGATCGATAATGAAACCGAAGTCACCAACACAAACAACACCAACACCACTTCCATGCAACAGCCTTAGTCTTTCAAACAAGAATGGTAAATTTCTTTATTTGAAAAGGGAAGAATATGATCTTTGGACTATGAAGATGGAAAACTGGATTTCCAATATTGATTGGAATCTGTGGGAGGTGGTGAAGAAGGGAAATAGTTTAAAGAAAATGATTCGGACAAGGATGGGAAGTTTATCATGGCTCCTCCCAAAGCTAGAAGAAGTACTGGCCATGCAGAGAGAGCACAAAGTAAAACTATTCGCTTCAAGCCATTCCACGAAGATCACACTGTGTGATTTTCACCATATGGATGATGCAAAGGACATATGGATGGCTCTTAAAGCAAGGTTCGGTGGAAATGAAGAATCGAAGAGAATGAGAAAGTCCATCTTTGAGGCAACAATTTCAAGACTTCAATATCTCCGAAGAAGAAGGTATCCACAAAGGATACGACAGGTTCCATAGGATCTTGAGTCAGCTAAACCGGTGAATGCAAAACGATAATGATGACTGCAACTCAAAGTTCCTTCGATCCTTGCCTCCATCATGGTTACATGTAAGTATAGCCCTCAAGGCTAAAGGTGGGTTGGACATGCTCACCTTTGATGAGCTGTACAATAGACTTCGAACTCTTGAACACGATGTCAGAACTCCATACCGTACATCTTCTTACGGTCATGCCTTTTGTTGGGACATCTCACTCCAACATGATGGTACAAGCTCCTAGTTCCAACTACTTTCCATCATCTCCAAGTTCCAACTACTTTCCATCATCATCTTGTGCTCCCACTCCACCACATAACACTCGTCCCACTCCACCATGTTCTCAAACTAAGTCTAGTAGTGTGATGGAGGATGTTCTTCATTCTTTTGTTGCTGATTATGATACTCATCAGTATCTTGCATATGAAGACTTTGATCAGGTGGACCCACTTGAAATGGAGGAAATGGCGAAAATGCAGGTGGCATTGCTGTCAGTGGACATCAAAAGGTTTGAAGAAAAGTCGGGAAGGAAGTTTGCTTTCAAGGGAAAGGAACCAGCTCGCTTTGATAGGAGAAAAGTCAAGTGTTTCACTTGTCACCAGATGGGGCATTTCTCAAGGGAATGTAAAGGCAGGAAGAGTGGAGATGGAGCCAACTACCTCTCCTATCGGCAGAAGCAGAGGAAGGCTGGAGCTTCAGACCTTCTTACCATGGATGAACAGGTCAACTGGATGCACATGAACACTGTGAATGAGGAAGCTCATGATAATGATAAGCTTGGATTCTTGGCAAGGTGTACTTCGGATGAAAGGCATGATCAGGTTGCCTTGATGGGACTATCTCAGGTACACAACTGTATATTTGGTTGTAGTCTTAGATACAATGAACTTAAAGAAGAATATGATGCCATGAAACCTAAGTTTGATGAATGCTTTGTTGAAAATGAAGCTCATAAACTAGCATTAAAAACGATAGAAAGACAAAAGTATGGTTTCAAAAGAATCAAATAGCTTATGAAGAAAAGATAAAGGTGTTACAGTTTGATCTAGAAGTTGCAAATAATTACTTAAAGTTGTCTGAGAAAGCAAAGGATGAAGCTGTGTCTGAGAACCTAGAGCTTAAAGAAAAAGTAGCTGAGGAAATAGCTAGGCATAAACAATGGTTAATTTCGGTGATAATCGGCTAGAGAACTCTATAACATCAATCTGTAAACTCGGCTTAGGATTAGGCTTTCAAAAATATGTTGGAGTAGAAGCTAGGTATGATGGTCGTAAATCCACACCAGCAGGGTTAGCTAACTTTGTAAAAGAGGGTAATATGCATGTTGTCCCTGGACCTATTAGAGGTGAATTTATGCCCATAGACCTATCCATCATCTGTTGACTTTGATGGATCACATCATCTATATGGCGAGAAAGTCAAAAGACTTGCCGGACCACTTACCTCATCTAATGATTTTGTCTCTTGCTCGGCGGTGACAATTCATCGGATCAAGGGTCTACTTCCTATGAAAGCCGTGATTCAAATGAGAAGTCGACCTTTCCAAGCACGAGCCTACACCCAAGCTGCACCACGGTCCACTTACAAGCCTTCTAAGGAAGCTGCTGAGGAATCAACTTCCAAGGACAGTTTCTTACGAAGACTTGTCTTTTAAATCTTTGAATAATCGGTCTGTTAAAAACAATTCCTTGAATGTTTACGTTTTAAGTACTTCGCATGTAATCAAACATCTCCCTATTTGAATAAATCTTCCAAGAAGAAGACATGTTTTGTATGTGGAAGTAAATTTCATTTAATTAAGGATTGTGATTTTTATGAGCAAAGATTGGGTACATGTGCTACTCACCAGAAACATAAATCTAAGTGGACCAATGTTGATAATATTCCACCTTATGTCCCACAAGTTGCTAATTCTGACTCTCATTGGAGAGGTTCAGTTACCAGACCTTATGTGAAACCAACTAGCCCATACTTCAAACATGGTTATTGGCCTACTTATGTTGACTCTATGTATCTTTGGGATGGGATATGGGAATACGTGAAGCCCTCGTGAGTTGTTCTTGGACTATCAAGGGACCAAATCATCAATGGAGGACCAAGAAAAATGGTGGATCCTCTAGGTCTTCATGTCCCACACCTGTGATCCACAAGGCAGGTTCAAGTCAGTAATGACTTGAACCTCCATTGAATACTAACGGTATGTATATATTTTATTGTTGTTTGTAGGATCATCCCCTTAAGCATAAGAATATTGGTATTGTTGATAGTGGTTGTTCCAGAAGCATGTCTGGGAACAGGGATATGATGCACAATTTTGTTCCTATAGAAGGAGGAGGCAATGTGACCTTTGGAGGAAGTGATGGGAGTATCACAGGGAAAGGCACCATAAAGACACCTCATCTGAATTTTGAAAATGTGTACTATGTTAAGGAACTTGACATTTCAACTTGTTCTCCGTTTCACAAATCTGTAACACTAAGAACAAAGTTCTCTTCACTGAGAATGAATGTCTTGTCTTTGTCTAAAGAGTTCAATCTCCCAGAAGAAACTTCAATTCTGCTGAAGGTTCCTCGAACTCACAATTTATACACATTCAACCTTAATGAAGTTCAACCTGGTGGTGACCTCACGTGTTTGGTGGCTAAAGCATCACTTGATGAATCTACTAAATGGCATAGAAGGATGGCTCATGTGAATTTCAAGACCATAAACAAACTCTCTAAAATGGGTCTTGTTGAAGGTCTTCCCACCAAAGTATTCACCAATGATCATAATTGTGTTGCATGCAACAAAGGAAAACAACACAGAGCCTCTTACAAAGCTATCAATACTATGAGCATCATTTCGAACCTCTTGTTGCTCCACATGGATCTGTTTGGTCCAACTCAAGTCGAAGCATTGATCATAAGTACTTCGTTTGGTTATCACTGATGGCTATAGCGATTTTGTTGGGTTTTCTTTCTCGAACCAAAGATGAAACATCTCAAGTCTTGACCGAATTCATCACTCTTGTTGAAAATCAGTTGCACAAAAGGTTAAGGAATTGGTGTGATAATGGGACGAGTTCAAAAATGCTATTCTTATAGAACTCTGTGGGTCAAAAGGCATTAAAAGGGACTATAGTAATCCAAGAACCCCACAACAAAATGGGGTGGCTGAAAGAAAGAATAGGACCTTAATAGAGGCTGTTAGGTCAATGCTTGCGGACTCTAAAGCCCACTATGTTCGGGACTGAAAGCTGTTGGCATGCGTGCTATGTGCTAAACAGGGTCTCCATTACTAGACCACAACTCAAAACACCATATGAACTTCTCTTTGGGAAGGTTCCTGTCATTCACTACCTAAAACCTTTTGGTTGTCAAGTGACCATTCGAACACCGGTGATTTGTTGGGAAAGTTTGATGAAAAGGCTGATGATGGCTATATTGTGGGTTATTCAGCTCATAGTAAAGCATACAGGGTGTACAATTTGCAAGCCAAGAAGATAGAGGAGACATTGAATCTGAGATTTTTGGAAGATAAGCCTAATGTTCAAGGACAAGGTCATACGTGGTCCTTTGACCTTGACTATAGCGATTATTTGGGTTACACGGACATTTGGCTAACCAAAATGCAGGTCCTCAAGATTCTCCCACTAACAATGCAGGTTCCTTAGATGATGATTCTGAAAATGAGTTTGAAGATGATGAGCAACCTATACTTGTGCCTTCTTTCTCCCCTAACAACATTGCATGTACCACCTCCAAGGATTTTCTTGATACAGTGATGAAGATGAATCACATTATCTTGAGGACCTTGCTAGGCTTGAGACTCAAGAATTTGCAGACTAAACTTGAAGCGAGAAACTGAATAGAGAGGTTGCTAATAAAGGAGTCGGTGGAAACCATGTTTCTGCTGAAGTTGATTCTGTCACACCTACCCTCTTCAAATCCACTGAAGGCTATCTTTGTTTCTTCTCATGTTCCTTCTCAAGTGTCTTCAGACTTTGGTGAACCCTATACACACTTTCCAAAACCTTCAGATCTTGGAAATCATCAACCCAAAGCTGGAATCTTCACCTCACCCTCTTATGATGTTTGAATTTGAACCAACCATCACTAATCTTGATCCATCCATTGAAGTCAACCCCACTTTACTCGGAGGATCAATATTGCTCATCCTCAATCCAACATTATAGGTGATCTTTGGGCACTGTTGAACTCGAAGGGCTATCTCCGGTCCTCAGTTTGGACAGATTGCTTTTCTCTCTTATGTCTCCAACCAGCAAAGAGACAATCACACAGACTTCAAGCATTGTCTGTTTGCTTGTTTTCTTTCTCAAGTGGAACCAACAAGTGTTTCTCAAGCCCTTAACGATTCAAGTTGGCTAGAAGCAATGCAAGAAGAGATGCAATAATTTCACAATCAGCAGGTTTGGATCTTGGTTCCACTCCCTGATGGCAAATATGCCATTGGGACAAAGTGGATTTTGAAGAATAAAAGAGATGCTCGGGGTGTTGTGATCAAAAACAAAGCAAGATTAGTGGCTCAAGGTTTGAGACAAGAGGAGGGATTGATTATGATGAAGTGTTTGCACTGTTGCGAGTAGAAGCCATTCGAATTTTCCTGGCTTATGCTTCTTACATGGGCTTCATGGTATATCAGATGGATGTTAAAGGTGCTTTTATGTATGGTGAGATTGAAGAGGAGGTTTATGTCTCTCAACCCAAGGGATTTGAAGACCCAGATCACCCAAATCATGTTTACAAGGTTGTTAAAGCTCTGTATGGCTTACATCAGGCACCTAGAGCATGGTATGCTAGGCTTTCATCATTTCTGCTAAAGCATGGTTCTGGGAGAGGTGCTATTGATAAAACTCTGTTCCTCAAGAAGAATTACTCGACATAATTCGGTACAAGTTTATGTGGGCGACATTATTTTTGGTTCCACAAGCGAAACTTGGTGCGAGGAATTTGAGGAACTAATGAAGGGTGAATTTCAAATGAGTGCTATGGGAGAGCTTACTTTCTTTTTGGGTCTCCAAGTTCAGCAGAAACAAGATGGCATTTTTATCTGTCAAGATAAATATGTGAGGGACATCTTGAAAAAGTTTGGTATGGAAGGTGTTAGGACTGCCACAACACCTTATGAAGCTCCAAAGACTAAAGCTAATAATGAACCAGATCTACACTGTGAATGTTCATCATGCAGTCCATGATTGGTTCATTGATGTATCTAACGACTTCAAGACTGATATTACTTTTCTTTGTGAGTGTTTGTTCTCGACATCAAGTCACTCCACTTACTTCCCATCTCAATGCTGTCAAGAAGATCTTTAAGTACCTCAAAGGCCAACCTCTTTAGGCCTTTGGTACCCAAAAGAATCTCCTTTCAAGTTGGAAGCATATAGTGCGATGATTATCTGGTGCAAATCGGATAGAAGATCCACAACTAGAACGCCAATTTCGGGCAAGAGGTTGATTTCTTGGCAATGCAAGAAACAAACCATTGTGGCCGCCTCAACTCTTGAAGCGAGTATGTGGCTGCTGCAAATTCTGTGGTCGGTCCTTTGGATTCAAAACCAATTCTTTGGACTATGGGTACAATTTCATGAACACTACAATTCATATAGATAATCAAAGTACCATCTGCATAGTCAAAAATCCGGTTTTCACATCGGACAAAACACATTGAAATCAGGCACCACTTTATAAGAGATGCTTATGAAAAACATTTAATAAAAGTGGCTAAAATCCATAATGATGATAATGTGGCGGACTTATTAACAAAGCTTTTGATGGACCAAGGTTTCAACACCTCGTGGTCAATATTGGAATGTTAAACCCTTGACTGCATCGTTTAAGGGGAGGCATAGGCCTCAGGGGAGGCATATGCCTCAGGGGAGGATTTGTGCAAACTCTGCATATTTTTGTATATTATTTTTCTACTAACACTAACTTCTAATATTTCTCTAGTTTGTGTGTTTTTGTGTCTTGTATGTTTTGTGTATGCATTTTTGCGGTTATGCATGCTGCATTTTGTCATTCCTTATCGGATTGCGGTTTGTATATCCCATGATCAAATTCATCAAGTGTGGTTCATTAGTACATGGTCAAGATAGCTAAAAGAGTGTTGCTAATTTCTTACGATATCAAAAGTCTGAAGCAAACAATTTGATTCCATGAAGTAATAATTCGAAGAAAAGAAATTGAAGTCAAATTGTTCATTCATTCATTCAAGAAACATTTTACGTTCTGACTTACATAAAGTCAACCTACTACATATGCATCTTCAAGATACGAGTTGTACACTTAAGCTAATCCTAATCTAGTGTATATCCTTCATTCCGAAATCTAAGTGAATGTTGGATATGCATTAGATGCTGGCTTTGCTTTTGTGGGTCTTGCATAACCATCCATTCCGTCTTACTAGATGGTTGGATATGCATGACCAGCACGACGAAGATGCTAAGGACCAAAATGGGAGGATGGATTGATGCAAACGATTGATGATGACGACGACCACGCAGGATGATGGAGAAAAATAACGTGTCCTGTGTGCTTCATCTATTCCTTTCTACCAAAATGCATTCGATCCACTCTCTCTAAGCCCTTCTATTATACGATGTGTGTTTATACACCAAAAGATGGTGTAGTGAGACCAAGAACCACCTCTCTATCTTTGGGGAGTGGCGGATTCCTGGAACGAGGTCCTTGTTGAGACGAGGTGCTTTGGAGGTTGGGAGTAAGATGTTCCCTCCTTATAGGAGTCATCGAATCATCGCAGATTCACTTAGATTCACTACACTGTCATCTTCTGAAGAAGGAAGAAAGGGTGATTTATTTGGTCGTGGAAAGGGTTGAGGAAAGTAATACAGCCATGGGTTTGATTCACCACTTGATGATGATGAAGAAGATGATGAAGATGAGGTTGTGAGATCTATGATCTCAGGTTTGGTATTCATGATACAATTTTGTTGTTTGGGGTTATTTTTGCATCTAGGGTTTGTGGTAAATATTTGGGGATCTTGGTGAAGAGATGAGTTACATTGGGATCATTTTATAGACGGGTTCGAGGGTCAATGAGTATTAATGCAAGTGGTTGGCACAGTAATTCTAGAATCTTACCGAAGATTTTCTTATCTTTGATGCATTCTGTTGAAGTTATAACTTCAGCAGATTGATCATGTATTACTGCTGAAGTGTTATTTTGGGTTGGGTCAAAGATGCAATACCGTCGGAAAGGTCAACCAAGCGGTCCATTTTTCTTTGACTATAATTTGGGCAAAAACACTCAATCCACCATCACTCTCTTCAGAACAAACCTATTCCCTCTCATCCTTATTTCACAAACACTCACCATATCGAGAATCATAACTCTAAACACTCATATCCCTCATGGCTCTTGAATTTAAACATGATCACAACAAAGTTGCATTTCTGGGAAATGGCAAGGGATATGAATTGTATGAACCAATGGTGGGATTCCGAAAAGGTCCAAGATCGTTATGCTCTAACTCATTCTCCAAATGAGATATATGAATCACTAGTTACTCAATTTTGGGAATCTACTGAGAAGAGGAGTGAGGCAGAGATTAGGGCGTGATTGATGAAGCAGTACATAGTGACAGAGGACCTGATTAGGAGGAAGCTTCACTTGGAAGATCTTTGATGGAGTATTATACTCCAATCAGGAAGATGTGCTTAATGGGCTAAGAGAAATTGGCTATCGAGGAACAAGAACTGATATGTGGCTAAAGAAGGAACTCGCCGAAATGGAGGTTCTGGTTCACACTGCTTCAATGCATGAGCAACAAGACCGGAGGATGGGACCAGTTCTCTACCCAACTGGGCTATGGTATTGTGTGTCTTTCCCAAGGGGTAACTTTCAATTTTTCTAAGTATATTTTTGAAAACTTGGTTGAAAATATTCAAAAGAAAAAGGGAAATTTTTTAATGTACCCAAGGTTTCTACAAATGATTTTAGACACCACTACCCAATCCCAATCTTTCTATCCCATAGGTACTTTAACTGCTAAATTGTTTGCCACAATGAGAACCCACTTTCAGGGGGAACATCATCCCTTGCTAGCAGCCAAGTTACCCCAAGGTAATGAGGGCGATGAGGAGAATGTGGCTCATAATCCTCCCTCTTCACCAGTTGCTACTGATGGTACTCCATTAGTTGACATTGATACGGGCCCCTCATCAACTGTTGAAGCAACTCATGTTGCTCTAGACCAGCCACCATGTCCCAGTCCTCCACCCACACTAGCTACTCATGATGAGTCCGATCTATATAGACTACCCACACCAAGTCCTGTTAGGGATCCTCTCACTGAATATCTTCCTCACTTTGAGCATGACCATGATTCTCTTGAAAGGTCCAATGAAGCTCCCCGACCTCGAGCAATCTGCTGGTGGAGCGAGGACCCTATTACACTCTCATCTGTCTATGCTCGGTCAAGGTATCTGCTGAGGTTACTAGTCTGAAAAAGGAGCTTGCTGAGACCAAGTCTTCTCTTGGAAGTAAGATTGAAGATCTACAGAATCAAGTCAAGAAGTTAGAGGACAAACTCAAAGGGGGATCCAAAAGGAAGCTTATGGTTTCTTCTGATGAAGAACAAGAAGTACCTCAGTCACGGGTCTCTGGACTTGTTGGCTGATGTTTCTCTCAATGATCCTTCATCATTAGCTGCTACTTCCTCAAAGAAGAAGGAACCTGTTCTCTACACAAGAAGAAAGAGATCTTATTTACATAAGTTTTCTTCTGAAGCTTCTAAGGAACCTAGTCTTTGAAGACTACATCTGCTGATGTGCGAATGGAGGATGTTTCTTCGATCATGATGACTGAGTATTGCCACTGAGGTCCCCGTTGTAGATTTATCGAAGATGAGTGTGTTAAGAAGCTGATGACAAAGAAAAAATGTCATAACTACTTGATGAGCTTGGTCCGACGGTGAGTGAGGAGGAAAGACTAGGTCAAGCAAGTAGATTGGTTGAGTTTGAAAAGTCAAAGGAAAGTGAAGTATTGGCTCATCAACGAAGCAGAGGATTTTTCATCCTTAACTCCTGAGAGAAGAAGAGAACTAGATGCAATGCGGGTTAAGATGTTTGCTGAACACTGGGATGTTCTAACTTCGGCAAGTCATTTCAAGACCTTCTCTTGCTCAAAGTATACTAGGTGGAGATTTCCTCAGTGACACTTATGTGGAGCGAATGATGGCTCAGGGAAGACAAAGGAAGAAGAAGCTATTGCACAAAGGAAAGCCATCAAAGCTGAGAAGAACAAAGACAAACCTCCTTCTAAAGCTGAAATGAGAATGGTGGTGAAGAACCAATGCTCTATGTACAACTCTGGCTTAACAATGAAACAAGTCAAGGCTTTTCGATCATGTCTGTTTCGCAAATATAACCAAATCTTGAGGGACAGATCATCATCTTCAACACATTCTACCAACTTGAAAAGGATTGTTGAGAATGAAACTGCTCAAGAAGCCAAAAGACTTAAGTCAGATGATGCTCCACCCAAGGTGACCTCTCCAGTCATTTCTGCTGAAGCAACTTCTGAAGTTGCTCTCTCTACTAACAAGGGTCAATCTGCTGAACCATCTTCCAATTCTCCGAAGCACGATGTATCGGCTCCCACTTCATCGATGGCACCTGTTGTCACACTAGAAGATTCTAAAGTTAAGGAAGCGATCTTGAAATAAAACAAAAGGGCCATAAAGATGCTCCACAGGATGAATACACTTCGTGATCCTACTAAGTCTCCCTCTACCTCTTCAAGTCCTACCTCAAATGTTCAAGATGAAAATGCTCCCTCTGGGAAATCTATAAGCCTGGTAGGAGGAAGAAGATAATGGCCAAAAGATCTCCCCGGATCTTGAAGCGAGATAACTCAACGTTCATAATAGAGGGATCTACTGCTGATTTTCCTGACGAAGCTCAAAATGCGTTGGAAGATTGGAAACTGAAGGATGATGAGATGAATGTCATTCATCGAAGGAACTCCCCCTCAATGGAATTCACCTTCGAAGGAAATTCTACACTTGGTAGACAGGGCAGACTTGATTTCTCTGTACACTCGAGTTACATCCCATTACTGCAACAAGGAACCACAAGGTTCTCGGGATGTTCTTACCGGAGATCTTCAAGTCCTATTAAACTCTCATATTCCCAATAGCAAGGCACATTCCATTTGGGAAAACTCACATCGGTGGAAGGTTGCGTCCTGGAGATTCTATCCTCTCCCTCGTGTACATGTGCTTGAGACTAAGAGTGGAATCACTGTTTGTATGCTTGCTGAAAGAAAGTATCCATTGCCCCAGAGACTTATGGAACGGATGCTTAGTCATAAATTGGAAATTCCTCCCGATCCAGTGGGCAATGAAAGACTGTATGCTTCAACAGTGGTGGGTTTGATCAAGACTCAACTTCTATAACAGCAATAGGCCTCATCCTCATCATGATACTTGGTACTCTCTGCACTACCTTGTTTTGTTACTTTTAGTTTGCCTTATTTATATTTTTATGTTTGAAGAAGTAAAAGAGTTTCATAAAAAGAAAAATCACAAAAACATCATTTTAAAAATAGTGATAGCGTTTATTTAATATAAATTAGCTTTTTAATTTTCTTCTTCAACTTATTATTAAGTACTCTCAGTTTATATAAGAGTTATTAGTTATTAAAAAAACTAACTTTTATGTAGGTTTGTTTGTTGTACCACTCTGATGGTTCTTTACTCACCTGATGTACCTTGTGTATGTCAAAGAGTTGACTAGTCCAAAGGGTACAGCTTTGGTAAAGACACATCAAATCTGTTGATAGCTGTAATGGTTTGCTCAAAATCATAGGGTATGCAACCACCCATGCTTAATTGCTGAGGGTTGTATGGTCATCAATTCAGCATGGTCTATTCCTTGTTGGAATCCAAGAATTGGCTAGCCCACATGTATATGGCATGTGGTAAAGGCAACTGAATCCATATTTGGTGCTCAATTCACCAATACTAAGAATTGACTAGTCGAGCAAACGGCTACGGTAAAGACAAATCAAATCCGTTTATATGGTTGTTGGTTTGCCAATAAATCAGATGGTTATCAATGTACCATGGTTTTCGAACTCAACCATATGGCTACTCCAAGTAGTAATGGCTATTGGTAAAGAGACATCAAATCCATTATTTTCAATGATTCACCTCTCACACGAGTTAACACACGGAAGTGATGAGAATAGTATGAAACTTATATGTTTTGATGTACATGATGTCATATGATTCTTTGCAAAGATCTGGCGTATCACAGTTCAGTCATCATAGAGATGTTCCTCTTCTTAATCTTTGTTGCTGATGTTCGAACACAATCCTCAACAATTTTAAAGATCTATCAAGGAAACTGGAACTTAACCTAGTCAAATTCCAGTTTAGGGGAGGATTGTTGGGAATTACGGTATACTCTGGATCTGCTGAAGTAATGACCGAAAAGTTTACGCGAAGAAGGATCGAATTCTGCTGAAGCTATACTTCAGTGAAGTGATAATCAGGTCGTGATTCTGCTGAAAGTGCTTATCCACGTAGGAGAGATAAGCACAGTATGTAGGCCATATGTAGGAAAAGTCAGCGCCGTATGTATAGGTTGGCGCCGTATTATATAGAGCTTACTCAGAATAAACAATATGATGAGTAAAACAATATGATTAGTTGCATGCTTGTCTAAGATGCATGCGTTCTTTGTGTTTGTATTAGGAGCATACGTTAAAAATGCTCGTGAGTGATTAGATGGTTTTCTTTCCTATAAAAGGAACCATAAGAGTATGTAATAGAAAGTTTTTTTTGTTTTTCTTAAGTCTTTCAAGTCTTGTAAAACATCCGAAACATAGAGTTTCAATAATAAAAAGATCCATAGAGGATCAAAGAGTTCTTAGTTATTATAACTTGTATTTACTTTCCGCTATAAAATACGAGTTGTAGAGATCTTCTATTAGTTTGCTTGTGATTACATAGGCAACACTAACGATCTCCGAGTGCTTAAGATCTTTCAAGAGGTCTTTGTATTTAACACTGTTCATCCACAATCTCTGATTATTGGTGACCCTACTTCCTCTGTTCAAACTAGAAGTAAGGTGAAGCAGACAAAGTTTGGAGAAACTGCATTTCTTAGCTACATTCAGAATCAACATAGGAACAATCACATAGACTATCAACATTGTCTATTTGCTTGTTTCCACTCTTAAGTTGAACCTACCAGTGTTGCACAGGCGTTAGCAGATGATGATTGGGTAGCTGCTATGTAAGAAGAGATGCAACAGTTTTTGAATCAAAATGTTTGGGAGCTTGTTCAGTTGCCTGCTGGGAAGTATGAAATTCGAACAAAATGTATTCGGAAGTGCAAAAGAGATGCAAGGGGGATTGTGGTAAGGAATAAGGCTAGGTTGGTTGCTCAAGGACACATGCAAGAAGAGGGCATTGATTATGATGAAGTGTTTTGCTCCAGTAGCAAGAGCTGAAGCAATCAGACTCTTCTTGGCTTTTGCTTCTTATATGGGGTTCATGGTTTATCAGATGGATGTTAAAAGTGCTTTCCTCTATAGTAAAATTGAAGAAGAAGTATATGTGACTCAGCCCAAAGGCTTTGTGGACCCTCATAATCCAGATATGGTTTAAAAAGTGGTTAAAGCACTCTATGGCCTTCATCAAGCATCAAGAGCTTGGTATGCTAGGCTATCATCATTCCTACTGAAGCATGGTTACAAGAGAGGTGCTATTGATAAGACTCTCTGTTGGGAATAATCTATTACCACTAATAGCTGTGGAAGACACTGCTAAATATTGCACTAGCAGTGGAAACGTATTACCACTGCTGGCACATTATTACCACTGCTATTAGATAATCGTTAGGAAAACGTGTTTAGATAAGTATAGAAAAGATCTTGTGTATATTCTATATTGTTAGCTTTATACTTATCTTGTAAAGGACTCCTTGTACTATAAAAGGAGGTCCTAGGTCATTTTCTTAGGTGCTTACATACATACGTATTATTCATATTAGTTTCAAGGTGTAACCCTAGTGATAAGCAAGATCACTCGTATTATTCATTAATAATATTGGAGCTTAGTTTTGTGTTTAATCTGTGTTCACTTACAATACATCATATAATCCGTCTTCTAAGTATTACTAAGTAAATTCCGCGTGCTTATTAATATAATACAAAATATCACTGACACAAGGTGTGTGTCCAGATCCATCAAGTGGTATCAGAGAGAAGGTTCTGATATTTTGTTCTAGAAGATCCAAGGAATAAGCTTAACCTACTCACTCAAATTAATGGAGATGGAAAACAACTAGTCCAACTCTTCTACTCCAAGACTTCCTAAGCTCAAACTTAATGAGTTTGAGATGTGGAGGATAATGATTGAGCAATACTTTCTCATTCAAGACTATGCTTTATGGGAGATCATCTTAACTGGTGATTCTTTCAAGCCTGTGACTAGTACTCAGAAGGTTGGAGACACAGATGTTGTGCAGTTTACGTGCTGAGACTAATATTGAAAAAGCAGAAGAAGAATGATCTAAAGGCTAGAAGTTTGTTGCTGATGACTCTTCCTAGAGACCATGTCATAGCTTTCAGCAAGTTCAAGACTGCTAAAGAACTTTTTGAAGAGATTTGCTCAGTGTTTGGTGGTAATGATGCTACAAAGAAGACACAAAAGAAATTGTTGAAGCAAAGTTATGAAAACTTCTCTGCTTCAAGCAATGATTCACTTGATAGCATCTTCACTAAATTTCAGAAGATTGTTACACAACTGACTGTGTTTGGCATTGAGGTAGAAAAGGAAGACCTCAATTTAAAGTTTCTAAGAAGTTTGCCTTTAGAGTTTCATACTAATGTTACAGCCTGGGAAAATAAACCAGATATTGAAACTATGAAGCTCAATGATCTTTACAACAACTTCAAACTCATTGAACAAAGATTGAAGAAGGCTGGGAAACTTGGTACAAGCTCAAGCGGCTTGGCTTTGATGTCAACCTCTGTTGACAGTGATGATTCTGAAGATGACTGTGATGATGATATTGCCACTGCTGGTTCTACAGTTTCCACTGGTAATGTTAGCATTACCACTGCAGGTTCAAATAAGAAGATTGCTGGTATTAGAGATCCTACCTTTTATGCTTTTATCTCCACTCATGTTAATGACTTTATATTAACTCATGAAGACATAGAGCAAATTGATGAAGATGACTTAGAGGAGATGGATATAAAATGACAAATAGATCTTCTTAGCATGAGGGATAGGAAATTCTACAAGAAGACGGGCAAGCCAATCCACATCAATGGTGGTAAAACTGCAGGGTTCGACAAAAAGAAAGTAGAGTGCTTCAATTGTCACAAGTTGGGGCATTTTGCTAGGGAATGCAGAAGACCAAGGATGAAGGATAACAGGTCTACTTGGTACAAGAAAAAGAAAGAACCAACTACGGAAGAACTAAAGGCAATGTTGGCAATTGATGGTGTGAGCTATGATTAGAGTTTCATGGCCGATGAACAAGAGGAAGAACCTTCAGATGCTACTCTTGTGTCTACTGAATTTGCTCTCATGGCTTTCTCTGACTCTGAGGTACATGTTGGGTCTATTATAGATTGGATGATACAAAACAAGAAGAATGAAACATGAAGGACTAAAAGTGACAAGAATGGAAACTACAAAAAGATGGAGGATTTGAAAGATTCTAGAAGATATGCTTAAAAGAATATTTAGTTTCCTAATTGTATTATGATTCCTCTTGTAAACCCTAGTTGTCTCTAGTATATAAAGAGACATAGGGTCATTAGTTTTATAGTACGTACAAGATGTAGACGTCTAAAGGTGTGTTTGTGTGGGAACCTAGGCGTAGGGATTTGGGAAAACGCCTAGGGTTTAGTGGTTTAGTTAGTTAGTATTAGATCAAGTCTTTGATCTTTATTATTGTTTAGTTAGAGATGGTGAATGAAAAACCTTGTTTATAATAATATTGATTCTATGTTTGAATATTCCGCCTTTATTATTATGTGTTCCTAGATATAATATTAGACCTCGTCTAAGAGCTACAACGATCTTCACATGTGGTATCAGAGCCTGGGGCTCGTGATATCTAGGATTACAAGGTTTTATGTGTCGAAGAAAGATGAAAAAGTAAAAAAAATTCGGATCTCAAATTTTCGTATTTTTATACAGCACTGTTTTCCAGAAGGAATAACTTTTTATTGAACCGTTGGATCGAGGTAAAATTTGAACTGGATCTTCTTGGTATATCTATCTTTAATCTCACCAACGGGATTGTCAATCGGAGCCCTCAATCAAAAGATATAAGCAGTCGAAGTCTGCTGCTGATTTTTCGTAAGGTTACAACAGCACTGTTTTGAAACGATCATAACTTTTTCGTTAACCGTCGGATCGTAACGAAATTTTGGTTGGATGTTATCTATATATCAATCTAACTTTCCACCGAAGGGATCTTTCATCTGAGATTTTATGTGAAAGTACTGCTGAAAGTACTGCTATGTATTTTGAAAGTACTGCTCTTTGAACATGAAAGTACTGTTTGGTTTAAAAGTACTGCTATGGTATTTTCAATGTACTGCTGTGTTTTGGAAAGTACTGCTACAACGTTATGTTCAAAGTACTGCTCTTGAATTTAAAGTACTGTTTTGTTTTTCAAAGTACTGTTTAAAAGTACTGCAGATTTTAATGAAAGTACTGCTCCTTCTCCAAAGTACTGCTCAAGGTACTGATTCTTTCTCATATGGTTTTCGATTTAAGGGGAAGTCGAGCGTGATAATGGTTATGGATTTTTGGATGACACACACAGAATGGTTATTTGGTTCACACACACAGGAAGAAATTTATGTTCTTAAAAGGATTCAAAAAGGCTTGTATTTGATTCATTGAATAATTGATTACGAAGAGGATTATTTATCACTTATTTGAAGGTGAAGTGGAATTACTTGGTTTGTGTTCTTATCATCTAGCTTGATGAATCTAGCAATGTGTGATTTTTCTTATGATGCTCTATGCACACATTGGCTATCACTTGAAGGAGTTACATTGTAGTGCTCAGTGTCTCATACTAGTTGAGGATTCTTGTCAAGGGATTGCGGTCTACTTATATTTGTTGATTTGTATAAGTATGGAGTTCCGTGGATAGTAAAAGATTTAAGATACAAGTTTGAGAAATTCTACTTCTTCATCAAATTCGTTATACTCGGTTTTCTTCACAAGTAATCATTACATAAAGCCTACAGATTTTGAAGAATCATTGATGTACATGCATCACTCAAGGGGAAGTGTTTGATTTTTACTACTGTTGATCATTATTACTACTACTAGTTGGAGTTTTCTACTGTTTTGGATCCATTTTTCCTATGGTGCGTAATGGTGGGTGATTTTAAACATTGGAAGTCTTAGATTGGAAGTATGATATTGGTTCGTGGTGGTCAAGATCATTATTTACATACGTTCCCTATTTGGATAATAACAAAAAGGGGAAGAGATGTTTGAGTGACAAGTTCAAGTCAAGGGGAAACATGGAAGACAAGATTGTTTCATTCATGGTGAGATTTAATTATCTCAACTTCTGCTACTTCATCTAGGAAAGTTCGTACAAGAATTGTGTTTGTTTTGTCATCATCAAATAGGGGAAGATTGTTGGGTCTATTATAGATTTGATGATACAAAACAAGAAGAATGAAACATGAAGGACTAAAAGTGACAAGAATGGAAACTACAAAAAGATGAAGGATTTGGAAGATTCTAGAAGATATGCTTAAAAGAATATTTAGTTTCCTAATTGTATTATGATTCCTCTTGTAAACCCTAGTTGTCTCTAGTATATAAAGAGACATAGGGTCATTAGTTTTATAGTACGTACAAGATGTAGACGTCTAAAGGTATGTTTGTGTGGGAACCTAGGCGTAGGGATTTGGGAAAACGCCTAGGGTTTAGTGGTTTAGTTAGTTAGTATTAGATCAAGTCTTTGATCTTTATTATTGTTTAGTTAGAGATGGTGAATGAAAAACCTTGTTCATAATAATATTGATTCTATGTTTGAATATTCCGCCTTTATTATTATGTGTTCCTAGATATAATATTAGACCTCGTCTAAGAGCTACAACGATCTTCACAGTACAAAACTTTGAAAGTTGTTCTAAAACATGTAGGGCTGCTAGAGAAGTTGAAAGGCGTAATGAATCTTATGAAAGTCAAAGAGCAGAGTTGTTTGCTGCTAATTATGTTGTGTCAAATCTTAGGAGAGGTATAGCTATATTAGAAACACAACTAAATCACTATAGAGAAAATGAGTCAAAATATAATGATGATATGATTCTTCTTAGGAGAGTGGTAGATCATAAGATAGCTGTGAATGAGGCATACCAAGAAGAGCTTGAAAAACTTAAAAAGATAAATGAAAATGTCAATTTAACTGTAAACACCTGTTATTATCAGTCTAAGTCAATTGATAAAATTTGGAATGCACAAATACATAGTAAAGTTAAGTCTGGTATGGGTTATAATACAGTGCCTCCACCACTAAGAGGTGTTCCATCACCTCCAGGCATAGATTTAGCTCATACAGGTTTAGTAGATTTTCAGGAACTTGAACGTGAATATGGTCCTCTAAAGGACACATTTGTGAAAAATGAGGAACAGGTTAAGCATGAAACTGATGTTTTTGAAAGTACTAGTGACTCATTAGTTGTTGATGAGAATGTTAAAAAGAATGTAGAAGCTTCTATCCCAAAAGTTGTTAATACTGTTACAGAGGAACCTAGGAAACCAGTTAACAAACCTAGACCAACTGTAAGGTATGCTGAGATGTATAGGAACAAGCCATCAGCTCCTAGGGGTAACCAAAGGAGTTGGAATCATGTTAAATCTCAACAACTAGGTAGTGATTTTGTGATGTACAATAAAGCATGCTATATCTGTGGTAGTTTTGATCATTTACATGCTTATTGTGACTATCATATTGGGAGAAGGGAAGTCCATGGGAATAAAAGGGTGGATACTAACAGGTTTAAGAACAATTTACACCCTAATTCACATAGTCAA
Source organism: Chrysanthemum makinoi (assembly GCA_910596185.1). Taxonomy (NCBI): domain Eukaryota; kingdom Viridiplantae; phylum Streptophyta; class Magnoliopsida; order Asterales; family Asteraceae; genus Chrysanthemum; species Chrysanthemum makinoi. The sequence goes on from OU343217.1 coordinate 39,486,591, forward strand.
ATGATCCTAAGAGCAGTTCAACTAAGAAGTGGCCTCAAAACTTTTGCCACTGCAAAAACTGTTAACACTGCTCACCCTAAGTCACCTGTTACAAGTGCAAAATCCAAAACAACTTTTGTAAAATCTGCACAAACAGGGAAAAGAACTTTTCAAAATAAAAAGGTTCATTATAACCAACAGTGGGTACCTAAAACCAAACCAGCAGTTTCCACTGTTTATTCAAAAGTTCCCACTGCAAGGGTTGTAAACAAGAAAAGGGAGGACATGGGCAATGCTGTGAAGGCCTCAGCACGTTGGGAATGGAAACATAAAGGAACTACCTCATCAACCAATCCCAATGGTGTATCAATGACCTTTGATAGATTTAACTATATTGATACACGAGGCAGATCCAAGTCAATCATGGCTTGGGTCCCCAAAAGAAACTAACTCCTTTCTTTTATGTGCAGGAACATCCAAGGACAAAAAGATCATATCAAGGCTACACAGACAGTGAATGTTCAACGCACATGACTGGCAACAAGTCCTATCTCTCAAATTTTGAACATTATGATGGACAATATGTCAGCTTTGGAGGTGGAGTTAATGGAAAAGTTGCTGGTAAAGGGATCATCAAAACTGGTAACTTGGACTTTGAACCTGTGTACTATGTAAAAGAGCTTAAGTATAATCTTTTTAGTGTGTCACAAATGTGTGACAAGAAGAACAATGTTCTTTTTACCAAAGATATGTGTTTTTTTCTCTCCAAGGATTTTAAGATGCCTGATGAAAGTCAGATTCTTCTTAAGATTCCTAGAAAAGGCAATTGATATAGCTTTGATATGAACAACATTGTTGCTAAAGATGATTATGCTTGCTTGATTGCAAAGGCCACAGTGGATGAATCCATGTTATAGCATAGAAGACTTGGTCATGTTAACTTCAAAACCATTAACAAGATTGTCAAAGATGGTTTGGTAAGAGGTTTGCCTCATAAAAGATTTGAGAATGATCAAACCTGTGTGGCTTGTCTTAAAGGCAAACAACACAGAGCTTCTTGCATGTCAAAGTTGGTTAACTCTATTGCTCACCCACTACAAATGTTACATATGGACTTGTTTGGTCCTACATCTGTGAGCAGCTTAAATCTTAAAAAGTATTGTCTTGTTGTAACTGATGATTTCAGCAGGTTTACATGGGTTTTATTCCTTAATACAAAGGATGAAACAACTGGCATCCTTAAGACCTTTATCACACAAGTAGAAAACTAATATGATTTCAAAGTGAAAATCATCAGGTGTGACAATGGGACAGAGTTTAAGAATAGAGTTATGGATGATTTTTGCAGAGATAAAGGTATTAAAAGAGAATTTAATGTCGCTAGAACTCCTCAACAAAATGGTGTTGCTGAGAGGAGGAATAGGACACTTATAGAGGCTGCTAGAACCATGTTGGCAGATTCAAAATTGCCAATCACTTTTTGGGCTAAAGTAGTTAACACTGCATGTTATGTGCAAAACAGGGTTTTAGTGGTAAAAACAAAGAACAAGACACCTTATGAGTTATTTAGGGATAGACCACCTATCCTTGACTTCATGAGACCATTTGGATGTCATGTATCTATTCTCAATACCATAGATTATCTGGGCAAATTTGAAGAAAAAGCTGATGAAGGGTATTTTGTTAGGTATTCCATGGTCAGTAAAGCTTTCAGAGTATTCAACTTAAGAACCCAAAAGATTGAAGAAAATCTCCATGTTGAGTTCCTGGAAAACAAATTGAATGTCAAAGGAACTGGTCCAGTAAGGCTGTTTGATCTTGATACACTAACCCATACTATGAATTATGTACCTATTTCTATAGGTACATCTTCTTATTATTTTGCAGGTTCAGAAGAGTTTCTTGATGATGATGAACCCAACAAGGATCAAGTAGATGATCAAGATGAATTTAGTTTGCCTCTTTGGGACTATGCAGATAATGATGATATTCCAAAGACTTGAGATGCTCATCCTTCTAATGATTCTGGTAAGGAAGGAGATAGCAACATGAACACTGAAGATCCTAAAAGCAGTGGAAATTCAGATTCCACTGCTAGGCCAGAAGTTTCCACTGCAACACCAGAAGTTGAAAATACAACTCCATTCTGAGGGCTCAAGCCAATGATGTTGAAATCTCAAATATGCCAAATGAGATTGCAGTTCCTCAGACTCCCCATACTTTAATTCATAAATCACATCCTCTTGAAAATGTGATTGGGGCTGTCAATTCACCAGTGGAGACTAGAAGACAAACAAAATTGTCTGATATTCATGGATTTATTAGTGAAATCTATGAATCTAAGCATCATGAAGGCAAGAATGAATGCCTTTTCATGTGTTTTCTGTCACAAATGGAGCCAAAGAATGTATAGAAGGCACTTGAAGATGAAAGTTGGGTGGAAGCAATGCAAGAAGAGTTGCTTCAATTCAAGCTTCAAAAGGTTTGGGTGCTTTGTGATTTGCCTTCTGGCAAGAAGGTAATCGGTACTAAATGGGTGTTCAGAAACAAGAAAGGTGAAAGAGGAATTGTTATCAGAAACAAAGCTAGGCTTGTGGCTCAAGGATACACTCAGGAGGAGGGTATTGACTATGAAGAAGTGTTTGCCCCAGTTGCACGAATTGAAGCAATCAGGCTGTTCTTAGCCTATGCATCCTTTATGGGCTTTAAAGTCTATTAAATGGATGTAAAAAGTTCTTTTCTATATGGGCAGATTGATGAGGAGGTTTATGTTTCACAACCTCCAGGCTTTGAAAACCCTGAATATCCTAACAAAGTGTACAGGGTGGTTAAAGCATTGTATGGCTTGCATCAAGCACCAAGAAAATGGTATGAGACCTTGACTACTTATCTTCTTGATAATGGGTTTCATAGAGGCAGAGTGGATCAAACTTTATTCATCAAGAAAGACAAGAATGATATCTTGTTAGTTCAGGTATATGTTGATGATATCATTTTTGGATCTACAAAGACAGATATGTGCAAAGAATTTGAGAAGCTAATGAAAGAAGAATTCAATATGAGTTCTATGGGTGAACTCACATTCTTCTTGGGATTTCAAGTACAACAAACTCCAGATGGTATTTTCATCAATCAAGATAAATATGTGGCTGAGATACTAAGGAAGTTCAAGTTCACTGATGCAAATTCATCCAGCACCCCTGCAGACAAGACTACACATCAACTCTTGAAAGAAAATAGTGGTGAAGCAGTTGATGTGCACATGTACAGGTCTATGATTGGTTCTTTGATGTATCTTACATCATCTAGACCAGATATTATGTTTGCAGTGTGTGCCTGTGCAAGGTTTCAAGTCACTCCTAGGTTCTCTCACTTGACTGCTGTGAAAAAGATTTTCAGATAACTTAAAGCATTTCCCACTCTGGGATTATGGTACCCTAGAGAATCTCCTCTAGATTTGGTTACTTACTCAGATAGTGACTATGCTGGATCTAGTTTGGATAGAAAATCTACAACAGGTGGATGCCAATTTCTTGGCAACAGATTAGTGTCATGGCAGTGCAAGAAACAAACAATGGTGGCTAATTCATCAACTAAGGCAGAGTATGTGGCTGCTGCAAGTTGCTGTGCTTAAGTTCTATGGCTTCAGAATCAACTTTTGGACTATTGGTACAATTACATGAATACCATCATTCATATTGACAATAGCAGTACCACTTGCATTATCAAGAATCTAGTTCAACACAAAAAGACTAAACATATTGAAATTAGACACCATTTCATAAGAGACTGTTATGAAAAAGGACTCATTCAAGTTGTCAAAATCCATAATGATGACAACTATGCTGATTTATTAACAAAAGGACTTGATGTGGGTAGATTTCAATACTTGGTAACAAGTATTGGAATGCTAAATCCATAAACTTTTTGTGTCAAATGGTCTTTGGTGTTGAGTGGAAGTTTCTGGGTACTAACATTGTTGTATAAGTTTGTCTATGTGCATGTGTTTTTGCTTGTTCAATAACTTTTATGCAATATTGGATGGGAGTTGATCTTAAAAGGTGTATAACTGAGATACACAATAAATGGTTATTGATTCACCATGTCTAACTCACATAAGAATCAACTAGTCCAGAGCGAACGGCTACTGGTAAAGACTTAACAAATCCGTTTATGGTTGATAGTTTACCAAAAACTATATGGTTATCAACTCACCATATTCTATCTGATTAAGAGTTGGCTAGTCCATAGCAAACGGCTCATGGTAAAGACATATCAAATCCGTTGATAGCTGGTAGTTTGCTAAAAACTATGATAAGAGCAGTCTAGTTTTTATATGTTTTTCTTTACCACTAGTATTTGAAAAATTTTGTGAAAAATTACCACTGCTAGTTCACAGTTTCCACTGACAGTGTTATTTTTACCACTGTTGATCTAGCCGTTACAACTGTTGTGTCAGTAACAAATTTTTTACTAGCCGTTGTAGAAAGATTGCTTTCCATATATATAGGGTAACTTTTTAGAAGATTATCTACTTTCCTATTTGATATTTATCCCCTAAAGATAAATACTTTCTTTAGATAATCTTTCTTGCGCAAAACTCTTAAACCCTACCTCTATATATCTTTTGTCTCAATTGGGTAGTTATTCCTTCAATTCTTACTGACATAATATCTTTTTCATCAAAAGTTTCCATGGCACCATTAAAATTTGCAGATGAGCACAACCAAGTGGCCTACTTAGAAAAGTCAAACGAGAAGAGTGGCCTTGTTTTTCATCAGATTGTGGACTTTCTCAATACTACCCATATAAGGTATGCTTTACTTTTAAATCCCACAATCTATATCTCTCAAATCAAACAGTTTTGGACTTCTGCTCAGTCCATAACACTTGAGAATAGAGATACACATGAAACAGTGGATGCTCTAAGAGCCACTGTGGATGAGGTAACCATTGATGTTACTGAGGCATCCTTGAGGAGCATTATCCAATTGGATGATCTCAATGGTATCATCACATTACCTATGCCACGAATAGATGAAAATTTATCATCCATGGGGAATGATATCACTGATAAAAAGGCTACTTTAAAAAAGAGTGGTTTTTGTCCCCAATGGAGATTTTTGATACATACACTTTTACATTGTCTTAGTCCAAAGAAAACGTCTTATGAGAAATTTAGTTCAACCATGGCTTACCCTTTGGTTTGTCTAGCCACTGATAAGATTTTTAACTGGTCAAAATATATTTTTACAAGTATGACTGGCAATGTAAAAAGTTAAATTTTTTTTAATGTATCCAAGGTTTGTGCAAGCAGTGCTAAATGAGTTTCAACTGCAACCCCACACTAGAATTTATAAAATCCCTTGTCTTAAGCCTAAATTTTTTCAAAATATGAATAAAAATGGCAATATGGATTTTACACCTCTCTTTCCTCAAATGCTTGCAAAGATTTCACAAGTACAAACTACACCAATAATCACTGGTCCAAACATTGATTATACTCCACCAGTTTCTCACACCTATGAGAGGAGGCAAAAACAGCCAACTCCTCCCATTACAACACAACATGTCCCTGATCCTTTTGGTTTAGGAACAAGCAGTGGTGGTTCTAGACTTCAACATAGTCCAACTAGGGAGGAATCTGAACCAATGCCTTATGATTCACCTCTCCCAATAGGATACACAGTTGGAAGTGTTGATGGCAGTGGGCAACCAATGGAATTGATGGAAATTTGTACGACATTAGCAAAGCAGGTTAAATCTCTGGAACAAGACTTGGCACAACTTAAGGAGCAGCATGCCAAGGATATTACATCTTTGAAGAAGGAGATTCAGACCTTGAAGGAAGAGTTGCAAGGGTTGAAAAATAAAAGGAAAACTGCAAAGATAGTGATATCATGTCCATCCTCACCTGATGATGGTGATTCAGCTGATTTTAGTGAAGACTTGGGAAATTTTCCCAAACAGGGGAGGAAAACATATGCTGAAACTCAGGGGAGGAGAATTAATTTTGAAGATGAAGGTGTTTCTAGTAAAGGTGCAGAGGAAGCTGATACTCATGAAGAGCAACTAGAGCAAGATATCTTCAGTACTGCAACTACAGATTTTACCACTGATCCAATTTCCATTGCAGAGCCAAATATTCCCACTGCTAGACATGATGTTGCCACTTCAAGTGAAGAAATTGATAAACAGAAGAAAGACAAAGGTAAAACTGTTATGCAAAGCAAGGAGCAAACAAAAAGAAATATTTCAAAGAAAGAACAAGTTCAGATTGCTCTTGATAGAGAGATTGCTAAAAAGATTACTGAAGAACAAGTTGCTAAGAAGAAAAAGCTTGAAGAATTGGAGATTGCAAGCTTTATGGAGGCTAAAAGGATGGATAAAATGGATGATCCACTTTCCACTGTTCAACCTACAATATTCAGAGAAAAGACTCCGGAGTTCAGCTATGTACCTACAGAAGAAGAAATAGAGTTCTTGATTGCACATGATCCAGTAATTAAGAAGAAGGCAATTGACCTTGTAGCTGATGAATCTTTAACTGAAGAACAAAGAAATGCTCAGTTGAAAGACTTTATTCAGATGAAGAATAATCAAGCACTTCATGATGTGATTAGTTCAGTCAGAAAGGGTCAAAAGAAACCAAGGCAACCAACTAAAGCACAATTTATTGCATACATGAAGACTTATTGTTGCAATGTTGGTGGCTGGAAAAGACATCAATTCAAAGGAATGCTTGATGATAAAGTTGAAAGTATCTACTATAGAGTTCAAAGACAAGATAAAGATTTCATTCCAATGGACTCTGAAGAAGAAGCAAGAAGGTATCCTGATTTGAAGAGAAAGGCCAAAGACAGTGATTCTCAGACTGCTAAGAAGACAAAGTTTGCTGAAGAACAAGAAGTTCCAACTGAGAAATTCACTAAAGATCAGCTGACTGATATGATTATGATTGAAGAAGAAGATTTTTATCCAGAACCACTACAAGTCATACATCCTATCATTGATTGGGAAGTATACACTGCTAGCAATGTTGCTCCAACATGGAAGATCACAAGGCTAGGTGGTGAAACTTCATCATTTATTCAATTTGAAGATCTCATTAAAGCTTTTGACAGAGATGATCTTGACAAATTATGGAAGTTAGTTCAAGAAAGGTTTGATGCTGAAGATCTCAAAGATATGAAGGAGATGCAGTTATGGGTTAATCTTAGAAGGCTCTATGAACCCGATGTTAATGATGATTTCTAGATATTCTCATGTCCATGTACTGGTACTAAATGGTTCTACTATGATTCATGTGAAGTTCATCACGTTTCTACAGCAAATGGAGTAGATGCATTCATGCTTGCTGAGAAAGAATATCCACTCAGAACTGGAACTCTCACAGTGATGTTATGTACAACAATAAGAGTTCATGAAGACAATGAGAAGGTCAGAGCATTGTTACTTAGGCTTCAAGATCAATGTTCAAGAGCTATTCAGAATTTAAGGAAGAAGTGAAGTGTTTGAAAGAATTACCCAAATCCTTGAAGATGATGCAGATTGAAGAAACTTATTGATTTGCAGAGAAATCATAAGTTTAGGGGAGGATTGTTGGAAATAATCTGTTACCACTGATAGCTGTGGAAAACACTGCTAAGTATTGCACTAGTAGTGGAAACGTATTACAACTACTGGCACATTATTACCACTGCTATTAGATAATCGTCAGGAAAACGTGTTTAGATAAGTATTGAAAAGATCTTGTGTATATTCTATATTGTTAGCTTTATACTTATCTTGTAAAGGACTCCTTGTACTATAAAAGGAGGTCCTAGGTCGTTGTCTTAGGTACTTACATACATACGTATTATTCATATTAGCTTCAAGGTGTAACCCTAGTGATAAGCAAGATCACTCATATTATTCATTAATAATATTGGAGCTTAGTTTTGTGTTTAATCTGTGTTCACTTACAATACATCATATAATCCGTCTTCTAAGTATTACTAAGTAAATTCCGCGTGCTTATTAATATAATACAAAATATCACTGACACAAGGTGTGTGTCCAGATCCATCACTCTCTTTATCAAGAAGAACTCCAGGGATATCATCCTTGTCCAAGTCTATGTGGATGACATTATCTTTGGTTCCACCAAAGAATCTTGGTGCATGGAATTTGAGGAGTTGATGAAAAGTGAGTTTGAGATGAGCGCAATGGGTGAGATTACATTCTTTTTGGGCCTTTAAGTGCAACAAAAACTAGATGGTATTTTATTCATCAAGAGAAGTATGTGCATGACATCCTCAAGAAGTTTGATATGGCACTAGTTAGGACTGCAACTACTCCTTATGAAGCCCCAAAGCCTAAGTCAAATAATGAACCAAATCCTGCTGTCAATGTTGACCTATACAGATCTATGATTGGTTCACTCATGTATTTGACTGCTTCAAGGCCTGATATAATGTTTGCAGTCAGTGCTTGTTCCAGGCATCAGGTTACTCCTTTGACCATTTGAATGCAGTCAAGAAAATCTTCAAGTATCTCAAAGGTCAACCTAAGTTGGGTCTTTGGTATCCTTAAGAGTCTCCATTTGAGTTGGAAGCTTATAGTGATAGTGACTATGTTGGTGCAAAATTTGATCAAAAACCTACTACTGGGGGTTGTCAGTTTTTGGGAAGGAGATTAATCTCCTAGGAATGCAAGAAGCAGACCATAGTGGCTACATCTTCTACTAAGGCTAAATATGTTGCTGCTACTAGTTGTTGTGGTCAGGTACTTTGGATTCAAAATCAGTTATTGGATTATGGGTTCAATTTTATGAACACTAGGATCTTTATAGACAACTAAAGTACAATTTACATTGTTAAAAAACCTGTTTTTCATCAAAGAACCAAGCACATAGAAATTCGACACCACTTTATCAGAGATGCTAATGAAAAACACCTTATTCAGGTGGTTAAAATTCATACAGATGAAAATGTGGCTGATTTGTTAACAAAAGCTTTTGATGGCCCTAGGTTTCAATTTTTGATTGTCCATATTGGCATGATCAACCCCTGATTGTTGTGTTTGAGGGGAGGATTATCCCTAGAGGGAGGTTTTTGGATTAAGGGGAGGATTTTAAGTTGTATATTTTTCATATATTTGTATATTTGTATATATTTGTTTTGTATATTCTTTGTACTACTAACCATTTTGCAGATCAAGTATCAAACACACAATCAGTTGCAAAGATCTAGAAAGTCCTTTATTTATATTGAAACTGCATTCTAGGATGCAGTACATGTTTACAAGACTTTCTACGCTACTAAGAACCACATCACATGAAACAAGCTTCACAAAAGACTACTCCAGACTCCAGCTTTCATCTCCCAGGCACCTACTCATGCCTCCTCTTAGCCCACTCTGGCATCCTCTGATGCTCCTTTCCCCAGCTACTGATGTAGTCCCACACTCTGGGAGCAGCAAGACCAACCACTTGAGCCCTCTTCTCAGGGTTTGAGGTGGAGGGTCCTAGTCTTGGATTTGAAGGGCCTGCAACTGGCACAGGAGGAGGTGGCTCAATAGCAAGAGGAGCAACATTCACCACTGGTCTGGAAGATCTACCATGCTCATCATCAGTGTCAGAACTGGTGTGACTATACCCATAGCCTGAAGGTGGTGTAGGTAGATCCTTTGAAGAAGTCCCAAGAGGTTCTGGAGAAGGTGGAGGGTCTTTGGACATGTATGTCACACTGGAGTAACCACGAGGGAAGTAGGTTAACCATCCATCATTGGATGGCATCTCCTTAGATGAGTCTGAAGACATCTCAATAGGATGGTTGGGAGAGTTATTCATGATGGTTAGGTTGGTAATGGATTGGTGTGTTATAGTTATTTGGTTTGTATGTGTTTTATGAGGCAAAGGGATGTTTAAATAGGCAAAGTCAAGGTGCAATATTTGGTTGTTGGAATTTATGGAAGTAATGACTGGGTTGGTATTTGAATTAATGAAGGTTAAGTTTGCAGAGTTTTAATGCTTTGTTAAGTGCAGCAGGGTTTGACTTTTCTTCATTCCTGCTGACTTCATGTGTGTTTCTGCTGTTAAGGGATGGTTTCTGCTGGTAGCTTAGATAAGGAAACATTGGTTAAACGTTCAGTCGTTCCTGTTGGTTGACTAAATGGTTTTTGCTGATTGATTTCTTATTGCTGCTGGTTTCGTAAAATTGGGAATTAAATATGGGATTTGATTATCGTCAAAATTGGTCAAAGATTCTATGCGAATGTTTTGCCGATTTAAACGGTTATTTTAAGTAACTTACTTAAATAATCAATTATTGATATCCCACGACCTAATTGCTCAATTCCCTCTCATTTTGAAACCAAACCAATCTTCAACCTCCTCAGATCATTCAATGGCATCATTGGTTTTCAAAAGAGATAAAAAAATTGCATTCTTGGAAAAGGCTAAAGGAAGTGACTTATATGATCCTCTGATTGAGTTCTTACTGCGTTCCAAACTCAGGTATGCCTTAACCTTTTGTCCGTCTCTTGTTTATGACTCTTTAGTCAAGCAATTTTGGGCCACAGCTCATGAGCGATCTCACGGGGTCAACCAAAGGAGATTGTGGCCACAATAGATGGACAAGAGTATGTCATTACTGAGTCTCTCATAAGGACTCAGTTGAATTTAGATGATGAAGGAGGTGTTTTTGACAATAATAGAGAAGAAATCATCACTAGTCTGGCCAGCTTAGGGTATCCCACTAATGGGAAGTTCATATGGTATAAAAATAAATTTTTCCCTAAATGGAGATTTCTTGTTCATACCCTCCTTCAATGTTTAAGTCCTAAGTCTGGGGGTTGGGTTCAGTTCTCTAGCTCAATTGCTACAGCCATTATTTGTTTAGCTCAGGGGAGAGATTATAATTTCTCAAAATACATCTTTGAGGAAATGCTTAAAAACATAAAGGATACCAAACATAAATTCTGAATGTATCCCAGATTTCTTCAAATAATTTTAGGCATTGAAACCTCAGATCAATCCCCTAGAGTAATTGGAAAATTAACTGCTAAATTGTTTGCTACAATGAAAACCAATTTTGCTATAGAACATAGACCCTTGTTACCTACTATGTTGGCCTCTGGCAATGTAGGTGCTGGTGTAGCTGACGCTGCTGGTGGCAATGAGCTATCTAATATTGAGGCTACTGGTGACACTATGTCATCCATTCCCAATGCTGCTGATGCCTCTGCATCAGTTTCAGCTGATATTGAGGCCTCCATTGCTCCTGATTCATCTGCATCAGTTGCCACTGATAGCCAGTAACCCCCATCCCCTGCTCCTATAGCTCTACCATCTCCTAGAGTTGTTGCTCCTGAGGAGCCTGTCATTGCTTTTGAATCACAGGGTCAAACTCCTGTTGAGACTGAGGTCAATCTTGACCAACCATTTGTCCAACCTTCTAGTCCACCTTGTCATACTTTTGAGGATGACACTAATTTTGGTGATGATTTTTATATGTCTCCTCCCAGGTCCAATGAAGCTCTCAATACCTCAGGAAATGCTGTTGGTGGAGCTGAGGATCCTGATATTCTAATGAAAATGTCTAGTTTACCTGACAGATATACTAAGAAGGTTGATGACTTGGAGGCGCAGCTAAAAGAAACAAGGAATGAGCTTAAGGAGACCAAACAGACTCTTGGTGGTGCTATTGTTAAATTGCTTAAAAGGGTGACTAACTTAGTGGTTAGACTGAACAAGAAGAGGAGCAAGGTTGTAGTTTCTGATTCAGAATAAGAACAAGACACAGAGAGGACTAATATTGATATGGATGCACTCTATGTTTTGGCCTCTGTTTCTTTGGGAGAGACTGCAACTCAGAAAGATCCAGAAGTTCAGGTCTTTAAGAGGAGAAGGACACAAAGGAGGACCAAACTAAATCCTAATATTATTGAGAGTAGTTCTATGGTTCCTCCTGGTACTTCTGTTGTTGCTGATGTCACTGTTCTTTCTGATCAAGTGAAACTTCCAACTAAACTCATTTCTACTAACAAGCATGCTGAGGCTAAGGTTTCTTCTGATGCTGCTGAGATTCTAGTTCCCTCTGACACAGTGCCTGGTCATGCTTCTAGTATTGGTCTGGATAAGTCTGTTCATGCTGGTGCTTCTTTCATTGTTGTTGAGACACCAGAACCTATTCCTTCTGATCCCAAAGATATTTCTGCTGATGTACAAGTATCTGTTTCTCAGGACGATAAGGGAAAGGCTCCAATGGTTGATGAGGAACTGGATCCCCTTTACCTTCAAAGCTGAACCAGAAAGGCTTTTTAGACTTCATGAGATTGAGAAGGGTGATCAGGAGGTGGCAAAAAAGGTTCAAGCTACATATGATGCAGAATTTCAAAGTCCAACTCACACAATTCCTGACCTCACACCATAAAGGAAGAAAGAGCTTGATGAGGCCTCTCTCCATTACACTGCTACTACTTGGCAACAAACTGTGGTTGAAGTTACAACAAATACATCCCTTGCTCAGTCCATCTTAGGGGGTGCATTTGATTCAGATAACTTTGCTGCTGATCTGATTGCACTGGCTAATAAGAGGAAGAAAGCAGATGCAGAGAGAAAAGCTAAGGCAAAAAGGGATCGACCTCCTACTCAAGCTGAACAACGACAACATATGAGGGAGTTTGTGAAAAATACGAGTTCTGCTGTATACACCACTGGATGGACTATGGCCTATGTTAAGTCTTTGACAGATGATCAGTTGGTGGTAGAGTATAACAAAATTCTATCGCGGTTGGAAAAGGATGGTATCAACCCATATGCAAGGTTGAAGAGACCTCCCATCTATGCTTGAAGGACATGAGGTTAAGAGGCTGAGGTTTAGTGAGGAGATTCCTGATGTGCAAGCCGATATTCCTCAGGATACATCACCTGTGCACAAACCTTTGGAGACACCAGCAGAATCCACTCTTCATACTGAAGAACATCAAAGTATTCCTCCTGAAGATCCATCCAGGTCTTCTTCTGTTGTTCCCGTTACTGTTTCTGCTAGAGTTGCCACGTCTGTTCCTCTTAATGGTGTTCCATTTATTCCTTTTGAAGAACCAGAGATCAAGTCTATTCCTATTGAAAAGGAGGAGCTTGCTACATCTGATGTTCCACCTTTGGTATCTAATCCTGAGAATATCCAGTCACATGTTTCTTCTCCTTCTTCCACTTCTGGCATACGACAGAAGAGTGTTGCCAAGAAAGGGTGGTTAGGTCACTTGATCTTCAGGCATCTGAACGTTCATTTATCAAGGATTTTACTGATGATGATTCTGATGAGGACCAGGTTGTGTGGTCTATGCTTGATAGATGGGAACTTACTCCTACTGGCATGGGTGATCTTACTGCTCCCGTGGCTTTCTAAATACTGTTTATCGCAAGGATGGCTCTATCAGACATTTCACCTTTCTTACTGAAATTATCAAGTATCTAGATAGACAAGATCTTTAAAAGCTTTATGGTCTGGTGTCTGAGTATTTTGAGACTCATCCTGCAACTGGTGCTGGTTTGTTTTTTCAGGGTGATCTTCAAATCCTATTTGACTCTGTTTATGAGGATGGTAAAGGGTTTCATGTTTGGGAAGGTCAGAATGAGTGGCAAGTGTATCAGTGGAAGTTCTATCCATTATCTAATGTTCATGTCGTGCAAACTTGATCTGGAGTGTATATTTATATGTTTTCCGATTTGCGGTACCCACTTTCTGTGAAGATGATGGAGCAAATGCTGTTTCATAAGTTGGTAATTTCTACTGCTCCCGTGGGTAATGATATGCTCAACGCAGAGCAATTGGTTAAGCGCATTAAGAACAAACTAATTGAGGTCACTGCTGATGTGTCTTCATAACTTTGGCATGTTGTTATATCTATTTTTTAATTCTTATCTTTTATTTTGTTGTGTTTAAAAAAAATAAAAAAATAATAAAAAAATGTTTTTCCTTTGTATATATTGCTTGTCTACTAACTTTCATCTCCGAGGATCATGTTGTGCAGTTTTGTATTGTCCCACCTATGGTTCTTAACTCACCATGTCTTAAGTGACAAAGAGTTAACTCACCATGGGGGTACGGCTCTGGTGGGAGTTCTCAAATCCGTTGATACTTGCTGATTTACTAACAATCAGAGGGTTATCCATGTACCCTGGTCTCACACACCAAACATTGGCTACTTCATGAGCAAACGGCTCTGGTAAAGAGATATCAAATCTGTTGGATGGTTGACAATTTGCCAATAAATTGTATGGTGCTCAACTCACCATGTCCTAATAGATGAAGAGTTGGCTAGCCCACAAGTTCATGGCTTGTGGTAAAGGCGGTGGAATACCATGGCTAGTCCTGAGTTAACGGCTTCAGGTAAAGACAATCCAAATCTGTTGATGGCCTTGATTGTTTGCCAAAAACCATTAGGGTTTTTCAACACGCCATTGATTCACGTTCTAAGTGTTGGACTGGTTCTTGGTTCACCAAGGTGATGTCATGATTCCACTTAAGAACCAACTAGCCCAAGAGTGAGTAGCTACTTGGTAAAGGCTTATCAAATCTACTCAGGTTACTGTTGTTGCTGGATCCTGATGCTGCTGATATAGGAGTTGCTGATGGATCTGTGATCATCATTTCTGGTACTGGTGATTCTAGGTGTTCCTGCTGGTTCTTTCTATTGCTTCAGTTGCTATGGACTTCAATCCTCTTGCTCTTTCAAGATCTATCTGGAAACTTGAAGTTAACGTAGTCAAATTCAAGTTTAGGGGAGGATTGTTAGGAATTATTGTAACAGTATGGTTCCTGATGATAAGGGTTCTCGCTGATAGTTATTTATGTTTACGATAGTGCAGTAACTGCTTATAGATAGTTTTGTTTCTGCGGATAGTAGTATCCGTAATTAGTTAGGATATGCATGAGTTATTTTAGGAAGAGATAATGCATATCTTTTACGTGTTTTGTAAGCTGCAGAATTAGGGTTTCTGGTAGTATAAAAGAAACCTGCGGCTAGGGTTTATGTACACCTTTCAATAACATTATTAGTGAATCAATATAGATCCATAGAGGATCAAGTATTTTGTGTTTATGGTCTTCTTAACCCTTGTGTTCATATTCCGCGTGGACATAAGTTTAATAGAGGTTCTCTATAGTTTGCTTGTGATTACACAGGTTTACTATCAGTTCATCAAGACTTTTAGGTTGCCTGTGTAAACCTGTGTAAACCTGAAACCCTTGGATCTATATTGATTCACTAATAATGTCTTGCTAAAGACTCCGAAGCCTCAAAAGAAAAGAAAGAGAAGCACAAATCTATTGCTAAAAGCCAAGAAGGTCTCAAGCGATGAAGAAACCTCATCTTCGGAAAGTGAGGACGAAGAGTATGAAATGGCGGTACGAGATTTCAAGAAGTTCTTTCGGAGAAAAGGAAGATATGCCAAGAAACCATATGACGACAAGAAGGGGTTCCGGAAAGGCAAAGACGACAAGAAAGTAAAGGACGAATGTACATGTTTTAAATGCGGGGATCCTAATCACTTCATTAGTGAGTGTCCCAAACTTGACAAACAAAAGACGTTCGTAAGTGGCTCGTGGGGAATGAGTGAGGAGGAGAATGAATAAATTTGTCTCATGGCAAAAGACTCAAACGAGGTATGTTCCGAATCTCAATATTATAGTAGTTCATCATTTGATGGTGAATCCTTACATCGTGAATATGATAAGCTTTGCAAAATTAGTCTAAAATTAATTAACAAAATAAGATTTTGAAAAACAAAAATGAACGTTTAGAAAAGGAAATTCTTGATCTAAAAGATAAATTAAAACGTTCAGAAAAGGGAAAGGAAGTAGATAGTGAATGTGAGCTTTGTGTTCAACTTCAAACATTAGTTGACCATCTTGATTCTAAGATTGCCAGAATAAGTACTAATACTCTTGATAAAATACTTGATAATGTTAAAACGGGAAATAATCAAAAGGGTTTAGGTATTCAAAAACACATTGCGTCGACTAGCGAGATTAAAGAAACACAGTTCGTTAAAGCAAGGGAAAAACAGGCTATTGTAGTCAAGGATCCCACGAATCCCTTGAAAAAGCAACCGTCTAGTGTAAATCCAGGGATCCGTAGGTCTGTTCCAGCAAACAGTAGAAATAACGCAACCACATCATCTAGAACCGACTTTGTTATAGTTAACAAGAAGAAACCGACCCATGTTACTGTTAGAAATGTCAAACAACCACCTCCACTAAACAAAATCAAAGCTTTATGAAAAACAAAGGCCCATCATTTTCTAAACCAAACACAAATATAAGAAGACCAAATAATGTTTATCCTAGAAGTAATCATCATTAAATGGGATAGAATCCTAATGCACAAAACGGTTTTCCATTTCAAAACTTTACACCTTGGAATGCTTTCTCACCTTTTTCATATATGCCTCACATGAATGAAATGTATAACACCAATGGACCCATGAACAAATGGGGACTAAACTTTTGAGTTAATTGTTTTCCTAGGTGTGCCTAAAGGTTGACTTAGATCTTGGCGAATGGATCAAGGATGGCGGGTGCACGAGACATATGACCGGTAACAAAGATTTGTTTTCCACTTACAAATCCTTCAATGGAGGAAATGTGGTGTTTGGAAATAGCAAGTGCAAAATCATCGGTAAAGGTACAGTCTCTCACAAATCCTTAACCATTAACGATGTTTGTCACGTAGAAAACCTGAACTTCAATCTACTAAGCATAGGACAAATATGTGATAAAAAGTACAACGTACTTTTTAGTGAAACCGGTAGTAAAATATTGAAAAACGGTATAACTATAGGAAGGGGCATTAGAAAACATGGAGTCTATGTCATTAAAATCGGCAGTGAACCAAAAGACAAACTTTGTCTTACTTCTATGGATGATACTTCGAACTTATGACATCGAAGATTGGGTCACGCCAATATGCGACTTCTTCAATCGCTATCATCCAAAGAACTAGTAAGAAAACTGATAAGGTTTTAAAATGTACCTTTTTGGGGGGTCGTTTAAGCCCTTATTTGATCACTTTTGTATCCTTTATTACTTAATATCGTTCCTTTTCACTTTTTAGGTCTCTTGAAGGCAAATTGCTGGAATGGCATTTATTTGGACGAAAAGGCGCGGATATACGAAGAAAATGGCCAAAGTCAAGAATCGAGCCACTCAAACTGCAGAAATACAAGGGGACGGCGTCATGTTCTACAAGTGACAGCGTCAGGTGTTATTTGTGACGCCGTCAAACCACTTTTGTGACGATACAGTAGCCAAATTTCTTATTTTCAAGTGACGGTGTCAGGCTTTAAAAGAGTAGGTCGTCGCAACTCAGACGACCTACATTTGATCCAGACGGCGTCAGATACTGAAGGGGACGGCGTCACAAGCATAAGGTGACGCCGTCGCAAGACTAACGTGGCCAAGACGAAACCCTAATGACGGTGACCCGACGACGTCATAATTCATAAAGTGACGCTGTCGCAATTGTAATCTTATATATAGAATCCGAATTTTTTAGTTTTCAGTGTGTAGTCTTTTGGAGTAAAAACCTAAACCGAACCAAGGTTGTCTTGTACAGTATTTTAGGGTTCCAAACCCTATCTTACACCAAGATAAGTGTTTTACTTCATTAACTCAGTTATATCTTCAATTATTTGTGTGTATGCTTGCATGTTCTCCATATCCGGCTAATTTATTTGTGTGTTTGCTTACGGAATATGAAACTTAATTATTGAATATTGATTGGTTGTCTCTTATCTTAATTGTTAATGATCTAGTAATGCGATAGGTCATTCCTTGTGTAGTTAATGCTTGATTAATCTTTGTGAACCTTAGACTATAACGCCTAGAGTAGTTGTAGGCTAAACCATCCAAAGAGTACCTTAGAGTTAGAGTCTATAATTCCTAGAGATTTTGTAGACTAGACCCTTTGGTAGTTTCAAAGAGTTAGGGACAAACGCATACCCTACGACTTTAGACACACAACGCGATTAAGAATAAGGACGTGACAATTCAACCATCAATAGGAGATAATTAAGGAGTAAGAAAACCTAAGTAAACACATCTTTAAACCATCATACGAGCACACAATAATTAGACATAGACTACATACACCTTAGATTAGATAATTAGACAAGTAGAGTAATCGGTAGAAATACCAACCCCCAAATCCAAACCCCGAGATTCGTACCTTTCCATTTCCTAAAAAAACATAAAAAGATAAAACAATAATCTTCCTCAACCCCAACCTTAGCGTAGTAACTTCTCACTAGCATTCCTATTCCCCTAGAGAACGATATCAATACCCGTGGCTTACCCTAATACTACACTACAACGATTAGGTTCACTGCCTAGGGTGTTATAAAACTTGCTCAAAGAAAAGGAAGTTCCTTTGACCCCGAACGACGCGTGTAGCGTTATCAAAACCTACCCAAACTAAAATACGAACATCATTTTTGTGATGCTTGTAACATAGGAAAACAAGTTCATGCTAGTCATAAAGCTAAAAATATGGTTTCTACAACTAAGCGTCAAGAATTACTACATATGGATTTATTTGGTCCATCCGCTATTTAAAGTTACGGAGGTAACTTCTATACTTTGGTTATAGTGGATGATTATTCTAGGTACACATGGACTAAATTTTTTAAGAACAAAACTAAAACGTTCGATTACTTTGAAATATTAAGTAAGAAAATCCAAAGACAACTAGGAAGTCCTATTGTGTGAATTAGAACGGATCATGGTAGGGAATTTGATAATGAAGTGCTATTTGGAGCTATTTTTGATGCTAATGGTATTACTCATAATTTCTTGGCTCCTCGCACTCCAAAATCAAATGGGGTAGTTGAAAAGAAAAATAAAACCCTACAAGAATTGAGTCGCACCATGATTAATGAGCAATCTATTCCTCAAAAATTTTGGTGCAATGCCGTCGAGACATCAACCTATATACTAAACTGAGTGCTAATTAGACCGTTCTTAGGTAAAACTCCATACGAGTTACTACGAGGCAAAAAGCCTTCGTTAGAACACTTTCGAGTCTTTGGTAGTAAATGTTTCATACTTAATACTAAAGATTATTTAACTAAATTTGATCCTAAGTCAACCGAAGGTATCTTCTTAGGATACTCTCCTAATAGTAAAGCATACGTAATACTAAATAAAGAAACCATGAAAGTTGAAGAATCTTTAAACGTAAAATTTGATGAAAGTCCACCTAAAACTACCCTACCTCTTGTCGACGATGAGTTAAATGAAAGTGAAGTCCTAGAAATCAAGGAAAATATAAATAAAGAAGATGAAACATTAAACAATGAAATCATCAATATTAAAGTGTATAAAGATCATCCCGTAGAAAAAGTTATAGGAAAGTTAAATGAAAGAACCTTAAGATCTCAAGTCCAAAACCAAAGTAGTTTATTTTGTTTTGTCTCAACCATAAAACCTAAAAACACGCAAGAAGCCATAAAAGATGAAAGTTGGGTAATGGCTATGCAAGAAGAGTTGAATCAATTTGTTTCTAACAATGTTTGGACACTTGTTCCTCTACATAAGAACCAAACCATAATCGGAACAAAATGGGTATATAAAAACAAGTTAGATGCAAACGGTGTCGTGTCTAGAAATAAAGCTAGACTTGTTGCTCAAGGGTATAACCAACAAGAAGGCACAGACTTTGATGAGACCTATACTCCCGTAGCTAGATTAGAGACTGTAAGAATACTTCTTCTTATGCTTGTGCTCATGATCTTAAGCTTTTTCAAATGGATGTTAAAAGTGCTTTTCTAAATGGTTTTATTAATGAAGAAGTTTATGTAGCTCAACCTCCGGGCTTTATCGATTTCGAAAAACCTAATCACGTGTACAAACTAAAGAAAGCTCTTTACGGTCTTAAACAAGCCCCAAAGGCTTGGTATGATAGACTCAAATAATTTTTAATCAAAAAAGACTATACCATGGGGTTAGTTGACAATACACTTTTCACAAAGAAAAAGGACTCACATATAATTATTGTTCAAATATACGTGGACGATATTATATTCGGATCGACTTGTCAAGACATGTGTGATGACTTTTCAAAAACCATGCATGATGAGTTTGAAATGAGGAGAATTAAGTTTCTTTCTTAGTCTACAAATCAAACAACTAGAAGATGGTATCTTCTTTAATCAATCCAAATACATAAACGAAATGCTAAAGAAATTTGGATTAGAAGAGTCAAAACCTATAAAAACACCAGTGTCATCCTATACCAAACTCACCAAAGATGAAGACGGTGAATCCGTTGATAACACAAAATACCACGGCATGATTGGTAGTCTTCTCTACCTTATGACTAGTCGGCCGAATAGTGTATGTCTATGTGCTAGGTTTCAAGAAAACCCTAAAACTTCACACCTAGAAGCCGTCAAAAGAATATTTAGATATATTAAGGGTACTACTCAATTGGGATTATGGTATCCTAAGGGAACGGGGGTAGAAACAATTGTATATGCGGATTCTGACCATGCAGGTGATTATGTTGACCGAAAAAGTACAAGTGGTGTATGTACTTTTATGGGGTGTTGTTTAACATCTTGGTTCTCGAAGAAGCAAACGGCATTGGCCATATCAACAACCGAGGCCGAATATGTCTCAGCCGGCAAAGCATGCCAACAAGCACTATGGATGAAACAAGCGTTTGTTGACTACGACATCCATCTAAGTGACATAGCCATTTTATGCGACAACAAAGGTGCTATTGACTTAAGCAAAAATCCAGTGTTGCATTCTCGTACCAAGCATATAGAGATCCGTCATCACTTCTTAAGAGACAATGTTCAAAAGGGGAACATTTCTATTAAGAAACTTCATCCGAAGACAACATAGCCGACGTCCTCACCAAACCGTTGAAGCGGGAACAATTCAACTTGCTTCGTCTTGGTCTTGGTCTTATGGAACAATCGTGAAGAATTATTTTCATTCTACAAGGTATGTAAACGTTTGCTTTACCTTCTTTTCTGAGTCTAGGATCTCTATTTCGCATACAACTCACAAACAATATGGAGATTTATTTTCAAAACTCAAGATAAATTTTTTTAAGAAATTTTTCGAAACTCTTTCTAAAAGGATACTTCTCCCCGTATCATTTTTCTCAAATCACTCTCACGTCTAGGAAAAACTTTTTCTTTCATTCTTAATACAATGTAAAAACCTTTTAATTGCATCTCATGTCTTTTAAATGCTAAAGGGAATACATAACTAATATGTGTTTTCGGGTACATTCAATTAAGCAAAAATGAATTAAGGAGCACTCGGGTTATCTCACATAAATATATATATGCTTTTTTTACTTCTTTGTTTATTTTTGTTTTCTTCTTTTAAAAAAGGAGTCGAGATAAACACAACTCCAAATGGTTTGCATATAGGCACACACTAGGCACTATTGTTTCCAAAATGAAAAATTTGAGCTGCCTGAGAACACCAGTTCCACGAATCCCAGCTTTTACGCTGGACGGATCTCTAAAAGGTCGGATCCGTGGTAACTGTGCCACAGAAGCAAAGTTTTTCTCTTATTTTTCTCAATTTGGTTAGAAACTTTCATATTTTCAACATTTTAGCTTTTTCACTAATGAATATGTTACTTAATGCTTGTGTTCTCATGATCTCATGCCTTAAATTCATATCTAATCATTAGATTATAGTCCACATTTTGGTTTTAGCATTCATTGCAATGCATTATTTGCTCTATAAATAAGGTTCGAAAATGCTTGTATATCCATCACTCTCAACCTCACACACAATCATCATCATGGCATCCAAAAGATCCTCAAACATTGTTGAACCATCTAGTGAAAGCAATCCTTTTCAAGAAATCTAAAACTTCATCCTACCACCTTCCGTAGTGCCACCACCAACCAAATCTAGGAGAACCGCACGGATTAGCATCCGGCCTTGTTTCTTAGCTAAACCTTTGTCAAAAAGCCCATCACCAACTACTAACTCTCCACCAAATGACTACATTGTAGCACCTCCATCATCTCCCACAAGCTCATCACCACATTCACTTAACGAGTCTCTACATAACACTCAAGTCACTCTAGCGGAACTCCTTATGTAGGATCGTATAATGTATGTTGTTTAGATGATTCAGGTGGTCTAGGATTATGATTAAACAAGTGAGCCATTTTAGAGAGTTGAAGAGAGGAGAGGGTGTTTCTAGAGAGAGAGATAAAACACAAAATGCAAGGTTAGATTAATGAGAAGCACCACCCTTCCCTTAGAGGGAAGGGTATTTATAGTTACAAACTAAACGCCCTCCTGACGGGCGGTGGATCAGGCATACAGTGGGTAAAGACCCGTCCTTCCTCCACGTTGTTGCTCTAAACTAAACTATGCTGATAACTAACTAATAAACAAGTAAATAACGATATGTCTACGAGCTAACATATGCTAGACTATAGATGGGGTGACCGACACTTCACTATGGAATTTCCAATTCCTAACAATCTCCCCCTAATGGAGGTCACCCCATGATTTACATCTCGAATCCTAGCATTCTATTTTAACTTCAGTCTTGAGCTCGTAAACTTTAATTCTTCAACTTCCGCATCTTTGTGCTTAAGTAGTGACTCTTCATAGTCCGCATAGTTTTGTACTTTCAAAGGAGGTCTTTGAACTGATCCACATCTTTGATGGTCTTCGAGCTTTCTTTGAGATCATCAGCCACAGCAAATCTCTGGATCACCTTTTATTGTGTTGCCATCATGTGATTTTGTGACTTTTGGACCGACATGCTCACACTTTCAGGATCATGACATCTTTCCATCAGAGTAGCGGAAGCTTTACTGGTTCATGATATTTTCAGCAGCGTCGCAGAAGAATAGTATAAAAATATCAGAGCCAGGTTATGTAGATATGCACTAGTCATGATTTCTTCAATTAAGTGTGGATGCTGTGAGCATGTGGCTTTGGATTGACTTCTCAATTCTGATCAGTTGCAACCATCCAAATGTACCTGCAAACAACAGTTAGCAATAAAGCACACGAAAGTGTCTTTGATCACTTTCGTTGAATTGAGGTACACGGCCTACGGTTCCCCGTTGATCAATACAAGTACTGCCTGTGATCAGGTATAATTCCGAAGAATCTCCTTGACAGGGTTTCGCAGCTGTTCTAGTTGTTCTCAAACCGGAACGTCTCAAAGAAGACAACATGGAATGAGTGAACTAGCAAATTGAGATTTATTGATTGATGAAAAATTGATTTGAAAAACAATCGCGTATTGCTTAGAAGAAAGAGTTTTGCAATACGATGAAGGTTTTATGAGAAAGATCAATTTTCAATCAAAAATAACTTTTGTATTTGAAAGAGAATACACATTCGATGTGCTATAGAAAAGAAGAAATTTGCACACCGAACGGTTTTTCCAAAAGTATTTTTTCAATCAGAGATACTTTTTTTGTTTGTAAACATGAGTACACATTCGACGTGCTAGAGAAAAGAAGGTTTGCACATCAAACAGTTTTTCCAAAAGTATTCATCAATTCCAATCCTAGACCAAGGTTGATTCAAGAGTGAATCGCCCCATCGTTTCTGTCCAGTTGTCACAAGCTTGATCTTTAGAAAAGATCTCACATGTCACCCACCAAGAGCTTGTTTGATGTTGGCTCTAGAAGGATTTCCATCTTCAGCGTGAATATTATGCATATCACTCGGATGTTCTGGCAATACCACAAGGATAATGCGTAGGACTCTTAATATATTCTTACTTTCCTCATTGTGTGAAACAACAAGTCTTCATTAATTTAGTGTCCTAATGAGATATTGTGGACTATCTCTTGGCTCTAGACTCAATTGTGCACATTTGGTTCCTATGCCAGAGACTAGGGAGAGGGTCTCCTTCTTCAATATCAACAATCTCTAAGAGAAAGTCGATAGATTATGTAGGTTCCCCATGAGAGTGAAACAAGACCTTTTAAGAGAACTTGAGTAGCTTGGGAAGTTTAGGTACAGTGCGTCACTGGGTCCATGACGTATTGTCTTCAATACCGGCGTTACCTTGGTAACCACCAGTAGCATATGTATTGAACCCGGTTTCTGCCCTAAGGTTGAATTATTGGAGGGCTATCTCTTTTCATCCTTTTCACATTTAATTCTTTTTCATTCTTCAACCCCTTCAGTGCTTACCGAGACTTCATAACTAGAACCTTGTTGGGTTTATTCCAATTCTAGCTCTATCTCAGTCCGCATTCTTCCCATATCTCACTTTTCTCCTTTTTTCATCATACCTAAGGACTTCTACACTATCTAGCGGATTGTCCTTGGGTAGATCCCTCCGACTCTGGTGGGATCGTGGGAACGAATACCTAACCTAACCATCCTTATAACACCATGCATAAAGTAAATTGGTCGGTATTTTGGTATTGTTCATTCCTTCTCGAAACCAATTAAAATCATTTGGAAAATCAATCAAGGTACTTGTGATATATAATCAAAACATTTTGTACCTTAATTGTTTTTTATCATTTACAAATTCTCCCCCTCAACATGTGCATATGATTTTGAAATTGTTTCGCACATGGAGGCAAGAGTTCTTTGAAATATATTCTTGATCACAATTTCCATGGAAAAAGCCATTTGATTTTCTTTGGTAAAATCTCCCCCTCAATATGTGCATAGGATATTTGAAATCATTTTATCACCAGAGGAAAGAGTTCTTTTGAAGCACATCCACGATCACAAAAGCCATTAAGAAACCATTAGAAAATCAATCAAGGTACTTTATGTTGAAACATAGAAATCTTTGTACCTTGAAAGTTTATTTTCTTTTTGAAATGCTCCCCCTCAATATGTGCTTCGAGATTCGAAAGCGTTTAGCACATATGGGAGAGCAGCCTGAACATTTGAATCAAAATGATCACCTTATATCAAATTTCATTATTAAATCACAAATTCTCCCCCGATCAAAAATATCAAACCCTTTGAGATTTTGGATCCCAAGTGATTTAATAAGGTTTAGAAAACATGGGAGAATATGTGGCCTTGTTTAAATACTCTTCTGGTTTTTGGTTAAATGCTCCTCCTCAATCATGTGCATTATGTTTTTGAAATCGTTTGGCACATGAAGGAAGGAGTGATTTTGAAACAATTACCATTTAAACATATTTGAGATTTAAATCACGATCTCTCCCCCGATCAAAAACTTCAAACCAATTGAGATTTTGGATCCCAATTGATTTAAATCATTTAGAAAATTTTGGGGAAAGACGTGGCTTGATTTAATTTTGAAAAATGACTGATAGTGAACAGTTTTAGACATTAAAGATTGTTAGTGTCAGGTATGATAGTTTTTAAGAGATCTTTAAGTAAAATAAAACAATTTCACAATCAAACAAGAACAGAAAATATTTCATTTTGAAAGATCATTGAGTTTTAAAGAAAATTATACCCTGACATAACATTAAATCTTTAGATCACCACTTTATTTTGTACAAACCGGACTTTTATGAAGAAATATCGTTTGAAAATATTTTAATTTAAATCACTCTCCCCCTTAATCAATGACAGTAGTCGTTGATTGAGTGACTTAAGTTTTGATAAAATGAAGTCCGGTGATTTTTAAAATTTAGTTCAATTTATTTTCAAACAAATATTTTTCCATTTTCAAAAACAATATTTCAAAATTGTTGGAAAAAATGGTATCATCCACTACTTGTCCTGCACAAGATGCGTTAGATGGAGTAGAACACATGTTGCTTCTGTTGTTGCTGAAAGAATGAAATAAAACTGTCTGCAGAAGCAGTGAGACCTTTGAAGTTGCATCTATCGTGCCAACAATCCATAGAGAGATCTGATTAAGCTTCGTTTCTTATTTTGTCGACTTCAAGAAATAGTTACCCTTTCCTTTTGGCATCCAATCTTCTTCATTAGTGGGATCCGGATAGGGAACATTCTTATGAACCATGATATCTGCATACGTTAGTGGACATACAAACAGATATATGGTGGTCAACATCACCCAAACAGCAATCGACTAATTAAAGTCAATCCAACATGTCAATCAGAACATAAGGCATGGGAATAATGTTTTCATCAAACTATAATCATCTAATCTTAACAATCACATCCTAGATTCCTAGTCCTTCAACATAGGCAATTATCTTTTTTCAGTTAAGCACATAGGATGATTATATAAGTCCGTTAGATGATATAAATTTGAAAACATTCTCCCCCTCAATCAATGACTCATTTCATAAAAAGTTTTAAATAAGCTGAAGTCATTGATTGAGTTTTGCAAATTTGTGAAAACTTGATTCTGATTGATTTTCAAGCAACTCATTTTCCACCATTTTTTGAACAACAAACATTTTTCTAAAGAATTTTGAGAAGGAAAAACATTTGTGTAGGAACAGCAGTCTTTTTGACGACATGCTTTCCTCATTTTGTTTTAGGATAAGTGCACGAGATTTTTGAAAATTGGTTTAGCGCAGCACTTTCCTTCTTTGAAAGGCGGGTTGCTATTGGAAATAATAGCAAGCCATGGTTTAAGCACGGGTTACAGTATGAAGTAACTGCAAGCCATATTTTGAGACATGTTTTGGAAAAGAATATTTACACCTCCTGCTTGAACTTCATCTATGGTCCCGTGCCATTATTGAATGACATTTTTAAAACCGTAGATGTTATCGATACCAGAAGACATGTCTTGAGAAAACATATTTTTGGTATTTTTCAAGTTTCCTGATTTTTATGGGTTTTTGTTTGTGTTGATCCCAGTTGAGCAAACGATCTAATATAGAAACTAACTTAGAATAAAAGCTTATTAAGTATTACGCGGAATTTAACACTTAATCTTAAGAAGAAGAACAGTAAACATTCAACACCTCAATATTATTTATTAATACGAATACTCTTACAGTATTAGAGTTTTGCAACCTTGAAGTGTATCAACCTTAGATATAAAACTTACGTATATCTAATCTAACCTAGGACCTCCTTTTATAGACTAAGGAGTCCTTTACATTATACAATACGTAACCTACAAGATAAATATCTTTTCCATATTTATCTAATACAATAAACTAAACCAACTATATAAGACTAGCAGTGGTTACATATCAATATCAGTGGTTACACAATACTACTAGCCGCGGTTTGTCTTCATCAGCGGTTACATTCTTCTGTCCGTGGTTCCAGCACTTAGAGTAATTCTTGATTCAAGGAACCTAAAACCCAACAATCATCCCCTAAACTTGATACATTCTAACAGAATTCTCAAGTTTCCTTTAAGCTCAAAACATCTGAATTGGAGGATGTAGCCAAACACTTACTAGATTTAAGAATTTTCTCATATTTCAACAACAAATCGTAAGCTTGACCATCATAAGGTAACAGCATCTTGATAATACCAGGCTTCAACATCGAGCAATAATTCCGGATACTTATTCAACTGAGGATAATCACCTTCTACAAGCATGTGAATAACTTTTCCCGAAACAGTTAAAACATGAACTCCACAAGTTTGATATAAAAACCATCTTGTTACAGTACCATTGTAGAGTACTTTCCACTCAGGTTCATCATGAGTTGGTTCAAATAAAATCTTCAAATTATAATAGACCAGTCTCTCATGATAATCATTTGGATGTACTTCACCAAACTTATTCTTATAAAGTATCCAAAGATTCATCAAATCATCTCTTTCAAAATACTGAAGCATTTGTGAAAATTTATTATACTCATAAACTTCATTGTTGAGTCTTTGAATTTTCCAAACTCCTTCACTTCCATCTTTAAGCTTAAACTCATAAGAAACAATTTGATTAACATCTTCAACTACTTTCAATCTTTTAGAATCAGATGTCTCTTGAATCTCAGATTTTCTCTTTCTTTTACTTTGAATCCACTCTTCATCCTTTTTAATCCACTCTTCTTCCTTTTTAGAATTCATTGGACAAAAATCATCATTATTAATCCTCATACATCTCTCATAAAGCTCATAAATTCTTTCAAATGAACACCTATTAAGATTATCAGGAACATGTATGCCTGAATTCTTAATAATCTTCATCAATACATTCCTCATTTGTGCAATTGAAGGAGGTTTCTTTCTTATAACTTGCTTCCTTTCTTTACCAACCTTCCTTGCCCATTCACCCAAAAGTCTAGCTTTTTCCTCATCATCCAACAAAGCCCATTCTTGTGCAGTATACTCATCACTTATTAATTCTGAAGCTTGAAGATAATTTTGTGATTCATACCATGTAGCTAACCATCTCTGACTAGCTTCCTCTTCATCTTGCTTTCTTTTCTCTAAAGCTGCTTGTTCTTCAGCTACCATGTTCTTTGCATACTCTGCATCATAAGCTTCTTGTTCTGGTTTAGATTTAAACTTCAGTTCTGGTACTGCAACACCTTTACCTTTTCCAATATCAGATTGAACCACTTTCTTCTTCAAAGATTCACCAATAACTAAACTTTTTCCTTTGGGTTTAGTTGCAGTAGATTGAACAGATAAAACAGGTGCAATGATAGATGTAGAAATAGATGAAGTTTTGCTTAGATTTATCAATGTACTTGCAGCTTCTTTCTCAACTTCTTTAGACTTAGGTGGTGATACAGAAAGAGTTGTGACAATAGTGGAAGTGGTTATGATAGCAGTGGGTATGATTGCCATGTTTGAAACTGCAGCAGTGGTTACAAGAGTTCTAACCGTGGTTTCAGACATACCATCAGTGTTTGTGTCCTGCACTACATCTTCTACAACATTCTTCACATTTTCAAGAACTGCCTCATTCCCATCTTTATCAAATACCAAAAATGCTTGATCTCCACTATCAACATCTTCTTCCATAGGTACATCAACGACCTCCCTGAATTCTTGCCTTCACTCCTCCCTGTTTGGATACATTCTCCACATTCAGTCGGACGAGGAGTCCACCTTCTTTTTCTTTCTTCGCATAGCTTTCAAAACGGCAACCCCAGGTCGTCTTACTTTTTCCAAAACCAACACTTTGTGCTTCAATCTCCTAATATCCTTACCCTGAAACACGGCCAACTCTTGAAGATTTAAGATTGTTTCCTCCATCTTGGTACATTTAGCCGTCAATTCATTTAACTGTTCAAGAATATCCTCCCCACTTCGACCTGTGTGAACTGGTCCGAGAGGTGGTTCATTGGAAAAATCATCATGTACCAGCTGAGGATCCGTCAATTCATGTTCATGTTCCAAACTATCCTCATCACTTCGAGCTATGTTAACTGCTCCGAGAGGTGAATCCTTGGATATAGTAAACATATCATCAGACCTAGCCTGAACAGTTATGCACCCTGTAGTAGCCAATTGGCTAGGGATTCCTCCACCTGTGTTAAGTTCCAAGGAACTCTCCACATTAGTAGTTGCCAAAGGTTGGGTTTTATTGATGTTTCCACTATCCTGATCAGCATCTAAGCATGAATCAGTAGTGGAAGCCCTTCCAATCATATCACCTCCACCACCTGTGACAGCCTCAATAGCAACACCACTAGCACTAGCCTGAGGTAGCTGAGTGCCCTTCATTCTTCTAGTCCATACAATTGGTGTAACAGTGGTTTGAGTTTGACTAGAAGTGGGTTGAGATACACTATCAGTGTTTACAAGTGTACTATCAGTGGGTTCAGATGTACTAGCAGTGGGTTCAGTGACTATAGGGTGAGATACAAGACCTTCATCAAACTCATGATCAGTAGGCAAAGTAAGCATATGAGTAAATAAAGGAACATCAATAATTTGTACATCTTGTGGCTGATTCCTCACATGTGCAAAAACCTTAGGAAGCATATGATGTACTTCATACTCCTTAGTATGCTCAACAGGCTCCTCTATTTGACTTTCCACAATCAGTTGAACAAACCTAGGATATAAATAGTATTTACCCTTCTTCTTAATGTTTTGTACTAGCCCCTCATATATCATCCTAGACCAATTGAACTTTCTTCCATCAGACAAACAAATAATAGCAGTAGCAATTTTGGAAAAAAGTCATTAAACCCTGTGATCTTATTACTCATACACATCAATAAGGTATGAATAAGAAACATCCATTGTTTTGAAAACAAACTCTTAAAATATTGTACCTTATCACCTCTGTGGGTATAACCTAACCTTCCCAAACCAGCAACAATCTCAACATCTGAAAGATTATCAATACCATTAGCATCATCAAATTTTAAAACATCCCTAATAATCTCCTCGGTAACAAAAATAGCATGCTCATCCACAACAGTGCTAAACACTTCGACTCCATCAACCTTTTCAAACTTAGCATTCCTCCAGAACTGATGGATGTAGGCTTTAAAAATGGTTGGTGTGACAGTTAAGGCATAGTGAATAGGACTGTGAACAAGGAAATCAATCATTTGATGAAACCCTTCAGATCGATCATTCTTGGTGAGAATAGCAACAAGGTTATGTGTAGTGGAATACTTTTCAGCCATTGTGATTAATGATGGGTATGATGTGGGTTTTGTAAATTATGCAAAGATAAGTGATTAGGGTTAATGTTGAGCGCCAATTGAAAGTGGTTTGAAGATCAAATAAATGATCCATCCATGATTTGGGGGAAATAATATACTTTTGCGAAAGTTACCAATCAGTCCCTGTAGTATCCAACACTAATCAAAATTCTATCCGCGGTTGCAGAACAGCTATCCGCGTTTAGACACACACCATCCGTGGATACATAGTAGCACTTCAACCAAACGTCCAAGAGTTATAGCAAGTAAATCTGTGTCATAATAAGAGAGATCTCACAAAAATATGAAGGATTACACAATTTTTTTTTAAATCAAACACAAGCAGCTAACACACCAGCTCCTATGTACACAAATCCTTCATACCTGCAAGACAAAAACACAAAACAAACACAGAGAAGAAGGTCATGGTTGTCAGTGGTTAGAAAGAGCTAGAAGTGGTTCCAAATAACCTATCCGTGGTTTAGAATAGGTAAGTCAATATGGTCAACTTCTAAGATTAATATTAGTCCAACACCCAAGAATCTCATTAACTCCTCAACCACATTTAACCTGCCCCTCATTTACTTCCATAACCCATAACTCTGCTTATATAAAGAACCTAAATCTCATATAACGCACACACCAATTAAAATCAAAACCCTAATTTCTCCACAATCCACAATCAACTTCAATCACCATGTGGAACCCCAGTTGGAATAAACCAGAGGTTGTTGATCTAACATCCTCCTCCTCATCATCATCATCATCAAGTGAAGAAACAAATCCATGGCATTTTTACATTCCTCCACAAGAACCAAGACCAAGAAAATCCCCATTTCTTCCATCATCTGAAGATGATAGTGTGGTGGATCCAAGTAAGGCATCTGAGGACTCTGAAGACACCTCAAAGAAGAGAACTTCAAACCCCCAACCTTCATCATCCCAACCCCAACCAAGACCACGAGCAAGAAACCCACCACTCCCAAAGGACAGAGAGGTGGTTCTTGGTCTTCCTGCACCAAGTTGTGGTGCTTCTTCACATATCGTAAGGGGGAAGGGAAAAAGGAAAATGGAATGATGCTTTTTGGTGAAACCAGTAGATGCAAGTATGATATGACTATGTCCTTTGTGCTTCATCTACTGTATTCATCTTCATCATCTTCGTTTTCATCAATCCATCCTTCCCATTTTGATCCTTAGCTTATCATGCATATCCAACAACTGAGGATAGTAGTAGGAAATCATGTATAGAAGTAGTCTTTTAATTTGCACTTGAAGTTGCATTGTAAGCTGTAAGTTGTAAACTGTTTTGATGAATGAATGAACTAGTAACTTCAATACTTCTTTAGCTTCTATAATGAACTTTCTTGTATCTGCAAAATGGTTAGTGGAAACACAGAACAACAAGCAGTGGTTTGAACCAAACTATCAGTGGTTAGAAACAAGAATAGCAAAACTAAGATTACATAATAACAGTCCAATACTTATACAAACTGGTACCAAACAATTTGAGAGTTTAGAGATTTATCATTCCAATACTAACAACAAGGTACTGAAATCTTCCCACATCAAAAGCTTTAGTGAGAAGATCAGCAACATTGAAATCAGTGTGGATTTTTACCATTTGAATCAGTCTTTTCTCATTACAATCTCTAATAAAATGATGCCTTGTCTCAATATGTTTAGTTCTAGAATGTAAAACCAGATTTTTAATGATGCAAATTGTACTGTTATTATCAATGTAAATCTTAGTATGCATAAAATTGTACCCAAAATCCAGCAATTGATTATGAATCCAAAGAACTTGACCACAGCAACTAGCAGCAGCCACATATTCAGCTTCAGTTGTAGAATTTGCCATAATAGTTTGCTTTTTACACTGCCATGAAATAAGTCTGCTTCCCAAAAATTGACATCCTCCAGTAGTAGACTTCCTATCCAAAACTAGCACCAGCATAGTCACTATCTGTGTAGGCCACCAAATCAAAAGGAGAATCCTTGGAGTACCAAAGGCCCAGCTTAGGATGACCTTTAAGATACCTAAAGATCCTCTTAACAGCATTCATGTGTGAGGTATTAGGTGTGACTTGAAATCTGGCACACACATATACTGAGAACATAATATCGGCCTAGATGCGATGAGATACATCAAAGATCCAATCATGGACCTGTACAACTTTTGATCAACTTTAGGACTTCCATCATCAGGTAGCAGTGGTTTCTGAGTCTCCATTGGTGTACTAGCACTCTTCACATCCTGAAACCCAAACTTCCTCAAAACATCTGCTACATACTTGTCTTGACTAATGAAGATACCATCAGTCCTTTGTTGAACCTGTAGCCCCAAAAAGAAAGTGAGTTCTCCCATTGAACTCATCTAAAACTTATCATGCATAAGCTTCTCAAAATCTTTGCATAGCTCCTTATTGGTTGAGCCAAAGATGATGTCATCAACATAAACCTGAACCAATAAAATATCATCTTTGTGCTTTCTAATGAACAAAGTTTTATTAATCAGTCCTCTTTTAAACCCATTATCAATCAAATAAGTAGACAGGCACTCATACCATGCCCTAGGAGCTTGATGAAAACCATACATAGCCTTCCTCACCCTGTAAACCTTGTCAGGATGATCAGGATCTTCAAAACTAGGAGGTTGACAAACATAAACCTCCTCATCAATTGTGCCATACAAGAATGCACTTTTAACATCCATTTGATACACAACAAAATTCTTGAATGAAGCATAAGCTAAAAACAATCTAATAGCCTCAATTCTTGCAACTGGAGCAAACACTTCATCATAATCCAAGCCTTTAGTTTGTGTGTATCCTTGAGCAACCAACTTTGACTTGTTCCTCACAACAATACCTCTTTCATCTCTTTTGTTTCTGAACACCCATTTTGTCCCAATTGCCCTCTTACCATTTGGAAGATCTACCAATGTCCAAACCTCTTGAAGTTTGAACTGAAGAAGCTCCTCTTGCATTGATTCTACCCAGCCTTCTTCAGATAATGCTTCTTCAACTCTCTTTAGCTCCTTTTGAGACAGAAAACAAGTAAACAGGCAATTTTGCAGATCTTTATGACTGTTTCTTTTGTGAAGTGATCTTGCAACGAACCCATGTTCAGGAAAGGGTTCAGTGTTCTTAACCCTGCTTCTTGTTTGAACTAGAGTATTCAAGTTTCCAAGTATTTGTTCCTTGGGATGAATCTTGTGAATCCTTGTAGTAGTGATTGGACTCTCATGAATGACAGTTTCCAAATTAGACAAATCGGCATTGAAGAAATCATCCATGTCTTCATCATCAGTAGGAGTATCAATTTCAATCAAAGCAGGCATATCAGGATCATGTGGATACTCCTCATCACCAAATAATGGCTTTGCATGTGGTCCAAAGAAAGTACAATCATCAGTACTTACAACTGTGGTTTCACTGATACTAGTAGTGGTAGAAGTTGGCTTATCAGTGTTTGCATTATCTCTATCCGTGCTTACATTTGGCTTAGCAGTGCTTTCAGAATGTTTTTTCTTGTTTTCAATTTCTTCGACCACCACTGAGTTATCCTTTAACAACTCATCCTTATCTTGATGATGATTAACATTGCCTCCAGTATTCAATACATCATCATCAGTGGGACCTTGCTTCTCAATGATGGGTGAGACAGAACTAGCTTTCCACTTTTCAAACAAATAGAACTCTTGAGGAGAATCAGCTTCCTTAGAAATTGCTTCTGCACCAGAATCCTTTTGAGTACACATCAACATTAGTGGAATTTCCTGAAATGATAGGCTCATAATTCATAGATTTGGTTAGCATATCAATGTTAAACAGCCAATCTGGTCCTTTGGTCTCAACACTAGGAGTCTTTTCACTGAATTGAACATGTAAGTTCTCTTCAACAATTTTAGTCCTCCTATTGTATACTCTAAAAGCTTTACTATTAGTAGAATAGCCTAAAAAGTATCTATCATCAGCTTTTTCTTGAAACTTGCCTAGGTAGTCTATGGTATTCAAGATAGTAACAGGACACCCAAAAGGTTTTAGGAAAGCAATCATTGGCTTCCTATCATGTAACAGCTCATAGGGGGTCTTGTTATGAGGCTTTACTACCTTACTTCTATTCTGCACATAACATGCAGTTCCTACAGCTTCAGCCCAAAAGGTAGTTGGTAACTTTGACTTTGACAACATTGTCCTAGCAGCCTCAATTAGTGTCCTATTTTTCCTTTCAGCTACACCATTTTGTTGTGGTGTTCTAGCAACACTAAACTGTCTCTCTATACCTTTAACTACACAAAACTGATTCATCACAACATTCTTAAACTCAGTTCCATTATCACATCTGATTATCTTTACCTTATGATTTACTAGATTTTCTATCTTAGTAATGAAACTCTTGAGGATCTCACTAGTCTCACTCTTAGCAGCAAAAAAGTAAACCCATGAAAATCTACTATAATCATCAGTGATAACTAGGCAATACTGCTTATGGTTCAAACTTTTAACAAAGGTAGGTCCAAATAAGTCCATATGAAGCATAAACAGTGGTTGTGTAATGGTGTTGACAGTTTTGGTCTTACAAGAAGCTCTATGTTGTTTTCCTTTTTGACAGGCCACACACAGTTCCTTACACTCAAAAACCTTAGAAGGTAACCCTCTCACTAAGTTGCCTTTTACCAGATTATTGATTGTTTTGTAATTGAGGTGACCTAATCTTCTATGCCATAACTTAGACTCATCCATAGATGCTTTAGCAAACAAACATGTTAAGGACCTATTTGGAAGGACATCTTTAAAATCAAAACAATATATATTTTCCTTCCTAGGTACCCTAAGTTGTATAAACTTCTCATCAGGCATCTTAAAATCAGGAGACAACACCACACACTCAGTTTCACCAAAAAGTACCCAGTTTTTCTTATCACACATTTGAGAAACACTGAAGAGATTGTAGTTAAGTCCCTGTACCAAATAGACTTTTTCAAACTCTAAATTCCCTGTTCTGATTGTGCCTCTTCCAAGTATCTTTCCTCCCTTTGGATCATTGCCAAATGCCACATATCCTCCATCAAAAGATTCAAAATCTTCGAGGTTGCTCCCATCCCAAGTCATGTGCCCAGTGCAACCACTATCAAAAACTCCTTTGTCTTTTAGCTCATCTTGTAGATTGCCCGACACATGAAATTAAACAAGTTAGTTCCTTTTGTGGACCCAAGCCAATCTGACTTGGGTGCCTGTGCATCAATATAATCAAATTTTTTTAGGTCCATTGATGCACAGTTGACATGATGTAAAACCTTTGTCTTAGGTTTCCATTGCCAACTAGCTGAGGCCTTCTGACATAAAATGATTTCCAACCACTGTATCGGTTATCACCTTTGGAATTTTTAAAACTTCTTTGTTATCTGTGGTGATTTTTGGCTTAGCAGTGGTTTGATTTTGCTTAGCCATGTTTACACTTTGCTTAGCAGTGGTTGGAACCCATTTTGGAGAAGCAGTGACAATTGATTTTGTATTCCCATTCCTCATTAACACTGCTCTAGGAATCATGTTTCTGTTAGGATGAGGGTTTGTTTTCTTTGAAAAGTTTTGGTGATTTACCCTCCTCCAATGAGTCCAAACTTGTGGTCTTGTTTTATAACAATTTCTCTGTAAATGCTCAAAACTACCACATGAAAAACAAGCCTTTTAACACATTGAAACTCATCTCCTAACCTATTTGAAATTAGTCCATTGAAGTTTCTCTGGTTTCCCTTAGGTATATATCTTTTAACTGTTCCTAGGTACTTCCTTGTACTCTACTACTTTCTTAGCAATTTGAGCTCCAAATCTAGGCACAAGGTTGGCTTGCTTAGTATCAACTTTCTTAAGAGTTTCTATCTTATCGGTGTGTTGATAGATCTATCTTCCTCGATGTCGATTCCCAATCTTCAATGATGGGATCATCAGATGACTTATCAGAACCTATCTTAGGTGATTTATTCTTTTTAGTCTCACCTACAGGTTTGTTGAAACTAAATTCACTGCTAAATGAGAGCTCTTTTGGAGGTGGTGCATGTTGCATAAGGGTAGGTGGTGGCATATCATTGTAGCCTAGGCCAGTTCCATCCTTGAACAATTTTTGACCTATTGATTTATTTACTAGATCAGAAGCATATTGTGTTTTAGCAACCCTAACAACATGTTTTTCTTTTTCTTTTAGGGCTTCTACTTTTACACTCTCAGCTTGTTCTAGTTTCTCTTTAAGCATCTTAATCTCCCTATCCTTAAGATTAATTTATCCACCTAGTATATTAATTTTATCAACATACTCAAACTCACATTTGATACAGTAATTAAGCCTCTCTTCCATACTTTCTAGACCAACTCTATAACCTAGGTTGTCCATAGACAGTCTTTCTACTTCTTTTCTGAAACTCTCAGTGATAGCTTTTTGAGATTCTAAGTTATCTTGACAAGACTTAAAAGAACAAATAGACTCATTAGATACCTCAGAATCTGAACCAGAAGATGAAGCATAGGCCATAAGAGCAAAGTTATGCTCTTTTGAAGCTTCACTAGCAAGAAAAGCTGCATTTGGTCCTTCTTCAATTTCATCACTCCAGTCATAATCACCAAGACCATCTTGAGCCACCAATGCTCAAGAAGGAGCAGACTCTTCAGTGGTCTTCTTGATGCCTTCAATCCTCTTAGGTGCTCGACATTCCCTTGCAAAGTGACCCTTCTTCTTGCAGTTAAAGCACTCCATCTTGCTTTTGTCAAATCCAGCTCTTCTTTTACCATCATACTTGACCTGTCTTCCAGTCCTTCTCAAAAACTTCCTTGCTTGTAGAGTCAACATTGCCATTTGCCATTGAAGATTAATCTCCTCAAGATCATCAAGATCAATTTGATCTAGATCTTGATTCAAAACAGTAACACTGGTAGTTAAATCAGCCAGAAAAGCACAAATTGCACCATCACTGACATTATCACTAACAGTAGTATTGTTTGCAATAGCCGTGGTTATACCATAAGCAGCAGTAGATACATCTTGTGAAGTCTTGTGATTAGTTGAAACAAAAGCAAGGTTTTGATTAGATGTAGATGTACCAGCAATGTTGTTCTCAGACTCATAGACCTTCAAGTTGTTGAAGAGATTGTCCAGAGTCATCTTTTCATAGTCATCCTTGTTTCTCCACACAACAGTATGCATAGCCCAGTCAGGTGATAAACTTCTGATGAACTTTAGATTAATATCTTCTTGAGCAACTCTGTAGTCCACTGACTTCAATTGGCTGATAAGCTTTTGAAGTCTGTTATAGGTGCCATCAAGTTTTACTCCACTCAAAGCAGTGAAGTTTTCAAACAGATGCTTGAGCATATTCTTCCTTGATTTCTTTGTGGCTTCATTACCAGCAAACCTTGTCTCAAGAGCATCCAGTAACTCTTTAGCAGACTCATATTGTTCAAAATCCAAAGCATATTCATTAGGTATTCCCATAGAGAGAATACTATGAGCTTTAATCTTCATCTTTCTCTTAGCCTTGTCAATCTCACTAACAATGGCTATTTCTTTGCCATCATCACCCTTCTTAGGAAGAGTATCACCTTTTTCCACAACATCCCAGAGAGCATAATCAATCATGCGAATGTATTGCCTTATTCGCATCCTCCAGATTTGGTACTCACCATGCTTGAGCATGGGCACCTTTGAAGCAATAACCATGTGTGTTTTGTCAGACATCTTATCTTACTTGAACAAAACTTAACTTGACCTCTTCTTGATTATAGTTTCTAGATCACAAGCTCTGATACCACTTGTTGATCCCAGTTGAGCAAACGATCTAATATAAAAACTGACTTAGAATAAAAGCTTATTAAGTATTACGCGGAATTTAACACTTAATCTTAAGAAGAAGAACAGTAAACATTCAACACCTCAATATTATTTATTAATACGAATTCTCTTACAGTATTAGGTTTTTGCAACCTTGAAGTGTATCAACCTTAGATATAAAACTTACGTATATCTAATCTAACCTAGGACCTCCTTTTACAGACTAAGGAGTCCTTTACATTATACAATACGTAACCTACAAGATAAATATCTTTTCCATATTTATCTAATACAATAAACTAAACCGACTATACAAGACTAGCAGTGGTTACATATCAATATCAGTAGTTACACAATACTACTAGCCGCGGTTTGTCTTCATCAGCGGTTACATTCTTCTGTCCGTGGTTATATCAAACCTGTCCGTGGTTCCAGCACTTAGATTAATTCTTGATTCAAGGAACCTAAAACCCAACAGTTTGTTTTATAATTTTCTATTTTCTTTTTGGTGGTTTTATATTTTTGTATTTGGTTTTTGATAAATATATACATATAGAGTAGATGATATAGTTTAGGACGATGATGATACGAGTACCGAGATAAGGATATCGAGCAGCCCCGTTGTAGAAGATAGAAGTCATCATCTCTTAAACATTCACCACCAAAGCTTTCGAAGCTCCTGAACTGAGAGAAATTGAACCATCTGAAAGTGAGACTTTGGCAGCTTCCCCTCAAACCGTAAATCCTTTTGTTGAGCAGATTCGAAGCTCTATTTCAAGCTTGCCTTAGCCAGGTGTACAAAGAAGCACACCATTATCATCGATCTTGCTGCTCTTTTTAAGAATAATCTTTGTGATTCTTCGTTCGAGGTTATATCATCCAATAGAAAAACAGCAATGTATCATCCTACGTTTAAATAATGTTCTCCAATTCCTTTTCCACTGAAGTTTGAAGCGATCCATACCAAAAAGTTGTCAAGAGACCACTTCCCCCAAGTAGATGAATTGATGCAGTCAGTCTCTTATACTAGAGCTCACGAACCCGAATACACATATACCCGAAGACAGAGAAACTTATACCATCGAAGTAGCAGATTAAGTCCAATAGCCAAAGAATAACCCCGATGTATACTTTTCTCTCTCCTAAATAAAGTGTATGAAGCTCAAGAACCCAAAGTGCCCGAATGCCCAAAGAGAGAATAACCGATAACATTGAAGAAGCAGGCCGAATCACTGATTATCTCTGTAGATGACTATCTCTGCGAATGTCAACTCCGGAATAAGTGATGATATCTCTGAATCACTGATTAAGCACTCAAGTGAGACAGCTGAGCGTCCCTAATGTACACAATCTCTCTCCCATGATGATTGCGATAGCATCGAAATCATCACACACTTGTGTACCACTTTTATCACCAGAAACTAACTCTTCAATCTCGTCCCCCACATAGTTGGAATAACAACACTAAACGCCATGAGTCAAACCTTGAGTTTCTCTGTGATAATGACATTAGCCTTCCCTGGATATCTTCAATCACTTAGAAGTATTAATTTCATCAATGTTTACTCGCGTTAAGATGAGTGTCTCCTTCCCCCTTGCTGGTTTTGATGCTTCAGAATCAGCAACACATAATAAGCCCGTATACTATAAATCTGTTGAGAAGAACACTTGAACTCTTGTGATAATCAACTTGCTGAAGAATATGAGCAAGTCTAATTGGGATTGAATCTGATTTCACTCTCCCCCAATTAGTGCTCTCCCCTAAACCGACAATATGTTAGATAAATGCCCGAATTAAGAAGAAGTCTTTAGATCGTCAAATGCAACTCGCCTTTAGTCTTATAACATGCAGCAGAAAATGTAGAATAG
Source organism: Chrysanthemum makinoi (assembly GCA_910596185.1). Taxonomy (NCBI): domain Eukaryota; kingdom Viridiplantae; phylum Streptophyta; class Magnoliopsida; order Asterales; family Asteraceae; genus Chrysanthemum; species Chrysanthemum makinoi. Next base: position 39,526,766 of record OU343217.1, read on the forward strand.
ACTGAAGACTCGACCTTCTTCAAGATTGTCCGTTTGGGGAATAGAGTGTTAACATCTTCAACTCACCAAATTCATTCCCGTTAACTTACATATAGCAAATCCCCTTAACTAAAATCCCTCCCAATCAAACAAGAACAGAAAGATGTTCATTAAGGAAATTAGCCCCGCAACTGGAAGCACTTTGTCATTAATCAAATCAGCCCATGTGAAGATGTTAACCAATGGCTCTTACATGAGTTTGGAGCCGTTTGCCTATTTATTCTCAGATAACAATCAACCATGCAGTAAATTCACACTTCTTCTCCCCCTCAAGAATTGCATACGGAGTTGCCATTCTTGATTGAATAAGTGAAAAGCATCCAAATGTATTCTATTCACACTTCTCCCCCTTAAAGGTAGCATATGATGTCGCCATCGTCATTAAAATTGAGCAAGTGGAATAAGAAAACAAACAACGGTAGTCCGGTTGACTTGATAATTGAAAGCGCATGGAAAAAGTATGAAGCATGTTGTTGAGAATGGTCATAATTGAGAAGATTTCTCTTCTTCAGAAGATAAAGCGCACTGAAGCGTACACTTTTCTTTTCTTTAGGATACGAGGCTTGAACTGTTGTGTTCAAACATCATAATCTCTCTCTTTTCATATACTCTTGGCAAACTTGTAATCAACCACATTATCATTCAGTAGGCTCTTTATAGTGACAGTTGATGGAGAAAAGCCCATATGATGAATTTGACGCTGAAGTAAACTAACCCGAACATGTGACTTAAACTTGCACATATGTAACAAAGAGCGGTGCCGAGACTTCATCCTTCATTGAATCTCTAAGTACTCTATACTCTTCATCCATTCAACCATCAAGTATAAGACGTACATCACCTCTTGAAAATCCACAATTGAATGTGACACTGAGCACTACAACGTAACTCCTTCAAGTGATAGTTATTTTGTGGTTGTAAGAGCCCAATTCCCCCAAGTGGTAAAAGAAAAGGAAAAAGTCACCCAAAAATAACTAGCTTTCCAAGTCTTCATTTTTGATAATAAGCTCGAACAAGGATCTTGAAGAATCTTCATCCAACCATCCCCGATACCCTCAGATACTAAGTACACCCGCCCTTGATATTTCACTTCAACTTCAAATAAATAATAGTGAATTAAGGCCGTTGTCACATCTTCTGGTTAAAAGCTTACATCTAGCCTCCTTTGACTTTTTAAGTGAACTATGATAATGGTTTTCATCCCGACCATGGGTAAAAGCACATAACCCCGTAAAACTTTGAAATAACCAATATGTCATGAAGATAATCCAAACACACATCCAATTCATGAAGTATACTCATTATCCCTTCTTCGAAGTAGAAACCGTAGCACCAGCATCAGATAAGATCCCGAAGTACACTTTCCTTTCTCCAGGATGGTTCCATCAGTACGGGATTTTACAATTCTATGGTTTAAACCGAGAAATAGTTTCTTTCTCGGGATTTTACAAAACCAAGAATAAACCGTAAGATAGATCAGGAAATGCACTTTATTATTACCCGGATGTTTCCATTGTCACGGGATTTTACAAGTCTATGATTCAAACGGAGAAATAGATTCTTTCGCGGGATTTTACAAAATCGAGACAAAACCGTAAACAATGTCAGCTTGAATGTGTTATGACAACTTTGGTTGAGTAGAATTTCTGTTTTAGGGGAACATGCAGCGGTTCATCAACTGTTCATTCTCCATCATCAACAATATCGTCAACAATTCTTTACCCATATGTAGACAACTTCACAAACCATACTAAGTCGAGTAGTATACACTACTTCCCCCTGAGGTTGACCATAAAACATCAAAGTACACGTTTCTCCCCCATGATGGTTTCGAACTTTCGGAAGCATCATAACGTGTACGACCATTTGCATGAGAAGTTCTTGTCATAAGCAAACATCTTGAAAAATCATGGTATGTGAAGATTCTTGAAAGATTTTTCTTAGACTATGAAGTATCATTGACATTCAATAGCATCGAATAATCTATGGGAATTGCTGATCACATCTCATCCATTCAACTCTTTGGAAAACACATCATTCACGAATTCAGTCGGCAATTGCTGTGACCATTTGCTGAAGTAAATCCGATATACCAAAATTGAACATGAAGTAGAATTCCCCAGATTTGTTACTTAAGCTTGTACTAATCCTTATGAAAAAGAAACGGTGTACCCAATGTACAAAACCTCTTGACGTATTCTCAACTGCATGCGACACCGAAGTGATAGTTACATTGTGGGTTAAGCGAGAAAGAATCACAATAGTAACTAAATAGCCAAGTCTTTATCACATCCAATAAATTCCCAAACAAGTCATCTTCGCGGAAGGGTAGAAAGAAAGAAGATGAAATAAGTGAACACGCCCGGAAAAACCTCGCTTTAAATCCAAATAAGAAATACCGTTCAAACAACCCCGTAGTCAACATATTCCAATAAACAATTCAAGCCGTGAAATAAAATCCTCCGTGATAATGTATAAACCAAGGTATCAAATCGCACACCACAACAAATCTTATCATCAACCCAAATCTCATTATTATCACACCTCTTCAACAAATCTCATCCAATCCATTCTCACAATCACATCTCATATTAAAATTCACATGACTCAACAAGTCTCGTTATCAACTTGCATTACATGAACGAAATAATAATAATACCCGTTCCAAGAGTCTTAGTATAACATCCGGATTAACTCAACATCATGTTCAATCCAACTCAAGCACACTTAAAATTAGCACATCCGATATTTAAAGCTCATCCGGAATTGAGTACTCATAAAATTTAAGTTATTAAAACTTTGTGTATAAAAAATTCTTTGGATGAGAAAAATTCGGATGATAGAATAATTTCCCAACCATGTCAATTTAATCTCATTCTACACAAAGTCCAAAACCTAAAATAATAAACGGCCCAACGAAGTAACATGATAAAATAGTACACAACCCAACTCTCATGTATGAAGCCCAATACGTGTTAACCCCGTCCAACTCCCAAACGAAATACACCCCGTCCATGTGCAAGGCTGCCCTAAAATATTGGGTATAAAACACAACTACTCACAATATATTAACCCTAAATACTTAAACAACCCTATCTAATCTCACACTAAACTTAACGCCACCATCAAAATGCATACTCAAAACTCATCAAATCTGCCAATCATCTCTTATGTTAAATCAAACCCTAAACATACTCCAAAACTGATCCGCCCCTTTAATTACACAAACGCGCCTTTACCATGATTCCATATCAAATCCGGATCTGAAACCATTTCCTCACTTCGATAAAGAACATTATCTTGCTCGCCACAGGGATGGCTTGAGCTTTACGGGTTCCAAAGTAATATGCCATAGGCATGGTTACAAAGTCTTTGGTTCGTCATCAGGAACAAGATTTATAAGACGGGTAGGTTTAATTTATTTTGTGTTTGTAATGATTTTAACGAATATAAGATATGAGCTAACATTATTGTTAAGATCGTTTCTTAAAATTTCGGACATGATCAATGATGATTTCCTTGTGGTTTGAATGGATCTAGAAAATATCTTTAAGAAGTTTTTAACCCACGAAAGGAAAATCTAAGATACAACAAAGAATGTCATTTTCGATTTTGCTTGAGTCATAAACGAACAAAGTGACTATGATTAACATAATTGTTAAATTATAGTACTTGATGTTTCGGACATAATATGGAGATATCCAACAGAAATGGATTGATGAAGAATATGCTTATTCGAAAGTTTTGATCTTTATGGATCAAAACCATTGTGGTACCTCTTCGAAAAGCAAATCTGAGATCTAAAAGGTAGAACCTTTGAATGAGTTATAGCGAGTTTAGATACATGTTGTAGATGTACATAAGACTGAGATTTGATTGATGTAAAGGTATGTGATTTGTAATATTGATATGAAAATGATTTTGATGATGCAGTTTGTGGTGTTTTGACGTAAGTTTGTGATTCGATTATGTTTAATGTTAAGTGATGTTACTAAATGTGATTAGCTCTTGAATACCAACAATCACCCTTTCCTGTCATCTTAACAAACCTCAGAATTGATTCACATATAATCATCTTTTCATACAAGTCGCATGATTATTCATATGACAAACCACATCAATTTTTTAAACGACAAGTCGCTTTTGACCAAATGACAAATCACATAAAAGTCAACACTTTTATGACAAACCGCAACATTTCAGGATACATTGAATCTGGACAGATAGGACAAATCGCATGCCTAAGACAAAATGCTCAAAAGCATTTTGATACAAATCGCATCTAAGTTCAGGGAATCTGGACATGTTGAGACAAATCGCATCCTTGAATGAGGACACAAACCGCATATAAGAAAAACGTCACCAACTGTTTAAATTTTGACTAAAACCAGCTTAAGAATGACGTAAAATCTGCATATACACAATCAGCATGAAACATCAGCAACAACATGATACAAACAGCAACACCCACATCAAAATCACACAAGAACCGCAATAAGCCACATCTAGAGCAACACAAACCGCATACAATAAACACATCAAAAAACCGCTCAAAAACCATGAAAAGAACGACCCAAATCAACATAAACAACAAAACCTAGGCTCTGATGCCAATTGTAGGATCGTATAATGTATGTTGTTTAGATGATTCGACTGGTCTAGGATTATGATTAAACAAGTGAGCCATTTTAGAGAGATGAAGAGAGGAGAGGGTGTTTCTAGAGAGAGAGATAAAACATAAAATGCAAGGTTAGATTAATGAGAAGTACCACCCTTCCCTTAGAGGGAAGGGTATTTATAGTTACAAACTAAAGCCTCTTTGAGCTGTGGATCGAGGCATCTGATGGGTAAAGACCCGTCCTTCCTCCACGGTGTTGCTCTAAACTAAACTATGCTAATAACTAACTAATAAACAAGTAAATAACGATATGTCTACAAGCTAACATATGCTAGACTATAGATGGGGTGACCGACACTTCACTATGGAATTTCCAATTCCTAACACCTTAAGACTCCAAAAACAATTCCACTACCCGTGTCCACTCCACCACCCACTCCTCTTCAACCATCAAGAACTACCCAACTAGCTTCCAACTTAAACCCAAAAGAATTAGTCTTTTTAACACCCTCAACATCTCCAAACACACTCTACAAAGAGCTTGACACATCACCACCTCTACCTCCCATTATTTTCCAAGAACATCTAGGTTCTTTTCAATCACCACTCACCAACATCATGGACTTTGATCCATATTTTCCAACATTTCTACCACATATTCTGCCCTCCACATATCAAACCTACCCGAAACCACTCACCAACACCTCCCTCGCCATCTCTCATGTACACATTGTCAATCCACTAGGGATCTCGCAATAGAAATAAAGGACGAGATGCGATTCATACTCAACCACATCCTTGATCGCATCAACATTATCACTCACCAAAACTTCCATAATTAACCATATGCAAGCATGGAAGGAATGATAATACTATTTTCTCTATTTTTTTTCTTCTTTTGAGTCATTTTAAAGAACAAACCTTGTTCTTAGTTTTACATTTTGTATGTGGCTTATATACCACTACACTTTGATATTTTATTACAAGGCTTTGTTTACGAACCTTGGCTCTCCATCTTGTTTCTCGTCCTATACAAGATTATATTACATGTTACTACTAACATGTTTTTGTAGGTATTATATTTTCTGACTTGACGCCCAATTCTAGGGGGAGCTACCGTCAAGGGGGAACTACTGCTTTGTGGATAATACTTATTTTTATTCCACAATTTATTTTTTCGTTAGGATTGCTTTTTGTTTTGACAAAAAGGGGGAGAAGAAGTAAAACAAACTTACATATGCTTTCAAAACATACATCTAATCTTAAGTTTTACTCACCATAACATTATGTTTTGTCATCAACAAAAAGGGGGAGATTGTTAATACAAATAAACCGTAAAAACGTTTATTCATATTTAGCGATCTCGTTGTGTTTTGTTGATAACAAATATAAAGTTAACATAAGTGAAATTATAAGAATACATTTTATTTTTGTAAAGTATATACATGTGGTCATTCACATAAAATGTTGTAATAATTCATTTGTTGTAATAGTTTATGTAATAGGATGGGTAATATCCATGACCCATGACCCATACCCATGGAGCTAATCCATAACCCATGACCTATTGCATGACATCATGCATGAAATAATGTTGGGTATTATCCATGACCCATGACCCAAGACCCATGACCCATTGTCTAGATACATTGTATCTTGTTGGGTACCCATGGCTCATACCCATAACCCATAACCCAGTTTGCAACCCAAAACCCGGACTGGTACAACCCAGTTTACCGGATCCCTAGGATTGCATTGGACGGATCCCCCAAGTGCGGGATCCGCTGGAACCGGGCTACAGTAAGCTTTTGTGCCTATAAATAGGGAAAAATTTCTTCATTGTTACTCACCCTTCTTCTTACAACTCTCTCATATATTATCTCACTCTTCTACTCTCTGATCACTTGATCGATCTAGTAGTTCTTCTTTATTTTGTTGTGATTCTCATATAGGTCCTTCTCAAAGGCGAGATCACTATATACTACAAGTCATCCAAGCAAAGGGTCCTTGATTGATTTGTCCATCCACAAGATTTCTGTAGCAAGATCTTGTATTTCATATTTCACATAGTTGTTGTGTAATAGTTGTGTTGGTTTGGTCCGCCGTGCTAAGGACTCGGTATTTAGCTTTGTACCGAAAAAAGTATAAGCGACGTTGTGAGGCTTCTCCGCCGTGTTGAAGGAGCTTGTTGACATAGTGCTTGAAATTTTGAGTGGGGAACTCGGGGAGTGGAGTAGGGCAAGGAATGTGTCCTTGTATCCGAACCACTATAAATCACCTGTGTCGCTACTCTCTATCCTTTACTTTACTTGCTTTCATTATTTACTTTATACTATCTATCCATCCATACAAATTCACATAAGATCGAATCCAAATCTTTGAAAGTTAAATTAAAATCGGTAAAACTATTCAACCTCCCTTCTAGTTTTCCAAAGTATTCATTTTTAATGGTACTTAGTTACTTGGTTGTTGATCATTTGATTGTTGAAACATATATAAAAACTTGTTAAACATTAATTTGTAACTTGTTTACTATAGGTTAAAACTGGGAGTTATCTAAAAAGAAAGCTTTCACCCGATAACGATAATGATACTATCGGTGGAGAATCTACAAGAGGAAATGCCATGAATGATACGTCACAAGGACCTCAAACTACATCCGCAACTGATATTTCTTCGGCTTTGGTACCGATTACAATTGCTTTAGACCCTCTTCCCTCGGATCGTGCTTATAGACCTTGAATTTTTTATTATGATCCAAACCAAAGAGAAGAAATAAGACAATTATATGGGGATATAGGAGCTTGTCAAGAGATGAAATAAGACGATTACATGGGGATAGAGGAGCTTGTCAACCAACTGGTAATATATTTCTAACCAAAACTATAATGGGCAATGTAAGACGTTCAGTTGTAACATGGTTTAAGGAATTTCGTTGGTTTGAGTATAGTATAAAGGTAAACAAAGCATTTTTTTTGTGTTGTTACTTACTTAGGGAAAATGTTGAGAAGCAATGTGAGAATGATGCATTTGTGGTTAATGGTTTTGATAGCTAGAAATAAAAGGAGAGATTGTATTAACATGTTGGTAATATTGATAGCTATCACAATAAAGCGCTATATAAATATGAAAATCTTCTTAACTATATTATTCGATTGTCGAGGCCTTTAATAAGAAAAAAGAAAATCGAGAAGAAGAAATATCTAATTAGATTAAATGCTTCAGTTGATTGTGTTAAATTATGTATGAAAACACAAAATCAAATGTGTGGTCGAGATGAAAGCGTATATTCATTAGATATAGAGATGTATCTTGAAGCATTACAATTTCTTAAAGATCATAATGAAGAAATTCATACGGTTACATTACAAAATACTCTAAATAATTGTATCTTGACATCGCCTCTGATTGAGAAAGATATAGTTAAGTGTTATGCGAAAGAGATAGTTAATTGTATTTGTTTAGAGATTGGTGATGACGTATTTTTGTGGTTAGTTGACGAGTCTAGTGACGTGGTTAAAAAGAAACAAATGGCTGTGGTTTTGAGGTATGTTGACAAATTTGGAGTTTTAAAGGAGAAATTTATTGAAGCTATTCATGTAAAGGATACATCTTCTTCAACTCTAAAAGCTGCCATTGATTCTTTATTTAATGAACACAACTTGAGTCTGCAATAGGTAAGAGGTAAAAATTAAGTCTTAAATATCTTATTTTTTTTTGGAAGTTATTATTTGTCTTACATGTAACACGTTATTTAAATCTTTGAAACAGTTACGAGGATAAGGTTATGATGGAGCAAGCAATATGTGTTGTAAGTTTAACGGTTTAAAAGCTTTGATCCTAAAAGAAAATGAATCGACATAATATGTACATTGTTTTGCTCATCAACTCCGATTAATAGTTGTGGCTGTTGCAAAAAACCACAAGAGTGTTAGAGACTTCTTTTATATTCTATCTTGACAAATGTTGTTTATGGCTCTTGTAAACGAAAAGATATTTTGTGAGAAAGTCACAAAGAAATACTAGCAAAAGAAATAGAAAAAGGTGAGGAAGAAGGTGATACTATCTCTAACTGTGGAACATCTACTGGTCTTATAAAGTATTTCAAAACAATTTATTTTGTGTTTTTATTGTACTCGTTGTTGCATATCTTGGGGCTCACTAACACATTGTCACGACATCTTCAGAAGAGTAATCAAACTATCTTAGAGACCGTTTCATTGGTAAAAGGAACCAAAAGGGCATTGAAAGAGTATAGGGCAATAGGTTTTGCTTCACTTTTTTACAATATAACTTTCTTTTTATGGTAAACATGATATTGAAATGGTAAATATGATTGACTTTCATTCAAGAGGCAGAAGGGATAGAATTACAAATCAACATCATTTTGAGGTTGATATATTCAACACTATTATGGATATGCAAATTCAAGAGTTTGGAGATCGTTTTAGTGAGAGAAGTTCCGATTTGCTAGACTGTATGGTGGCGTTGAGTCCACATTATTCATTTTCAGAATTTAGCGTATTAAAGCTAGTGAAACTCAGTGAGATGTAACAACGTGATTTTACTTATAAGGAAAGGTTAAGCCTTCCTATGAAACTTAGAGTCTATTATCAAATTATAGGTAATGATAATGATTTTGCTAACTTGGATAACATTGCCAAACTTGCTAACAAGATGGTGGATAAGGAAGAAGTATACATCTCATCCTTCAGTTTATCGATTGTTGAAGTTGGCTTTAGTCTTGCATGTTGCTACCGATATGGTTGAAAGATGTTTTTTTTTTCTAAAATGAAGCTCATTACTGGTTTGCGTAATCAATGGGTAATGATTATTTTAACGGCGCTTTAACTTGTGCTATAGAGAAAGAGAAACTTGTTAATGTTTTAAATGAGGGTGTACTTAAGCGTTTTTTCGCTATGAAAGATCGTAGAATTCCTGATTATAAGGTAATATGTTAATTTATTTATTGTTTTAATGAATTTTTCGTTTTCATCACTTTTTAACTCTCTTATATTACGGTTCAAAATATTTTGTGCACCTGATCATATTTGATCTTAGTTTCATCCCTGGACTTGGCAGTAATCTTTTAGTAGGGAATCCAACAATAATTGCACAATTAAATCCAAAAAGAATACTACAAATCCATTCTATTAATAAATAATATGACGTATTAGTGGATGATCGATAATTTTTTTTAGAACGCCTAGTTAGTAGTTAGTGATAAAAGTCGTGCAGTGACATCCAAGCGGGCAGTATGCTTCCTCGAACCTTTGCCTTAGGGGAATAAACCCACTCTTTTCTCCCCTTCGCCTACGTACAAGAAAAACCCCATTGGCAAGCCTCGAACCCGAAACTTCTAAGAAAAACAACCCCAAAGGTTATCCCTGGTGTCAACTTGATCTTGACCAAGTGGTTAGTGGATGATCGATAAATGGCTACAAAATAAAAAGAATCGAATATTTGTAACCTAAAATACCATATTTGTCTTTTGATATAATATCGGCTGAATGAAAAAGACCCCCAATTCACTATACTACGCAACTATCTAGCTTAAAAAAGAACTTAGAACAAAGTGCAAATCGACATCAAGTATGACACACTAAACCTCTATTGTGTAAATGTTGAAAATAGAGAATGAAAATCCATATGTCTTGCATAGTAACATGCACTTTTATGTGGTTGTTGTCCCTTACTTCTTGCCTCTTCAATGGTTTTGTCCAATGTGTCGCTCTTATAGGGCAATGTTCTAAAAGTCGTTGAATTGTTACAATGAACAACATGATCAAACAATATACATGATATGGTATAGTATGCTAACAAAAAAATAAATTTATAATATTTTGCAAGAAACACTATAAGCATCAACTTACTTTTAGAAAAGGCCGGGCTCGATAGGCGAGTTGAGTCACAGGTAAAAACTGTCATCTTGGAATGACAAACAAACACTGTTTCACCCGTTTGTATAAATAATTGAGGGAATTGCATATATATCCCTTCAAAGATGAATAATTCCATATATATCCTTCTTACAAGTTTTTGATGCACATAGTACAATGATTTTTATGCATGCAAAGGATATATATGCATTTTTGCATCTTTGGAGGGATATATATGCAAATGACAAATAATTCATATGTCAAATTAGGGTTTTGGCTATTAAATTGTCACATACTTTCTCAAATGTACCGATATGATACGTGTAGTAATTTTATTGCCTAGATGGTACGTGTACTTTTGATTTCGTGCTAATATGATACATGAGTAACTTTTTGACCTGCTAAACGTGACAAAAAGTTATTTTTGAGCAAAAATGGTCCTTTGTGATTTGTTTCTTTTGCAAAAGAGGTCCCTTGTGATTTTATTTCAAAAATAAGTCTTTGTGCGTTTAGTTGTTGAAAACTTTTAATTTGTTTTTATACGTTTTAACGCGTTTTCATCCGTTTTTATATGTTTTCATCATATTTTTTTACGTTATTTTACGTTTTCATCCGTTTGTGTATGTTTTTATGTGTTTTCATTCATTTTTATATGTTTTAATCCGTTTTCGTACCTTTTTACACGTTTTCATAAGTTTTTGTCGGTTTTTTTACGTTTTCGTCCGTTTTTCTTCCGGTTTCGTCCGTTTTTATACGTTTTCGTCTATTTTTCTTTGGTATTCATACATTTTTATCCGTTTTTAAATATTTCCGTCCGTTTTTCTTCCAACTTTCTATGATTTAAAGTAAACGACTAAACATTGTTTTATATACGGTCCTTGAGGAAAAGCTCACATCACAATATACAGTGACATGATATTAGAAATTAACGTCAAAAGAATTTAAAATTTTCATTTAACTTTTATTTATAGTTGATATTGATGATTTTTGTTGTTCGACCAAAACATTTCTGTCCTTTTAATGGGCAAGATATTGTTTTCCCAATGATGAAATAATAAACGAAGGGCAAGTTGATAGAACAAAAAAGTTACTTTGTCATTCATAGTATGTTGATCATTTTTTAATATGTCTTTGAGAACACGTACAACTTAATTAGACATTTTTTTGGCAAACAGCTGGTAGTATGTTTTTATAAACTAAACCAATAAACAATCATGACTTGCCTCAGTCTATATGTTGTTTTGAGTTGCATATGCTGTGATTACTTCCGCCCGAACTGGAACCACATAATGAAGAAGATAGATGCCAGTTCACCGGCTCAAGATTCATCTCGCGGGCTGTTTTATGGGCTGGGACTCGTCACAGGCTATTCTCCAATTCTTTGGGACATACTTCAATTTGGTTGCAATACCCTGAAAGCCAATGACATGGCCCTAATGGATGTACAAGGACTTATTTTGAAAAAAACACAAAAGGACCGATTTTGCAAAAGAAACAGACCACAAGGGATCATTTTTGCTAAAAAAAAATAACATTTCACACTTTGGTAGCCGGTTTTACCGGTAGCCGGTCACTTTGTGACCATGTTAGCACAAAATAAAAAGTACACGTACCATCTAGGCAATAAAATTAGTACACGTACCATATCGGTACATTTAAGGAAATACGTGATTATTTGATAGCCAAAACCCGTAAAATTACAACGAAAATGAAATACAATTACTTGTATGACCCACACTTCGTTTAGCTAAAAACGTTTTAGCGGCCATTTGACATCAATTAAAGACCAGACAGTTCCACCTATAAGAAAATGGGGCCATATCGAAGAAACATAGTTACCTATGCACTTTTATCAAATGAAAAGTTTATATTTTTAAATAAATATGCAAGGCTCGTGGACTCACGGTATTTGAATATGAATAAAATTAGGTTCAGTTATTTATATATAGAACGTTTACATGTAGCACGAATATAGAACGTTTACATGTAGCTTCTAATGGTCGCTCAATAACCATGACTCCTCCATTAACATGTTGAAATGTGCTTGCAGAAATGCTAGAACAACGATGAACCAAGACAAAAGTCAAAAGAATTTCAATGGTAAACAAGTTGAAATGGAAAGGCCTCTCGTAATTCATATAAATGAGAGGTTATTTCTTCATCTTCGTAATTCAACTATAACTTAACGCTCAATCTATGTTAATTAAATTTTGATCGGATTAAATTTATATATAAATGAGAAATTGTAATATTTGTTGTTGCAGGGACCAATTAAGTTGCAGGGATGACTAAAATCAGAGAAATTTATGTACATGGAGATTTTCGAGATTACATATTGTGATAAAGTAAAGGTTAGAATCGTTATTTTCAATTTTTGAGTAGTTGACATATCTATATTTTTGTTTTTTAAGGTTCGTGGCCAGGCCTGCTTTAAACATCCATTTATATAAAAAGGTTTTGGATAATTATTTTACCATCTGATTTAATTGCTTTAATGTCTGACTTTTGACGAAAATGTGGATTGGAGTTGTAACTTATTGATGATCGGATTTATGCACACTGTAATTATTTTTTCATTCTTTTGTTTTTGTACATATTGACGCATTGTTTGATGAATTTCAGTGAAAAATTAACATGTTTTTCCAAAGGCAGGTAGTTATTTATGAAAGTTCGTTATGTTTACAACTTTGCAATAGGCATCTTCTGTAGGATTTTATTTACGTGTAATTAAACTTTTAACATAAACTTTTAGGGTTTTATTTGGCTACAAGTGTAGAGTTTAAAACTTTGTAAGTTTTATAAATATAAATGTTTGAATGTGATGTGCATGTGTGCATTATGCTTTTTGGTTGTTATCAGATCACATACATCAAATAACTAGACTTGCCAACTATCTCAGTAATACATTTTGAAAATCAAGAAATTTAATAATTTTGATTTTGGAAATTAAAAGTAATATTGCGAAAGATGAAGTTCCTTCAGTAACGATTCGTTCTTGTTCACCATCATTGGTTCACCATCAGGTAGGTTTTTTATGAATAATTCATAGCTGTTTTTTGTTGGATCTGCAATTGTTGCATAGCCTTTTATGATCGTGGAGGCTTACCATCAATATTTTCTTATTTAAGGCAATGACTTTGCTGTTCATCAAAATCAGTCCTGGTTTGATTTCATTTTTAACTAAATATAATGTTACGTTTATTTGTTGTTGGGGGTTCTACAACGACTTCGCCTAACATTAATGTTTATTTCCGTAGTTTAGAATAAGTTTGAGGTTTTATTTTGGGTTAGTTTTGTTGGACAGCCATTCTTGATCGTGTTGTACAACCCCTATGGAAATTCAGAGTAGGCACTATGGAAAATCACGGTAGGCGAGCTATTAATATCTGCTGTATAGTATTTCCAAACTAGGGAACCACATCAATTTGTTGAGATGATTCAGAGTTAGAAATGAAGTTATAAGAAAAATTCAAGGATTAAAGTCAAGGTTATTGGCAAAACATTATGTTATCATTAATTATTTACCTGTTCTCTAATTTAATATATTGACTTTTTCAGTGGTTGTTTATAACTTTTACAAAGGATCTTTTCAATAGTTTATTCATTTTGACAATGTATAGCTAATGCATTACAATATTAGCTTAGTCTTTGAGAATGGCAATAATAAAGACGACTATGTACTGAATAGTTGTTTGAGGTCACAATTGCAGGTGGGAAGTCATTTGCTGAGAAGTTTATTGTATATATAACTTGGCCTTTAGTTACACACAAACTTTTGCCATTCTTTGCACAAAATATACCTTTGCTAACTTTTTGGTTAAATAACATTTACAGGCATCTATAGAGCAAAAAAGGAAAAGGATGCTACACTCCTCACTTGTGCAGTAAGATAACTCCAAGTCACAAAAAGGTTGGTTATCAACGCTAATAAATAATTTACCAAATTCATGTAGCAAGTAGGTACGGCAAAAAAACCTGAACCCGACGGGAAAACCCAAAACCTGAACTAATCAGGGCGGGGCATGCTTATCGGGTTACGGGGTGGGTTTTGGGCCTAAACATGATATATACATTTTATAACAGAATAAATTATATATATTAGTTGCATATGCTTAATCATCTCTTTTGTAACAATTTCATCAGTTTGTGTTACTGTTTGTTTTGAATTTCATATGTTTGAGAGTAATTATATTTCCTTGGTATTTGCATAACATTTCAACATTTTGATCCGTATCAAGTGTTGATTTAATGCTTGAATGAATATGTTTTGCATTTCTGATGTGTATTGAGGACAGCAAAGAGGAATTGTTTGAACATTGAACGTATGTTATGATGTTTGATTAAGTTTCTGTCATTTTTAAGAGCGGATATTATATAAAATTTTCATTGCATCTTTAAAATTAGTTCATGTGCTTCAACTGTTCAGAGATTTATTTTTTGCTTTTGTATCGGAGGCATTTTACAAATGTGGAAAACAAGATTGAATTCAAGCCATCAACAATAAGGTAACTGTTTCAGTTGATTTCTATATCATGAATCATCTTCTATTTTAAGTTTAGGATATGAATGGCATCCCTGCAAATCTAAGGTCTTAAAAGTACCATAAGATCTCTATTGATTTTTGGCGTTTTGATTTTATCACAAATCAGGACGCCAAAAATCAATCGAGATCTTATGGTACTTTTAAGATTTATGATAAAATTTTATTGAGGTGGATCTTTTTTTTTTTTTTTTTTAAACTATTCCAAGTTTTATGATTGTACTTTTGGAAGTTCAAATATGATGGTGAATTTAGAGAAAAAATTGAGGATAACATGAAGATTTTTGTTTGGTTGATGAACACCAACTGTTTGATGAAATGCTTAAATGAAAATATGAGGCGGCTACTTTCAATATGAGCTCCCTTAACTATTAACTAGGTTTGACATGGTTTTATCTCTTTTCATTCTTCATTTCTATTGTTAGTGGATGATATGAATTGATGTAACTAATAATTTGTAGTTTATGTTTTATGTGTGTTTTTTATCACACCAGTTGTTTGATGAATTGTGTTTGTGTAATTGCCATTGGCGTGATGTGATTCCGAGCGCATTACGGACGCGTGGCACTAGGTAATAAAAAAATTAAGATGTATCTTAAAATCAATTTATTCTACATAAACATCATATAAGTCACTTATATATTGATATTAATAGTATGCTTAATAAATCAAATAAGTCACTTACATATTCCTAGCGAGTATCGACAGTGTCAAAAGTCAAGTGCCGATAATAAAACTAACTATTTTTAAAGTAAAAAGCATTCAAAGTAGTTATTCTTCTCTGTATCTTTCATCAAGTAGAATATTAAGGCTAAAGTTTCAATTGCGTTCATTGTGTTCGATGCGTACATCACACTAGTGTGAAGCGATGCGACAACATCAAGGTGCATCCTGGAACAACTTCGCATCACAAATCCCGTTTTATTTTTGCCATCACATCACGCTGATGCGTGATACGCTCGCAACGATGCGCACAATTTCAAACCAAGATTTGGATCAACTCTCAACAATCCATGTGAATTACTATGTATGTATTGATCTATTCCAATAGTCTTTTAGGACAAATCAACTATTGGACGAAATCTCATTGAACTTGTTTCTTCAGTTGCCATGATTTTGAAGTGAACAAAATTGAGTTTGGTGTGTTTGGGATTTTAGATCTAGTTAACCAGTAACCTCTACGAGTACGCAGCGGATATTGGATCTAGTTAATGCAATTATGTTAAGCACGTAATTAATAAACAATAATTAATATAACAATTAATTAATAAAAAGGGATAAAATAACCCTAACCTTGCTTGGCAATTGATCTCTATTAACGGAACAAGAAACCAGCACGAAACCTTAAGTATCTAAAATAGATACCTCGAAGAGTATCACACACAAACCCGATTAACATATACGTTCGATATATGGCTAGTCGAGAACGTATAAACCAATCAACCCCTTGATAACTTGAATATCACACGAACAAGAAAAACCCAAGAACCAATTTCTTCTTTTTCGTCGAGATAAAACTTCTATCCGAGAAGTTTCAATGTCACCCGATATCGGATAGATCTATCCGATATCTTTCTACTTTGTTGTCCAATAAACATCAAATAGTAAACTCCCTTTTCTTTTACTGCTAAAGTTAGACTAGTAACTCACTAAAGAAACATTAATAAAATCTAATACACTTGGACCAAAAATAGATGCAAGTTTAGAATATTAAGAAACCAATTCATAAACTCCAATCGGATTCTAGGATGAATACCGATCAAATTATGCATGGACTGAGGTTATTGATTTTAGGTTTAGGGATTAGATAATTATGCATGCTATTTGACGTAGGGTGAATTATATTATATAGGGTCTTGAAAAACCCTTACATGGGCTCAATACTTGCTAGACAAGCAAGAAACCCAAGCACCCTACATGCCCGATCGTTTGTAAGCTTTCAAGGCCCATGGCGACTCAAACTAAACGACCCAAGTCCATGAAATAGTCCATAGGTCATACAAAGTAATCGGGTCAAGATACATACAAATATATCGGGTATACATTCAAGTTATATCGTTAAACCGTACACTCGTGTTTATCGTGTGTGCCCCCATCGGCTCACACACTTCTAGTCGTTTACGTGTGTTTATAACTCCCACAAACCAACAGCTCCCACTTGGGAGTTGGTGTGTCGAACATCACACAAAACTAACGCGGAAAGCCTAGCAAAACGCTCTCACTCGCTTTTTAACTAAAAGTGTGCGAGAGAATAGTTTCGTAAAGTTTCTCAATAGCATGGTCATTCAATGTCTTTCTCTAATCATCCTTTGTTATAGATACCGTTAAACCATGGATTATGGATCTTAAATCATTCCATATAGTTTAACCATTTAGAATCTCGTTATAGAATTTAATTTGATATACCAAATGTAATCAAGTATCATCTTGCATTACCCTTTGGGTTCGGCCGAACAATTATCTTATTAAATCTGGAGAGGCGCCATGGTATCTTTCCGCACATATCAAGTGGAGTAACAAATCCTTTATTGATTACAAGTGTTGTGGATCTTTGCACATCACTCCGAAATATAGCCTTTATAACTACCTTGTTTAGATAGCGTTTTGCGTATACTTACAAAAATGATATCCACACATAACAGAACTTGCTTGTATCTCAAGTCTAAGGATGAAGATAACAAACCATTTTCAATATTTTACTTATGACAAGGATCCAAAAGTAAATGTTTGAAAGTTGGGGAATCTAATATGCATCCTTAGTGAATACATATGAGTTTGGTGGGAACAATCCGAATTCTCGTTAGAATTATAACCAACACTCACATTTGCCGTATCATAACAATATTCCCATATTGTTAACCGACAATGGACATATTTAGAATAATAAACTTATTCAGGGATTAAACATGCAAATATAGGATAACAATTATTATATAAATGAATAACAAATACCAAGTATCTTTATTCATCATAATGTAAAAATTGTCTATCAATCCCAATTATCCAAATACTAAAACAGATATGCATGAAACTCATTTAGTAAGTTGAACCCTAATGTTTCCAACATTCTCAACCTTTCTTTAAAAGAAAAACTAAATAGTTATCGTGAGTGATTTGAAATACAAGATGAGTGTCTTATCTCATATGCTCATACTATTGCAAGAATTATAGTATGGAGATGTTGTCTTACCTTGCATGAGGTAGTAAAATTCAACAACATACTGACAGTCATCTTTACAGTTTCTAAAAGTGTAAAGTATTCCCATTCCTTAATGTGTAATGCAATAATGCTCTATGTTAAACATAACTAGCTAGCAGATTTATCATAAAAGATGAAATCCTACTACAACTAGTATTAATAATCCTCTAGCATCATTTGTACTTATGCAACACTATGCTTTATAATTCGTAAACATTTATAAAAACAATAATCTAAACACTCTCAATTAGATATTGTTGTTGTCAGCTCATTTTGTTCTTGTACAAAAGCAACAACTAGTCTTATACACAATATAATATATACATGATAAATCCTTAGTTTAAAAACACAAGGTTTTCATCCATGTAAATTATTTCAATTGAAATATATCATTTAAGACTTGCTCGAATGATATATTGCATTTGTGTTGGACCTAATTTTCTGCATTTGTTTATTCCAGATAAACATTTATTCCAAGGTTGTTTGTTTTATTCCCTAAATTCCAAGTGAAATTTCATTCCAAGCTTAAGGATCAATATCTAGCTTAAATAGAATGATATCTTCAACATGTAAATTTTAAAGAAAAACACATTGCTCACACTCAATGTCAGATATACTCAAGAGATATCTTAATTCAATCAGAATCATATTGTAATTAAATTCAAGATCTAAGCTCTTAGATGCATGATCCAATCCAAAATATTGATTGCTCAAATTTTGTATACTACATAAAGATAATATAGATTCATAACCCTTTTGATTATACACCGTCCTCGCAAAAAGTAATCATAAAGAAAGAGTTATAAAATCTAATTGTCATATTCAACATACAAATCACATGTAAGACAATTAAATATCTTTATATAATTAATGCATGTATTATATAAGAAAATTTAATCACAATCAATTGTTTAAGTATGATTAAAAACTTCTTATTAAATACCAAACATTAATATGTATACAATTTTGTCCTTGTGAGTCATTCTTCAAAAGAAACTCATTTCAACCTCATAGGTTAAGCTTGAAATAAGCGTGGCAAATAACAATCAAGCTCAAAACTCAATTTTCCTTTTAAGGACTGCATCTTATCATTCATAGTACTAAAACATTTATCAGATTCAAGATGTGATAATGTTCTAGTAGTTAGCTAATTTACAACAATCTTCTAACTTACATCCCTCAGCATTTATACAAAATATCACTAAAGTGATGAGGCATCCTTTTGGATTTATGAATGAGAGTAATCATTATACTTTGGTCAACATTTTCATGTTTAACCTTAGTATGACATTAATAAGTGCATTTAAGAAGGTTAAGTATTTTGTTCTCAAAAACTTTGAGATATGTATATACTCCCACTTACTTTTATAAGTAGAGACAATTCTCTAAATACTAAGTATTTAAGCAACAATAAATTGTCCTTTATGGAGAATCACAAAATACATTTTAAGTTCTCATCTCAAGATTTGTTAATAAAATGCTTCATAAGATTTTAACAAATTCAGAACTTAAATCAAGACATAATGGAATTCCTTCCAACTACTCAAATTATGGTTTATAGAAAAACTCTAATTTAGTATCACTCTTTAACCAAAAGTGCTAACAACAGTTTTATGTTTCGTCAAGCTAGGAAGAACACCAAAACTACAATCTTCAAGCTAGGAAGTGTAGAAAAATCAAAATCCAAATGGGTTTATGATTCAACTAGTTTGAGTGGTAAAACCTCAAATCCCTAATGAATTAGGGTTTTCAGTTATTGGTTGTCTTGAATACCTTCTAGGTTTGAACTATATTGAGTGTATCCACGACACACGCAATTTCTAACATTGATATGTTTTGGAGGTAGAGCAATTAAAGCTATCATGAACCAAACAATATGAATAAGGTTTGATCCAACACATTAGAAACACCATAATGAAGTGGTATTCTATGAGTTATTAGAATTGTGAAACTATATCAGAATTCTATAGATAACTTAATTCTCTTAGGACCAAATACTTGTCAATTGGGTCGATCCAAATTGCATATAAAGTATTTACGAACCAAGTGCATGCAATAATGTATCTTTATTGAACAATACAAGAACCTTATGTTCACGTGTTCACAAGAAGACAGAACTGTTCAAGAATTATATGTTCATGTGTTAACAAGAAAACATAACATTTCAATAATACATTATAAGTCTTTGAATAATTCAAAGGCCTTATGTTTATGTGTTAACTAGAAGACATAACACTTTTACTATATATACTTTATTTTATAAGTCATTGACTAATTCAAGGACTTTATAATTATGTCTTAACATGTAAGCATAATTATACTAACAAAAGTAATCATGAACGCAAAATCTTGAGTTCTATAGTAATTTCAAGTTAATTTTATACTTCAGAATTATGAGCATTATCATATAACCATAATTATGTCGACTAAAACATGTAGTCAAATGTTGAAGTATCTTTACACTATATCATGACATTTGAATGTAGTAGGGCAACAAACATCTAGCGTGTTCAAGTCCTAGTAGAATCATTATTAGAATGTAGTAGGGCAATAAGCATCTCATGTGTTTAAGTCCTAGTAGAATTCTTATTTACATGTAGTAGGGCATTAAACAACTAACGTGTTTAAGTCCTAGTAGAATTATTAGTTTCCTTTACCTTGCGGTCAAGAGATACCAATAATATTATTGTTCCTTGCACACACTTTGAGATTTCTCCCACTTGTGAAAGGTACAACATCATATTATGAAAACAACCAACACGTGATTGATTGTTCAAACGATATGATAATGTCATAGATATCATAAGTAGTTTTAGAACCATAACCTTTAATAAGGAATTGTGGATTATTATTCTATAGATAACGTTTCAGGAAGCGACAACAGGAAAGCAACGAGTTATCTGATAAAATAAAATGCAATTTTCCTTTAAGCAATGGTTGTTCATATTCGGAAAGTAATGGATTATTTCAAATCAAGTTTGAAATTATATGGGTGACTAACGAAATTAATCTCGTAGCTCCGAAAATGACAACATTACATGAATGATATTTCAAGTAAAATGCAATTGCTCCCCGGATTTGTCAACATTGTTAGTGTTACATTTCGGTAGAAAGCATATAAGGTTTATATACTTTCCTATTCTCTTCAAATGCCTACGAGTAGCATGTACTTAGGTATTGAATAGAGTATATGAAGTTCTACTCATGCAGACAATGGACTAGCCATTCTTTCATTCAATTAACTTGAATCTTTAGCATGCAATTCCTCCTTTATCGTCTACAAAGCCCCAAGGGTATTTAGCACTTTAGGAATAAAAAAAGTCCAAGAAGATTACCTAGCAAATATGCTAGTAATTCCTTTACTCTTTGTGGTTTAAACTCATACATCGTGACAAGTGCAGGATGTTATTTATTTTGGTAGCTCTAAACACAATGTTTACACAAAATATTCTATCTTTCAATTAACTCTAGACCACGAAAATTGAAAGATCATATAAGTTTATCAATTTTGGAATCCTATCTTAGTTTGTCAACTAAGGAGAAAAGATAGGAATAAGTCTCACTCTTCTTACTAGGAAAAGAGACTAAGTTTGTCTTTCAAGGAAAAACAAATTTGTTCAATTATGTTGCAATAACACAATTAATGAGAACATAAAAAGTTCAAATCTAGTATTTTCGATAATTACATTCTTAAAAGAATTAACTACCCAATTAATTACTCATTAAGACTAAGATCCATCTTTCAACCCCACTTAATTACCATAGGTTAGACCGGTGTGTAAAAAATAGGACAAGAGGTAGCGGCAACGTTAATTGCAACTCTTAGATTTATGAGGCATTTAAGGCATTAGTATCAAGTAATAATGTCAAAAGCATGTTTTGTTCTCATCTTATGCCTCGGGTCCAGAGGTGCGACCGGAGTTAACTTCGATATAAGTTCGACCAAGTATGAACGTGTAAAATAACCGAGAGGATGACCGATTGAAATAATTACCATGGGTTGGAAAGGCCCTTAGGTCTGACTAGAGAAGTCAATCCAAGTGCACGTGTCCATAGTTGGGTGGCATAGACTTAATATTTGCAAATAGGTATGCACACATAAATGTGGTAAAAGTCGGTGTACAAAGCATGCAAAACAACTTTGTAACACTAATTTTAAAACTTTTGGTAATGACACTGTAGTGATCATCATGGTTCACGGTAGCTCCAATCGAACGCACGGGGAGGCAGAGGACGGTAGCGCAAAGCATAACCTTAGACATCCTTCGGTGAGACGTGCTCACTTCTTTAAACCCCTTTCTAGTTTGTTCTAGTGGGTGAGCCGTACATCCCAAGTGTCCATAGCGTCTAGTTTTTAAATTCTTGAAAGCGTGTTTCATATATTAGGTCACTTTATTTTACAAAAACAATTTTCCACGAATCAAATAGCATGTCACAATGAGCATGGTATTTTGGCGTGTAAATAAAGACCAATATTAACGTTATGGTTTGATATGTATTATTCCATATTGCATACAATTAGGTGTCAAAACAAGTAATAATGCACATATAGGAATCACAAACATACAAGCATAAACATTAATATCAATAACCACATATTGTTCAGTCCTCTCGAGTCTTCCCCAAACGGAGAACCATAAGACCGTCACTAGGATGCATTACCTAGATCGCCCCATACATCACTTAGAAAAGCAATTGAGTGGGTCTTGTGGTCGGAAAACACATAAAAGCATGGCAATCCCAATTAACAAGTAATTACGCAATATATGTATTTAAATCAATATGTAATTCTAATTATCACAATAATTCTAATTAACAATTAATAAATACAAATTAACTTTTAATTCTAATTAGCAAGTAATTTTAATTTAACATGTAATTCTTAATTAACAATTTAATAGGGCATTAAACAACTAACGTGTTTAAGTCCTAGTAGAATTATTAGTTTCCTTTACCTTGCGGTCAAGAGATACCAATAATATTATTGTTCCTTGCACACACTTTGAGATTTTAGATCTAGTTAACCAGTAACCTCTACGAGTACGCAACCTCTGATACCACTGTTGGGATTTTAGATCTAGTTAACCAGTAACCTCTACGAGTACGCAGCGGATATTGGATCTAGTTAATGCAATTATGTTAAGCACGTAATTAATAAACAATAATTAATATAACAATTAATTAATAAAAAGGGATAAAAGAACCCTAACCTTGCTTGGCAATTGATCTCTATTAACGGAACAAGAAACAAGCACGAAACCTTAAGTATCTAAAATAGATACCTCGAAGAGTATCACACACAAACCCGATTAACATATACGTTCGATATATGGCTAGTCGAGAACGTATAAACCAATCAACCCCTTGATAACTTGAATATCACACGAACAAGAAAAACCCAAGAACCAATTTCTTCTTTTACGTCAGAGATAAAACTTCTATCCGAGAAGTTTCAATGTCACCCGATATCGGATAGATCTATCCGATATCTTTCTACTTTGTTGTCCAATAAACATCAAATAGTAAACTCCCTTTTCTTTTCTTGCTAAAGTTAGACTAGTAACTCGATGAAAACATTAATAAAATCTAATACACTTGGACCAAAAATAGATGCAAGTTTAGAATATTAAGAAACCAATTCATAAACTCCAATCGGATTCTAGGATGAATACCGATCAAATTATGCATGGACTGAGGTTATTGATTTTAGGTTTAGGGATTAGATAATTATGCATGCTATTTGACGTAGGGTGAATTATATTATATAGGGTCTTGACAAACCCTTACATGGGCTCAATACTTGCTAGACAAGCAAGAAACCCAAGCACCCTACATGCCCGATCGTTTGTAAGCTTTCAAGGCCCATGGCAGCTCCAAACTAAACGACCCAAGTCCATGAAATAGTCCATAGGTCATACAAAGTAATCGGCTCAAGATACATACAAATATATTGGGTATACATTCAAGTTATAATACGTTCGACACGTACACTCGTGTTTATCGTGTGTGCCCCCATCGGCTCACACACTTCTAGTCGTTTACGTGTGTTTATAACTCCCACAAACCAACATGGTGAAATTTATATAAATGTTATACATACTTCTAAAGTTATTATAACTGAAATTTAACTAAATAAACTTGTCTATGGCTTGACGATGTCTCTTACTAATAATGAATTTTTGCGGTTTGAGATTCGGTCACAAATAGAAATTTTATTAGCTTCATAATGGCTTGACTATGTCTCTTCTCAAATGTATAGGTTTTCTATTCCTGTGATATGTTATTAGTTCCCATTAAATTTATTGTATCTTCCCCTTCTATTTTTCCTGTAGGGTGGTTTTAACGCAAGATACAAGGGAATGGGTCGGTATTTAATTAGCAATCATTACAGTCCGTGAATGGTGCTACAAATGAAGATTGTTGTAGATAATCGACTTTCATATGCTTGATATTGAATTATTGATAGACATAGTCCATTTAGTTAGTATATTAGTACCTAACGACAATACACATATCAGCAAAAAGCAAACACCAAACACCAAAATAGTATTCAAATATACTATAGGTAGTTGACATATAAGGTCATGCACGATCATGTGTCTAAGTGAGATCATAAGGTCATGCATGATGATGTGTCTAAAGTGAGAAGTAAGTTTGGTATTTTTTTTTATTTTTTTTTTCAATTCAATGATTTTTCTTTGCTTAGTACCTAAGTATTGAGACATGGTCGACCTTCTTTTATCTATATCTTTTAAGTTTAACTTTATAATCTGTTAAAAAAAGTTGAAAAACATCTACTCATTAATAGATTAATGGGTCAAATTTGCAACATGTGTGTCCTCAGTTTTCTAGATTTAAAAAAGGTGTGGACCACAAACGTTGTCGAGACGATTTTTTTTCCTTACACTACAACAAACAGGAGAACAAGTGACGGACTTTTGACGAGGACAACCTTGTCTTCGCCAAAAGTCGCTAGACGACAAAAAAATGATGACCTGGAAGAGCAAGGCCGGGAAAATTCAACGCCGGACAATCTTTGACCAAGAAAAGGGTGTGGGCCCCAGTTGTCCTTGCCAAATCTTTAAAACGTCCTCGCCAAAAGTATTCCCGACTAAGTATTAGCGAGGGCCTTTGGCGGGATATCTCCAAAAACCTTTGGCGATGACTTGTCCATACCCAAAAGAGATGTGGATACGTCTTGATGATTTTGGTAATCTTAATCAATCAATGAAACGAGAAACAGAATCGTTAAATTATGGAATGACTTAGAACCATATCCATAATTAACACAGTATTGGAAACAAAAGGATAATAAAATGATAAATCATTTATGTGCCTTCATTAAAACACACTCTAGTATTTTCGGGGGCATTGGCGCGTTGTTAGACGTCTACCAATGTCATTACGTTTAATTGAAACATTTTCAAGTGAGAGCTGTTGGATTATAAACACTTTTCGCAAATGTATGTCCGAAACGTGGTAGAGCCTACGGGATCACACACGTTACGTTTGAGATTCAAATTATGTAATTTATATATTATATTAATATATTAATTATCACGAAAATAACTAAACTAATGTTCGTTATTTAAATGTTACATAACGGAAGTTAGTTAACAGACGTTAAATGTTAAGTTTGAGGTCTCGAGTGTAACTAATAATGAGAAGGATCTAGAATTCCCTCCTTATGCATATGATCGGCCGAATATAAGGTTTCAAGGGGAATCCAAGTCTAACTTGGACTGGAACACTACAACAATCGTGGGTTTCGCAGGCGAAATCTCAAGGCTTTCGCCGGGGACATGTCCCATGGAATAGTTTTCTCCGGGGACACGTCCCCGGCGAAAGTCCCCCGGTAATACCCTCTCGGGAATACTTTTGCCGAGGAATATTTACAGGGGACCGTGGGACCCGACCAATTGTCCCCGGTCAAACATGTCCGCGTGGCATTAGTTTTGCCGGGGACAAGTCCCGGGTAAGTTTTTTAATTATTAATTTAATCACCGAATTAAAGTAGTAGTCCGACGTGGCACTCTTTTTACCGGGGACTTGTCCCCGGGGAACGGTAACTACCACTGTTGAGCTACTTTCTTTCGTCGGGGACTTGTCCCCTGCAAAATAACAGGTTACTGTTGAGTTCTTCGTTTTTCCGTGGACTTGTCCCTGGGGAAAGGTGTAAACTAAAATTTGCTTTTTCACTTGGACATGTCCTCGGCAAAACTAACTGACTCATTCTACAGAATATTGCTGCAAAATTTCCAGATTTTTTCGGGAAATTTTCCAGAAAAAATCTACACCTGTTTTTTCATATATACCAATGTCACAACCTATTTTAATATGCCAATCATAACACAAATTTGCTAAACATAATATCATATATACCCAACGATCGCTAACATAGTTATCTTTTTTCAAAATCGCCAAAACGGTTCCTAAACCGTTAACGCATGATCATCTACAAAACTATACATAAGCTACCTATCCGCAAATGGTCCAAAACTATCGTATAATCCATTTACGGGAATCCTAGCACATAATGCACATAAACGACATAATAATCCATGTTATTCTCTACAAACATATCCAAAACGTGTTAAAGTAACATAAATCCGCATCTCAAACCCCACTACCCTACTCAGTCCCGGTATCTCTAGACTCACGGATGGAGTAGCACGAATCGACCCACCCTCTCCGGATCGACCTACACGGTGGAGTAGCACTTGATCCCGGGCGGTTGTATTCGCTCTTGCCAACCCGGAATGACCTCAAAACCGCATGACACCGCTCCATCGACTCCTCCGTGTAGCAAGCTCCTGGTCGTTTATGCCTTGTTTCCATTGTCGGGACATCCGGCATCCGAGGTCGGGGCTAAAGGTCTTCTTCACTCCCACCGGGAAGACGACCTACACGGGGAATATGACGTGGCTACTTACCACCAATCACGTACGCGAATCTCCGAAGAGATCATGCGGGTCCCATCAGAGGTGCTCTCTTCCCGCATCCGAATCATTTCGTTCTGTTTAGTTACAAAAAAACCAGAAAAGTAATATATAAGTCGTGATGCATTTTATTTCATCAAAATTGTTACTACAAATAAGCCGTAAAAACGTTTATTTATATTTTACGATCTTCTAATGTTTTTTCGATAACAAACGTAAAATCATGTTAACGAAACAAATAAAATACGTAAATGGTTTGAACTAATAGTTTCTAATATATTCACATTTTCACATAAAACACTAAAACAAGTATAAGTGATTTTATGATTTAGTAATACATATGTACAACAACTAGTGTTTACATATTTGGGTAAAATATACACATAACTAGTATGTAGTATATTGGGTAATATAAATGGGTAGAAACTTAAGTATCACAACCCATTGGGCAAATACATTGAATGTAGTTGGGTACAACCCAAAGCCCATGACCCATGGAGCTTGACCCATAACCCATTGCATGACATCATGCTTATATCATATATGGATAAAATCCATAACCCATGGATCAACCCATACCCAAGTGACCAAGTGCATTGCACTTAAAGATACATTGTATCTAGCTAAAGATCCATGGTTCACCCCATGACCCATGACCCATAACCAAAATACCCATGGGTAAAGGGGCGTCCACGGATCCCTAGCTTAACGCTAGACGGATCCCTTGTGGAAGGGATCCGTGGGATCCAGAACGATGAATTATTTCTTCTATTAATAGTGAGCTATTTCTTCATTATCTTGCACCCCTTTCTAACACAGTTTCTCCCCAAGTGTAAAACTCACTAACCTCATATCCAAGAGATCTATGTTTGTAGTTTTGTTTTTGTGTGATCTTTTAGGTTCCTCTTAAAGGCAAGATCATCACCTTTGAAGTCGAGCAAGCTCAAGTCCATGAGTTGCCATGCTTCCTCATCATCAAGGCTACTAAATTCTTCTTGTTGATGATTCCTTTCTTTCTTCAAAGAAGTGTAGTGTTGAAGACATTAGTGAAAGATGTCTCAAGAGTCGAGACGAAGATATTAGTGAAGGGTATCTATCGTCTATATCATAAGCACTTGTGGTAGATGCTTAGAAGTCAAGATTAGAAGCATTGGTGAAAGGTGCTTAGAAGTCAAGACACAAGACATTAGTGAAAGGTGTTTTGTAGATCTAGTCAAAGGCATTAGTGAAAGGTGCCTTAGATGTACATTCGATATGGTGTGTTTCGATGTACAAGATAGACTAGTTTTAGATCCAAGGGTATTGATATCCTTGATGATGTTGTAAAGTAGTAGATCTCCTTTGGGATTAGTCGTTGGTGTAGTGTGGTAGTAGTTCCTCCATTGCAATGGAACTAGGTGGTTAGCCTAGTACCTAATAAAGGGTAGGCGACGTTGTGAAGGTGTAGTTCACCTTGGAGTAAAAGAACTAGGTACTTAGCCTAGTACCTTATAAAGGGTAGGCGACGTTGTGTAGGTGTGGTTCGCCTTGGTGTGAAAGAACTCGGTATTTAGCTTTGTCCCGAAAAAAGGATAAGCGACGTTGTGAAGGCTTCTCCAACATAAGGAGATTGGTGTAGTGCTTACGAACTCTCGAGTAGGTGACTCGGGGAGTGGAGTAGGGCAAGGAAGGTGTCCTTGTAGCCGAACCACTATAAATACTCGTGTTGTGGTTTTGTGCTTCTTACTCTTATCTTTTCATTACTTACCTTTATATGCTTTGTTTATCAACATCGAACACTCACATCCAAATAGATTGACATAAGTCGATCTAAATAGATTAAAAAGAAGTTTTAATTGGCAAAACTATTCAACCCCCCTTTCTAGTTTTCCACAATTGGCATCAGAGCTTCGTTACCAAGTTTCTTGAAGTATATTGTACTTTAAAAGCTTGATACGATCCATGGTTAATTGAAAACTACAAAGAAGGCTTTTCATAAAAATAAAACACAATGTTTTTAAAACTATATGTTTGGATGTTGATTTGATAACAACATTTCTTTATTTACTTTTTATTTAATTGCACTAATCTTCTTTGTCATGTTGATTAATCTTCTTTGTCATGTTAATACAAATAAGCCGTAAAAACATTTATTTATATTTTACGATCTTCTAATGTTTTGTTGATAACAAACGTAAAATCATGTTAACGAAACAAATAAAATAGATAAATGGTTTGAACTAATAGTTTCTAACATATTCACATAAAACACTAAAACAAGTATAAGTGATTTTATGATTTAGTAATACATATGTACAACAACTAGTGTTTACATATTTGGGTAAAATATACACATAACTAGTATGTAGTATATTGGGTAATATAAATGGGTAGAAACTTAAGTATCACAACCCATTGAGCAAATACATTGAATGTAGTTGGGTACAACCCAAAGCCCATGACCCATGGAGCTTGACCCATAACCCATTGCATGACATCATGCTTATATCATACATGGATAAAATCCATAACCCATGGATCAACCCATACCCAAGTGACCAAGTGCATTGCACTTAAAGATACATTGTATCTAGCTAAAGATCCATGGTTCAACCCATGACCCATGACCCATAACCAAAATACCCATGGGTAAAAAGGAGCGTCCCACGGATCCCTAGCATAACGCTAGACGGATCCCTTGTGGAAGGGATCCGTGGGATCCGGGGAACAATAGATTATTTCTTCTATAAATAGTGAGCTATTTCTTCATTATTTTGCACCCCTTTCTAACACACTTTCTCCCCAAGTGTAAAACTCACTAACCTCATATCCAAGAGATCTATGTTTGTAGTTTTGTTTTTGTGTGATCTTTTAGGTTCCTCTTAAAGGCAAGATCATCACCTTTGAAGTCGAGCAAGCTCAAGTCCATGAGTTGCCATGCTTCCTCATCATCAAAGCTACTGAAGTCTTCTTGTTGATGATTCCTTTATTTCTTCAAAGAAGTGTAGTGTTGAAGACATTAGTGAAAGATGTCTCAAGAGTCAAGACGAAGATATTAGTGAAGGGTATCTATCGTCTATATCATAAGCACTTGTGGTAGGTGCTTAGAAGTCAAGATTAGAAGCATTAGTGAAAGGTGCTTAGAAGTCAAGACTAGAAGCATTGGTGAAAGGTGCTTAGAAGTCAAGACACAAGACATTAGTGAAAGGTGTCTTGTAGATCTAGTCAAAGGCATTAGTGAAAGGTGCCTTAGATGTACATTCGATATGGTGTGTTTTGATGTACAAGATAGACTAGTTTTAGATCCAAGGATATTGATATCCTTGATGATGTTGTAAAGGAGTAGATCTCCTTTGGGATTAGTCGTTGGTGTAGTGTGGTAGTAGTTCCTCCATTGCAATGGAACTAGGTGCTTAGCCTAGTACCTAATAAAGGGTAAGCGACGTTGTGAAGGTGTAGTTCACCTTGGAGTAAAAGAACTAGGTACTTAGCCTAGTACCTTATAAAGGGTAGGCGGCGTTGTGTGGCGTGGTTAAGCTTTGGTGTGAAAAAATTCGGTATTTATCTTTGTACGAAAAAGGATAAGCGACGTTGTGAAGGCTTCTCCGCCATAAGGAGATTGGTGTAGTGCTACGAACTCTCGAGTAGGTGACTCGGGGAGTGGAGTAGGGCAAGAAAGGTGTCCTTGTAGGCGAACCACTATAAATACTCGTGTTGTGGTTTTGTGCTTCTTACTCTTATCTTTTCATTATTTACCTTTATATGCTTTGTTTATCAACATCGAACACACACATCCAAATAGATTGACATAAGTCGATCTAAATAGATTAAAAGGAAGTTTTAATTGGCAAAACTATTCAACCCCTTCTAGTTTTCCACAAAAATGGGTGACTTTGAAAATAAATTATACTTACGTATCTAGCCTCAGATACCGGGGACTCAAAGACCTCGCCCCTCGTATGGTTCCGACGGTAAAGCTCTATCAAGTATTTTCCAACATTTGCCTCAGTCTCATTTGCTCAAGCTGTTTAGAAATAAAATCAATAACGACACACCCAACACCATGTATATATATAAATAAAATGATTAAATAGTTTCTTACAAAGTTATGGTGAATAGCGACATCTGAGATCCGTGAAGGCTAGAACTTCGTGTTAGCCATTCGGTTTTGTCGATTCACCTCGATATCTTACGCTTCTTGGGGTTTTTCCAAAGCTTAACCTGCGTATTTAAATTATAAAAACTATTATATAAATGAATTATTATTATTATTATTATTTAATTATGTTATGTTATGTTATTATTATTATGTTATTATTATTATGGATAATAATATGTAATAATAATAATAATAATGATAAGAATAACAATAATAATAATAATAATAATAATAATAATGATAATTATTATTATTATAAAGTGTCGATCCAGAAATTTACCAATGCATCCCAATCCTCTGTCTTGTTATGGGTATTTGTCTTTTGATCTCCTCAATTCTATCCACCCCTGCTGTAGTAAAGTGATCTTTTTGTATCTATACTTGTTGTCATCGTATCGTTTTTGGAGATAATACTCGTCTTGTCAACAATCTGGTCTCCATTCGGGCGACAATAATGTGTCGAGATCAAAGTAGTCTTTTAATAAAATATAAATAAAAAGAATATACAAATTTAAATAAACAAACAAGTTTGAATAAATAAACACAATAATTAAAAAAATAAAGGTTAAAAAAACTTACGTGTAGATGCTCATGGATGTGGGCATGTTGTATCCTAACCCGATAGTTTTAAATGTATAGATTCATATCCTAACCCGATAATTTTAAATGTCTTTTTTATTTCATAGTATGACGATGGCATGTTGTATCCTAGAACGAGCGGGAAAACTTCCTTGAATAAAGTTAGGAACTCATTAAATATGGTGTCACTCACTTTACCTTTGACCTTGATGTGCGTAATCTTTGCCATAAAGACTAATGAAGACATACACTCACAGGCTGGGTATAGTTTTTCGTTGGAAGTGGCAAATAAATCCTCATGCTCATTACGTTGAGGAATTGCGTCGTTACTTGTCTCGCCAATATTTCCTTGAGTTGGATCATCGGTTCGTTATTCGGGACCAATATCATGAAGGAACTCAGCCATGTCACTCATCCAGGTGTCTTGTGTTGTGTCACATTCGGGCATCCGGCTCACCATGATTATACCATTTAGGTATATGGTCCCAGCCATTTAGCGTGTATGTGGTCAAACAAAAATTAGTTCTTTACCCGGTTTAGGTTTAAACAACGAGCACAGGGACATTTTATATTCCCATCAATATTCACCAAGGGCTTGCAATACTTGCAGAAAGCTTTAAGACCAACTAAAAATTCTCTCTTGAGTGCGTGCTAGTGAGACCCAACTTTTATCAATTGGCATAACTGCGTTTTAATGAAGCAACAAATAATTATATAAACTTAAAATGTTCACAAAAAATCTACACGTAAACACATAAAGGTGGAATTACCAGTTGTGCGTTTTGTTCACCTAATCCAACTATGGAAGGCAATCCTAACCCACTCTTTGAATGTTTCGTCTCATATATGAATGCATATAATTGAATTTAAATGACATTTCACGTGCATTAAGTGAACAACTTAGCAAAACTGCACGTTTCATATTTTGGTCATTTCACGTGTATTAACAGCAACGATTAACAAAGTTAGACAAAAAACATACCGATTGTGGTCTCGGCTCTTGGCTAGCTAGTCTCGGCTCTCGGCTGGTCTCGGCTCTCGCTGGTCTCGACTATAAAAATCAAAATTATTAATAAATAATCAAAATTACAACATAAACCAAACACCCCTTGTGGGATGCTGTTTTGACAAGCATAAACCAAACGACCCTTTAGTGGTGCAAATGATTTTTTTTTAATTTTAAATACTGAAAAACTATTGAAATCTACTACCAAATATCTAATAAAAATATTTTTTATATTTTTATGGTTTATATATAAGCTAATAAACAAGCTAGAAAGTAAAGGATACTCAATATAAGCAAAGGATACTCAATATAATATACGATATCATGGGGCATTATAGAAACACGAAGACTGCCATATAACCAAGTACTATCCTATAAAACTGCCATATAGCCCGTAGCAACTTCTCAAGTTTCCTACCATTCAGTTTCCAAGTACTATCCCAAACACCCCTTTAGTGTCACAAATACTTAAGTTTTGGGACAGCAAGTCAGTTTCCAAAAGGGAACTGATAGGGGGTTATATTGAAATCTACTACCAAATATCTAATAAAAACATTTTTTATATTTTTATGATTTATATATAAGCTAATAAACAAGCTAGAAAGTAAATGATACTCAATATAAGCAAAGGATACTCAATATAATATACGATATCATGGGGCATTATAGAAACACGAAGACTGCCATATAACCAAGTACTATCCTATAAAACTGCCATATAGCCCATAGCAGCTTCTCAAGTTTCCTACCATTAGGTTCCAAGTACTATCCCAAACACCCCTTTAGTGTCACAAATACTTAAGTTTTGGGACAACAAGTCAGTTTCCAAAAGGGAACTGATAGGGGGTTACTAAGGCCTAAAATAAGCTAGGCAACAAGCTATTAATAAGCACTAAACAATCTACTAACTATCAATCTTAACCTAAGCCAACTTGTAAACTCAACAAACAACTAAATGCACAAGCTACTCAACAAACAACAAACAACTAAAA